>OX422140.1:14891470-15287637 GCA_949129095.1 Volucella bombylans
CGATGGTAGAAAATGTGCACAAGGACTCGATTCTCCAGATCGTGGTTCGGGCCAATGATAACATTCGCCTTGTACACTTCCTGGAAAGTCGCTCCTATAGCCTCCACCTGCTCCTGCGGATCCTCGATCACAAAGAAGTTGTCATCATCAACAGCCCCGTTTGGATCTATGACCGCTGCTACCAATATTTGTTTGTAGTTCGTCGTTCGGGCGATTTTAAGACATGGAAGGTCGTTCTGATTATTTCGGGATTATTTGCGGGAACATATTCGGGTTGCTGGTGTTTACAGCCCGAATTTTGTTGTTCCAATACAAACTTGCAGATGCTCTGTAATTTTCTTTTATTAATGTTTGGAGGTATTTAATCGACGACTTCAGTGCCATGATCTCCTGGTTATATCTGTCAATAAACTGTCTACAGGGTTTTTAGTCTTGACAGCAGTCTACTTTTATGTCGGTGCAGTGCGTCAATAGTTGCGTTGCGGAATAAGTCTTCTTCGTCAGTGTGTTGATACTGCGGTATCGTTTTGTCCATTGTTCTTTTAATTGTCTCGTCCATTAGTTTTAGATACCTGTCAATCTCCTCTTTTGAGAGATATCTGTTGGACGGTGAGTAGAGCGAATTCGAGGAGAGTGCTCTAGTCAGTGTTATAGTGAAGTGTGTGAAACGCACCCTACTATAATTGTAGGAATGCCTTTGGACAAACTCATCCAATTTCGCAGCTTCTTTCGGTACTGAGACCGCAATAGTCACTGTTATACACAAAAGTGCGTAGACAGTTTATGGTATGTTGGTTAGTGCATGTCAGGTGACCCGTGTCTGGGAAATTACGGACTATCCGTCGCCTTAAGACAGAGTCGCTACATTATACTGTGTTGACCCCACCAATTGAATAGTAGGTTCCCTTTAGTGTTTGTCGTATTATTTCCCAAATCTCTATGTTTGGCGTTGAAATCTCCGCCGATAATGAAATAGTTCTCCTCCAATTCCAGCCTTAGTAATCGAAAAAGTGTCTCGAGCTCTAGGATGAATAAGGCCGATTGCGTAGCCTTCGGTGCATAAACAGACACCATGTATAACCGCTTTCCACTACGGAGAGGGATATACACGATGCATGCTACCAGCACCTGGAACCTACGTACAACATGACTGTATATTCTTTTGAAACGCAGTCCTTTTTTAACAAAGATCGCAACGCCTCCTCCTTGAATGGAGTTGTGTCGGTTTCTCCGTACTATTTTGTATCTTCTGTGTCTCATTTTGTGTCTTTTGGGAAGCTTAGTTTCGCTAACCAAAAGCAGATCAGGGGCTTGGTCTTTAAGCAACTTAAACAGTGCTGCTCTTCGTTCGAACCTAATCAATGAATTAACATTCACTTCAAAGACCTTAAGAGTTTGCTCCGCCATGTACGTACCCATTACGACTGGAGGCGCGTTAGGCCCGGCAGCAGCGCGTATATTTGATCTACCGGCTTAGCTTGTTCCTGTGCTTGACGCTGAAGCTGTCCATCTGCCCCTGAATATAGAGCAAGATAGCCAGCATGTCAGGTACAGGTTCCGGAACTCTAGGCGCTGGGGTCTGAGAAGCTACCTTTGCTTGTTGTACCGTAGTTTCCCTACCTGCCGCCATTTGGGCGTATGTAACTTGAGGAGTAACGGCTGGTGTGTACGTTTACACGAGTGTACGTTTAACTTAAACTTTCTGCTGCCCAGCCAGATTTACTTTTTTTTGATGTATTGGGATTTGGGACAACCCCGATAATTTGCGGTGTGTCCCGTGTTCCTACATAAAGCACTTTTTTCCGACGCTCTGTCCTTACCTAGAGCGTATTCCTCTGACTTGTGGTTCTTTCCACACTTCATGCATCAAGGCTGCATTTCACAGTTCGACGCGGCGTGCCCGAACCTCTGGCAGCGAACGCATTGTACAGCACCTTCGCTCCTTTTTAATTTTTCCCAGTGAACCACCTGGTAGTCTAGGACATTGATACTCCTTAGACTATCCAGGCGGCTTTCTTACCTGAGCTGCACCAGGAAGAACGGCAGACTCCGTTTCTCCCGCCTTAGACAGCATTATATGTGGCAGGGAGATGGTCCGGCACTCTACACAGAAAAAGCAGAACATGCGCTTATACTCTTAGAGATGAGTTTTAGCATTTCTGCTCAAACCAATGCATATCTATGGGATGGAATTTCTTTCCACCGTATCCCATTGCAAGTAACCATTTCCACTGAGTTAGTAGGTGCAGCGCAGTCAGCAAATCCACAGGAAAACATGGTTAAATTAGGTCAGAGTACTAGCAAGTAGGTTTTGATCCCAATTCGGAAACTGTCGGATAAGCGAACAACAGTGAGACAATTAAAAAAAGTAAATAAATGAAAGGGTGAAAATTTATGTCAGAGACGTGTTGTATAGTAACTCGATCCGTTGCTTGACTTGAAGTGTCCGATTTTTGACGTTTCTTTACATATGAGTGCGTTCATGGAAACGGGTTCGTTCGCTTGTAGTTTTGTCGATGGCAGCATTCAGCTAACAAGTTTTACTATTGAAAATAGATTTCTTTTTATTTATTTCTTGCTCATACATTTCTCTAGACATATGGACTTAATGCGGTTTACCTGTCCTGTGTTCTAGTGACATTCAAACAAGAAAGCCAATACTGCATGCTTTTCAGTTTCAGATTATGGTATTTAAGCATCAGTCATAGTTCTGTTCTCTGTTTTCTGGATAATTAGACAAAGGCAAAGTCTGGATAAGAATTAATTGAAAGAGGGGTGGCACAACAACTAACGAACCAATAAAAATAAGAAAATAAAAAAGTACTTGCACTCACCTGGCCTTTGGTCGGCGAATGATATGACGGAATCTTGTTTTTGCAGTTTCTGCCTCTTAAATTCTAGTGATGTATTATTGCTATCCTGATTGTGTAGACAATTTTTACGATGTTCAATGTACGAGTACTGAGTGTCCTGCTTGCATAAAGTACCGCGTCGTGAATCAATCGAAATGGTGTCCTGCGTGGAGAAAGAATCGTTGCGTTCATGTTGAGAGATCAATCCTCGTTTTGTCTCAATGTACGAGATTACCGAATCCTGTTTGGTTAACGATATCTTGGAGCCATTACTATCCTGTTTACAAAGTAATCGTCTTGAACCATCACTCGATGCACTCTCCTGCTTAATGAGCATTTGACGAGATCCATGAGAGTCCTGCTTCAAGAGCATCTGCTGTGACAAATTGCTGTCCTGCTTGATGATTAAGTTGTGCTTTCGCAGTGCATTCTGTTCGTAGATGTATGAGACAACATTCGGCTTTCGGATAGGACTCCCTGGACTTTTTTTCGAATTCTGCTGATACTGGGATGATTTCCGAGTGCTGGTCGATGAGGAAACAAGTGTGACATTGTCGTAGTATCTATGAAGTAAAAATAGAAATGAAATTCAAGAGACTGGAAAGAACAACTTCAATTTTCAACATACCTTAGTCGTCCACAGCAGGAACGGGACTTGATAATGGCGGCAAATCCACGACGATACTTTTTATTGAAAAACGCATATAAAATCGGATTGATGCAAGAATTTGACGATCCCAACCATTGTGCTATCGGAGTCAGGGTGTTTATTATGTCACCCTCTTCTTGGGTTATCTCGCCACCTAAACACGGACGAGGTTAGTTGACAAATCACATAAATACACGAAGACGAAGGGGGGGATATCAATTAAAAAAAAAGGCAAAACTTACCAAATTTAATCCGAGCAAATATCGTATACAAAGGTAACCAAGAGAGCACAAACAAAATGACAACTGCTACCAGCATCTTGACAACTTTAACCTTGGACTTTTGTTGCATTTGTTCCATTTGGGCATCTTTCGAGTCGCCCGGAATAGAACGTGTCGAAACTTTTATCCAAATCAAAACATAGCACAAAGTTATCAGTGACATTGGTAGCAGATAACATGCCACAAGATGTGCCAGGAGAAAGTATAAATTACCATCGGTACCCGGTGGCCAAACTTCTTGACACAAAAACATATCGGGCGCCGATGGGTAAGCCTCTGCAGTTGGTACTAAATCAAAGAACAACACCCAGGGAATGGTTGATCCCAATGCAATGACCCAAATGCAAAATATCATAAAACGTGCTCGACTCTTGGTCATTTGCTTCAATGGCCACCAAATTGCGATGAACCTGAAAAGATACAAACAAATTTGGAAAACTTTTCTTTAAATGATGTCCTTGACAGGGATTCAGTTTGTTTTTTTCTTTGGAGTTTAGCTCTTGGAATCAAAATTTAAGAACTCGTTGGTAGTAAAATACAAAAAGATTTCATGGATGTTTTGTGTGACTTGCTCTATCGGGAAGGCATTGGATAATGTTTAGTAAAGGAGTGTTTCGTGTCCTATGGGGGTGACATTAATTTGAATGCAGTAGGTATGTATAATCGACAAGGACTGCATTAGGTTTTTTTGTTTTTTATTTTTTAAATTAGCACGGTCTCAAAAGGTTACGGGACCCTTAATATGTTTTCACATAGCACGGACGAAGGAAAGCTAGGGAGGAAAGAAAGAGAGGTGCTGATGTGCGTTGATTTGTAATGTTCGAAGGTTATAATAGTCACGAAATAAAGAGCTCGGCAGTGCATTCCGTAAGCGAGATGTACGGCTTAAGAATGAATCACGATATTTTAGAGTACGTCCTAGAGTGCGCTTGAGGGTAAACTGATGAGTATTCGTAGCGAGACGGGTGTTACGGTCAAAGGCGGAATGCTACTGGCGATTTCTATGGAGCATTGATGTTGGAAATAGCGATAAAACAAAGTGAGACAGCAGATATTTCGTCAATGTCCGAGGGTCCATTGGCTGAGTGATAGGATTGTAGTATCACCTATGAGTTTTATCGCACGGTTTTGAATCCTATCTTAACCACTTCTCCTAATTAAAACTTCAAATTCAACTGATGAACTGACTTGCATACCTTGGGGATGCTGGTATTTATACTCGAATGACATACTTCGAGAACAATCCTCGCCATCCAGCGTGACATACAATTTCCAATTTGCTAGAAAATTCGACTGCACTCTCCATTTACGAGACTTTGTCATTCAAGTATCGAAATCTTCTGCTCTTCGAGTATCGACATCCTCTGCTATGTAAACCTAGATGTCGCTGCTCACATTTGAGTGGTTATCACACTGTTCCCTCCCTACAGTTGTTCGTTTCGAACAACTTCGTCATTCATCACTCCGTTGAAATGACACATTCCATCCAAATGGACCACCTGGAATTTTCCTCGAGGCCCACGCTGGATCCGGCAGACAACAAGATTTCGCGTCGATTTCGTACCTAGTCTTCATGCGGCTGCTCGCTAGCTTCATCTTTTCTCTGGTGTCTTCATGCAATTTATGAATCCTGCTGCGGAAGTCATCCACTTAGTCGTTCACCTCTTTGGGCTCTGTAGGTGGGGATCCGAAATTTGCTTCACTTGGCAACCGAACTGTTTGACCAAATAAGATCTCGGATGGCGTGTGTCCTGTTGAGCTATGGACCGCGTTTCGGTAGGCCATTAAGAAAAGGGGTATATGTCGATCCCAATCCCGCTGGCGATTGCTGACGACCTTGGATAGATGCTCATTCAAGGTCCGATTAAATCGCTCAACCATTCCATCAGATTGAGGGCGTAGTGGCGTTGTCCTTGTCTTTATTATTCCCAAATATTGGCACACTTCCTGTAAGACTTTTGATCCAAAGTTTCGCCCTTGATCAGAGTGTAGCTCCATTGGGATCCCAAATCTGCTCACCCAGTTGTTGACTATCTGTCCGGCTACGGTCTTAGCCTCTTGATTTGGGATGACAAACACTTCCGGCCACTTACTGAAGTAATCAATGACCACGAGGGTATATCGGTTACCATTAAAGGTTTCGGTAAACGGCACAGCGATGTCGATGGCTATTCGTTCGAAATGTGCTTCGACATTATATTTACTTTTGGACCCCTGGTAGCCGCACACCTTATGCACTTTTTGCACCAATTCTCGACATCCCTTACCTTTTCCAACGTTTTGTTTATTCCCAAATGGCCCCCTGAGATTCCAACATGTATTTCATGGAGTACTTGGCTGACTCTGGACCGTGGCACTATTAGCTGCATACGAGATGTTTTCCCATCTGCACTTTCCCAATTTCTCTTCAGCAATCCATTTTGTACACAAAGCGAGTCCCACTGTGCCCAGTATGCCTTCAGAGTTTGGCTCCGGTCTGATATCTACTGCTAGCTTGGTCTTTCCTCGTGTTCCTTCCAGGCCAATATTGGTTCGATGTCATTATCTGCCTGTTGAGAGGAACGGTCCTGATCATTTGGATAGTGGCCTGTTCTTTCGCTTCTTTACGGTTGCAGTTTTCACATTTTATTCCGCACGGTCGACGAGAGAGAGCATCAGCATTTGAGTGGAGCTTTCCCTTGCGGTGTTGCACTTCAAAGTTGTAGCCCTACAACTTCTCGATCCATCTTGCAACTTGGCCTTCAGGATTCTTAAATTGGAGTAGCCATTTCAGAGCTGCGTAGTCTGTCCGAAGAATGACCTTTTGTCCGTAGAGGTACTTATAGAACTGCTTCGTAGCCAGAATTAAAGTCAAAAACTCTCGGCGAGTTACGCAGTAGTTCCTTTCAAGTCTGGAGAGTACTTTGCGATGAACATTTTTTCGTGCGTGGGGTAACCCAAGATGGGGGCATTGCACATCTGTCGCTTAAGTTCTTGAAATGTTTTTTCACACTCTCTAGACCACCAGAACTGTCCGCCTTTCGCAAAATCCCTTACGAACTTTCTGTAGTACCTGGCGAGTCCCAAGAAGCTTCTCTAGCTTGATGTTTATCTTTTGGAGCAGGCCAACTTTTCACGGCTTCGATTTTGTCAGGATCCATCGTTACTCCTTCCGCTGATATACGAGTATGTTAATGTGACCCAGGTATTTTACTTCCGGACGGAACAAGGCGCACTTTTCTGGGTTGAGCTTTAAATGAGGATTTCGCAGCCTCTCAAACACTTCTTTTAGGTTTTCGCGTTCCATGTTCGTTCCATCATCGCTGGCATCACTACAAACTGCCAAAGACCGCTTCTTGTAGTGTTTTCTCATGATCCGTACGATTTATCTCTACCTGCCAGTATCCGCTCTTCAAGTCAAGTGTTGAAGACACTACACAAAACCTCGTGCTGCCATATTTCTTCTTCACGAGGACCACTGGAGAGCCCACTGACTTTGCCATTCTTCAATCAGTTCCTCAGCTTTCATCTTCGACACCATTTCGGCAACTTCTGTTTGCTTTGCCAATGGAAGACGCCTTGCAGGTTGACGGATTAGTCGAGTGTCTAGGCAGTCATTTTGGTGTTGAACAATATGCATACGTCCATATTCTCCGTCTTGTGTAGCAAATATGGTATATCAGCGTACTCACCGATTAGGTTTTCTGCCACGATTCGCTGATCTTCGTCCAGACTACAGAGGCTGAGAATTTCGTTCTTGGTTTTTATAGTCTGAACTGTTGCGACCGGTGTTGCACCCTTTGTTTCCGTTGTCGTCGATATAGCCACATTTACCCACTATCTCCCACTTTTTCACCTTTCCACTGAATGTCTTTGGATTCTTTGGCTCCACTAAGGTCTTTCCCACCATGAAGTCTCCTCTATTTTTTGGCTCCATCAAATAGTTTCGATGGCTACTAGGACCACCTTCCACTTTTGCCCACAAAATTGCTTCCGACGAAAATGCTGTTTTCTATCTGCTCGGAAAGTGTCCTAGAGAGTGGGATTGATGAACAAGTTTACGCAGTGGAAGAACAGCTTTTCAGAAGAAGAGGAGGTATACCATCTGGACCAGCTGATTTATGTATATTAAGATCTTTAGGTACTCTTGCTATTACAAGAGTGCGAAAGTATTTAGATTCGTTCCATTGAAGATTCGACGCACTCAAGTGTAGGCGGGGTCAAAGCACAGTCTGTTCAAATTTCCTCTATCGTGTTAGTCTTGCAGGACTGAAAAAAACATTTCTCTAATCCTGACAGCCTCTTTAGAGCTCGATTCGTACCATGCCCTTTCTTTTGGTTTTATGCTCTTCATCCGATGAGGGATAAAGGATCTCATTCCAAAGAGAATGGAGTCAGTGGTCATATCAGCAGCGGCATCCACGTCATAACGAGAAGTAAAAATATCTAAGGAAGCTGGTTAGAAATAGATTCGACTTGAGCATTGAATTCTGCTCCGAACGATGTTTAAATTAAAAAAAAACTTATATCTGAATCAATATATATACAAATTTTATTTGGATACTTAGCTGCTAGATGAGTGTGTCTGCTGCTACGAACGAAATCCAAGTGGACGAGAAAAAAGCAAATCGTCGCATAGGCAAGCTGCAATGCTGACCACCCACACTCAGTATAAGAGGTGAGAGCGCAAGAGAACAATTTTCTTACATTATATACAGAAATACAAAATTATACAAGGTTAGATTCAGAGAATAATGACAAAACAGAGAATAATAGTAAAGAGTAATTTAGTAAGTAATTTAGTCCGGCAACAATTTTATATGTTGATCACAAACAGAAGCTGTTAAATTCGCTCCAATTTCTTGTATTTCATGAGTCTTTTCTCGAACTGTGTGGTCAGTACGCGAGAAATTTGCTAATATGACACAGTTGTCCGATAACGGTGTATTTATCAGGATGAGAAGTTAAAAACAAGTTCAGGGTGTTGACGGTAGGACTATCAACGTCTGTTATTCACATTGGGTTCATTTACCAGCTGGGTCAAGTTGTTTTCTGCAGCGAAGATCCCAACACACCGTCCTTCGAGTGTTATCTATCCAGAATGTCGAAACAACCCAGAATTGTGTACATTAAACCCTCTCAATGCTCTTTAACATGAAGGAAGTCAGACTTATAGGTCTGAATCTCTCAACGACGATGTAGTCCTCTTTCCGATTTTCTGTATAAACGCTACTCTGACCGTTCTCCAGAGTTTCGGTATATATGCCACTGCCAGACTAGTAGTGAAGATTCTATTCAGCGTTATCAGCTACCTTTTTGTAATATAACTGGCTATACGCCATTGGTATCGGGTACTTGCAGCCATCATCGGAATTAGGAAGCAAAAGCATATTTAATGGCCTCATCCGTCACCACAGCCGATGAGATATACCAACTACTTCGTGTTGTATTGTTCAACTCACTAGCAGCTTCGTTGATAGGAGCTGGTTCTGATTAGGTGCGCATGAGGAGCGGACTCTGTACTATTGACTCAGTGGAAGTGCCATCAGATTTTCTGAGTGATTCCAGCCTGATGGATATTCCTCTTTGAGGAACGATCTACTTTTATCCTCATTAAATCGTGTCCAGTTGGTTTTGTGTGGATTCCTCCCTTTTGTCAAGGGGATTCTGCATTCGATGTACCTATGGTCTGACAGCGAAATCTCCGGTGGAACTTTATAGCCAGTACTCAACTTAATTGAATAACTTTGATTCAATTACTTGCTGTCTTACGCTCGTAACAAAAGTTTGTTGAGAGCCAACATTTTTGACAAGCAGGTCAGATGATAGTATGAAATCTAGGAGCTGATTGCCACTCACGTTGCATTTGCTACTGCCCCAAAAAGTATTCTGAGCATTAGCACCGCAGTATATGATAAGCCACATCTTCCTGGGATGAATGACTTTTCAATGGTTTCGGCTACCGCCTTCGGTGGTGGTGGCAATAACGATTCATAGGGAAAGTAAGTAGACGGAACTACAAATTTGTGCCATTCTAAGCTCGTTTCGTAGCTTATGTCTGCAGCAACTGAATCTTCGTTGCAAAGTTTAGATGGTGAGAATGAGTTCGGCACTCAAAGTCTCAATCGCACTTCATATATGGATGTATCCGAAGCCATAGATTCCTTTATTCCACTTCCTGTATGGATTTTATGTGAGGTTTTGAATTCAACACGGACTTGGAGTGTTGAAGGTTGGTCTGAATACATAAAATAGATGACAACAGAAACAAAGTGGAAATGAACCCTTCCAAGGTGCTTATAGGGACGTGCATCAGATGCCTAAAGCCATAACAAGATTCTTTCAATCTTTGTGGGACTAGATTCTTCATTTTCTAGTGTCGAGTCCAGTGGCGCTGTTCATGTTTAAGCTGTCTACAAACTTCGAAAGTCTTAGTTTCCATAGGTGGGATTTTCGGCACAAACTCGTTCAACCATTCAAAAAAGCACTTCCCTCTAAGAGTTCCGTTTTCCATATCGTAGCCCTCTGATTGAATGCACACATTCTCTGCTTTGGCTAGCTCCCTGAGACATACTCTTGACCGTCTGTGGCTGACAGTGCATTGTACGGAAGAACGAATTAAGTCAATCGATTTCAGGAACACCAAGCGTCCGATTTCTTTCTAGTAAACTACTGTCATTCTTCTAACACTTCATTTTCGGCATCTTCCCAAGATTTTTGACGCTTTCGATTGTCGTATGTTACCCATCTTTATCGGCAGTTATGACTTGGTTTAGAAATAGCTCAAGTTCGTTGAATTTCCACATCGTATCGCAAATGTTTACTTTTTCCATCATATTTTGCGCCCTCAACTCATGAGGAACTCATGCATCGACCTTTGCATCCAGCTTCCTGTATTTAGTTCAAGACAGTTTGACCATATCCAGCTCCATACCAATGTTGAAGCTGATGATATGCCTGTCTTGCTCGACTTGCTCAAGAATTTCATCAGCTTTTAGGGTGATTGGACTACTAGAGCGTGGCTTATCTTTGGCATGAAATTTTCCAGAACTGAAGCAAGCAAGTCATTCCTAGTCTTAATTACTTTATGAGTGTCCGTCGCTGAAGACGAATAAACCATACAACTCATCAACTCCACGAGATGTCTCCATGTTGCGTGTAAACAGTCATTTGACAATAAATTGCATAGCGTCACTACATGAAGATACAGATGTCATGCACGTGTACCCACGACTACTTAACTTATGCACTTCCTGTTTTTATGTTTGCAAGAACAAACATAAACTTGATTACTTCCGGTAGATTTTGCCCTACACAATTACCCGTAAAAGTTTTAATGTTTCAAGTTCAATTCAAATATCAACTTTACAACTCTGCATAAAGTTATATGTTGTCCTCTTCCTGAATTTTTTATGACATCTAATCGTAAAGCATGTTCACATGCCAACGAAAAAAACAGGTCGTGTCTGTCTTTTCCACCTGGCAATTACCCAGACAAGTTCAAAATTTTCAACAAAAACACACTTCGGTCGCCTTGAACTTTTCAAAAAGATTTTAACGAAATTACAGATTTCACAAATAAAAAGCCAAAAATCACCAAACCACTCACGTTCCAATCAAGACTTCCATCTGCGAATCTTAACTTGTCATCTGCCATCTCGTGCATAACATTGAAGGACAACAGCGAACAGAATTTTCATCATATTTTTTGCTCTTTGTCATGGCGCACACATAAGATGGAGAGAAGGAGTCTTTGGATACGACAAGTTCACCGAATCCTCAGTCCGGAAACAACCGGAAAAACATTGTGTAACGTATGCATGCCACATCACCGGAAGTGTCATGTCAAAAACGTGGTACCCATAAATTTCCAATACTTTCAATGCGCGCCTCCAATTGTCTGGATAGTACGTACCCATATACTTCAACGAAATTGAATGAAATTACCTTCAAATGCGAACCAATCAAGGCCGATTCCATGGGATGATCCAAATAGTTTACGAGGATCCACAGATTGGCTTATGGGGATGACTTCATCGTCTAGTCCTTGGGATAAAGTGCCGCCAGGGCATCATTGCCACCATAATGAAGGCAATCTTCATGTTGGTATTTTTTATGAAATTGCTTATCTCATTCGCCAACGACAAAAGAAGAAAGTAGCTCTCCGATTTGATGAGATACTTACACCCAACCACAGTATTTCGCACTAAATCTATTCGTAATAGCACACAAGTAAATTTATCAAACTTACCGAATGGAGAGGCTCCTACAAGAGAGACAGGATCCAGGAGACATCAAAGGTATACCAACTCATTCTGTATCCGGTGGGTGTAGCAATAAATTCGCATTTAATCAGTTACACTCAAGTAACAATTGGATTCGGAATGTTGGCCTAGGCTAGGCTAGGCGTAGTCATTAAGACCAAATCCATGCGATTGAGATTAATTTAATTTAATTAAAAGATTCGTCATAAAGCAGCAATGCCATTTGGCCTGGTATCACAGATATTACCACCGCCCACGTATAATACATGATGGCTGTAGGTGGTTGGTTAAATCTTGGCTACACTGTCTCTTAGGTCTGAGGTCACTGCAGACAAATTACTTTCACCGACATTAACCATCCAAGACAATTCGGGAAAATTCGAGAAAATTCGAGACAATCCAATAGACCAACGGCTACAGACACAGACAAGAGGCAGCAGCAGTATTGTATTGTACATACTCGTATGTAGGCAACGGTTTAAGGAAATAAAAAGAAAAAAAATTCTTTATAGCTGCCGGATGGATGTTCAAATGGTCATCGTAAATAAGAATTTTACTAGGCAGCTCATGTCGGTCCATCACCATCTATGGCATACGCCGCCCCACCACACTCAATCGTTGCTCATTCCATGTGTTTTGTTATTAATGACTTGGTCAGGGGTTATTGCTCGCTCAACGATTATAAGGCATTAAAGCGGACATATCTCAGGGGCTTACAGCCTAAGCCATCTAATTAAACACGACAGTTAAATCCAACTGTCATTTGGAGACTTTAAATTGGTTCCGTTTTCCTTTTTTTCGCTTGTCACTTTGGATTTGAAACATCGCTTGGGAAGACCTATTTTGGGGACAGCTGACCCTATAAAAAGTAAAATTCAAGGCAGCAAATGAGTTCGTTATCCTACGCAAATAATTGAAGGATAACAACCTCAATACTTTAAGTAAGAACACGAGTACAGCGAAGTAAGAAGCATTTATAAACGCCTCAGACCATATGAACTGAACTGTCAAAACCAGGAAGTGTATTTAATTACTTTTGTGATTTGAAACCGCCCATGTGGCACGTTTACCCCCGAAACGAACTCATTCAATAGGGCTTAAATGTGGTTGGAAATGCTTCAAAATGCTCGTAGGTAGGAGCACCCATTCGGAGTTTTTGGCTCGTTTTTGTGATAATATTTTGCCATTTCCTATCCTAAAACTCTGCAGTTGGAGAACGTTAAGATATTGAGCAACCTCAGCACGAAAATTGTGATTTTTGCTATCGAAAATGATTCTTCCAGAATTTTAATGTTGTTCCTGTTCTTTGTATGAAACTAGTGTAAGTAGTTCCTTCTGTAGAATTCGGTGAACCTTAATGTGAATTTGCTCTTATTTTTAGATAATGGACACTGCGGTATTAAAGGAAATGAACAACCGGATGAGCTTGCTAGAAAAGGAGGGCTACTCGACAATAGTGGGGTTGCCAACATCAAACCACCCCTTTGCATAGTGAGGGGCACTATCGAGCAAAAAAATCACAAAGACTGCCAACTTAAGGACACAGGGTATCCGAGGCACTCTGGCCACTTTTTGACGGCAAAAGTTCTAGGGACATTCTGGGTAAACAATACCCGAAGGACGATGTGTTGAGATCTTCGCTGCAGAAAACAACTTAACCCAGCTGGTAAATGAGCCCACGCGAATAACAGACGTTGATAGTCCTACCATCAACACCCTGGACTTGTTTTTAACTTCTCATCCTGATAAGTACACCGTTGTCGGATCACTGTGACATATCAGCGAATTTCTCGCGTACTGACCACACAGTTCGAGAAAAGACTCATGCAATACAAGAAATTGGAGCGAACTTAACAGCTTCTTTAGATATTTTTACTTCTCGTTATGACGTGGATGCCGCTGCTGATATGATCACAGACTCCATTCTCTTTGGAATGAGATCCTTTATCCCTCATCGGATGAAGAGCATGAAACCAAAAGAAAGGGCATGGTACGAATCGAGCTGTAAAGAGGCTGTCAGGATTAGAGAAATGTTTTTTCGGTCCTTCAAGGCTGTCCGGTCGGCCGATCGGAGGAAAACCGAAAAAAGTTCAAATGAACCAGGGCCTTTTTTAAGAGTGCAAAATTCCAATACGCCCAAAAACTGAGGCGAAAAATACTACAATGTCCTAAAAGTAGTAAAAGCTTTTGGTCGTCTGTCAGAAACATCAGAAATTCTGCCTCATCCTAGACCCAATGCTCATTTACAATGACATTCCAGCTACCAGCTCTTTAGACGAGGCCAATCTGCTTTCTGCACACTTTACGGCTAGCTCAACACTTCCAGACTGTGAAGTGCGTGGAATCTTCAATGGAACGAATCTACTTTCGCACTCTTGTATATAGTAGCAAGAGTACCTAAAGATCTTAATATACTTAAATCCGCTGGTCCAGATGGTATACCTCCTCTTCTTCTGAAGAGCTGTTCTTCCACTGCGTAAACTTGTTCATCAATACCGCTCTTTAGGACACTTTCCGAGCAGATAGAAAACAGGATTTTCGTCGGAAGCAATTTTGTGGGCAAAAGTGGAAGGTGGTCCTGGTAGCCATCGAATCTATTTGATGGAGCCAAAAAATAGAGGAGACTTCATGGTTGGAAAGACCTTAGTGGAGCCAAAGAATCCAAAGACATTCAGTGGAAAGGTGAAAAAGTGGGAGATAGTGGGTAAATGTGTACCTGATGAGGTTATATCGACGACAACGGAAACAAAGGGTGCAACACCGGTCGCAACAGTTCAGAGCATACAAATCAAGAACAAAATTCTCAGTCTCTCTAATCTGGACGAAGATCAGCGAATCGTGGCAGAAAAACTAATCGGTGAGTACGCTGATATACCATATTTGCTACACAAGACACAAGAGAATATGGACTTACGCATATTGTACAACATTGCAAGGACTCACCTGGAAAACCTGCCTGGTGTATTTGGACGACGTTATCGTCATAGGGAAGACGTTCGAGGACCACCGCGAAAATCTAAAAGAAGTGTTTGAGAGGCTGCGAAATGGTCATTTAAAGCTCAACCCAGAAAAGTGCGCCTTGTTCCGTCCGGAAGTAATATACCTGGGTCACATTAACATATATCAGCGGAAGGAGTAACGACGGATCCTGACAAAATCGAAGCCGTGAAAAGTTGGTCTGCTCCAAAAGATAAACACCAAGCTAGGGAAGCTTCTTGGGACTCGCCACATACTACAGAAAGTTCGTAAAGGATTTTGCGAAAGGCGGACAGTTCTGGTGGTCTGGAGAATGTGAAAAAACATTTCAAGAACTGAAGCAACAGCTGTGCAATGCCCCCATCTTGGGTTAGCCCACGCCCGGAAAAATGTTCATCGTGGACGCAGAAGCTAGCAGTGTTGGGGTCGGAGCTGTGATCTCCCAAGTTCATGATGGTCAAGTGAAAGCGGTCGCATATTACAGCAAATTACTCTCCAGACTTGAAAGGAACTATTGCGTAACTCGGCGAGAGTTTCTTACTTTAATTCTGGCTACGAAGCAGTTCTACAAGTACCTCTACGGACAAAAGGTCATTCTCCGGACAGACTACGCAGTTCTGATATGGCTACTCTAATTTAAGAATCCTGAAGGCCAAGTTGCAAGATGGATCGAGCAGTTGTAGGGTTACGACTTTGAAGTGCAACACCGCAAGGGAAAGCTCCACTCAAATGCTGATGCTCTCTCTCGTCGACCGTGCGGAATAAAATGTGAAAACTGCAACCGTAAAGAAGCGAAAGAACAGGCCACTATCCAAATGATCAGGATCGTTCCTCTCAACAGGCAGATAATGACATCGAACCAATATTGTCCTGGAAGGAACACGAGGAAAGACCAAGCTGGCAGCAGATATCAGATCGGAGCCAAATTCTGAAGGCATACTGGACACAGTGGGACTCGCTTTGTGTACAAAATGGATTGCTGAAGAGAAATTGGGAAAGTGCAGATGGGAAAACATCTCGTATGCAGCTAATAGTGCCACGGTCCAGAGTCAGCCAAGTACTCCATGAAATACATGTTGGAATCTCAGGGGGCCATTTGGGAATAAACAAAACGTTGGAAAAGGTAAGGGAACGTTTCTATTGGCTAAGCGCTAAACAAGATGTCGAGAATTGGTGCAAAAAGTGCATAAGGTGTGCGGCTACCAGGGGTCCAAAAGTAAATATAATGTCGAAGCACCTTTCGAACGAACAGCCACCGACATCGCTGGGCCGTTTCCCGAAACCTTTAATGGTAACCGATATACCTTCGTGGTCATTGATTACTTCAGTAAGTGGCCGGAAGTGTTTGCCATCCCAAATCAAGAGGCTAAGACCGTAGCCGAACAGATAGTCAACAACTGGATGAGCAGATTTGGGGTCCCAATGGAGCTACACCCTGATCAAGGGCGAAACTTTGGATCAAAAGTCTTCCAGGAAATTTGCCAATATTTGGGAATAATAAAGGCAAGGAAAACACCACTACACCCTCAATCTGATGGAATGGTCGAGCGATTCAGTCTGGAATGAGCATCTTTCTAAGCGGGATTGGGATCGACACATATCCCTCTTCTTATTGGCCCACCGAAACGCGGTCCATAGCTGAACAGGACACACACCATCCGAGATCTTATTCGGTCAAACATTTCGGTTGCCAAGTGAAGCAAAATTCGAATCCCCACCTACGGAGCCCAAAGAGGTGAACGACTACGTGGATGACTTGCGCAGCAGGATTCGTAAATTGCATGAAGACGCCAGAGAAAAGATGAAGCTAGCGAGCAGCCAGGCGAAATCTTCTGGCTTCAACGAAGGAGATTTGGTCTGGTGGCTTAATCCTCAGCGTCAGAAAGGCAAATAACCAAAATAGCAACCAGTCCAGTTGAAGGTCCATACAAGGTGATAACCCGTATTAAAGACGTTGCCTACCGGAGCCAGCGTGGGACTCGAGAAAAATTGAAGGTGGTCCATTTCGATAGAATGTATCATTTCAACGTAATGATGAATGACGAAGTTGTTCGGGATGAACAACTGTAGGGAGGGAGCAGTGTGATAACCATTTAAATATGAGCAGCGACATATAGACTTAAAGAGCAGAAGATGTCGATACTCGAATAGCAGAAGATTTCGATACTTGAATAGCAAAGAACAAAGAATAGCGCTGGATGGCGAGAATTGTTCTCGAAGTGTGTCATTCGAGTATAGATACCAGCATCCCCAAAGTATGCAAATGAGTTCATCAGTTGAATTTGAAGTCTTAATTAGGAGAAGTCATTAAGTGGTTTAAGTAAAAGATAAGAAAAGTGAAAGCGGTTGAGGAATTGGATTGAGATAAGCGATTAAATTGTGAATTGTATTTGTATTGAAAGGAATAAGTTCTATCATTTGTACCCACACACACATTTTACAATATTCTTTTTCTGATGGCAATTTTCTCTGTTTTTCGTACTCGTTCCCAGATTCACGCCCCTGTTCTTCGGCTGTAGAACGCGAACGGCAGCGTATGCTAAGCTCATTAAATTCCAATATAAGCCGCTTAACTAATTGGGGAACCACTAACAGAGTAGAACTGAATGCTTCCAAAACAAAATGCTATCTGCTGTCGTTAAAGCGAAATCCAAACATCCCGCCATTATCCATGAATGGAACTTGCATCGTCGAAACCGAAAAACTTTCCACTCTACGTTGGGATGACCAGATATTTGATGTCGCCAAAAATGCTGCGAAATGTCTAAGTTTCCTCAAGCGATGTAAGAAATATTTTGTTTAAAACCATATATTTAATTAATCAAATATTGTCCATTCTTCCAACGTTCTGGAAGAGACATTATTCCTCTTTTGTAAAAATCAGTAGACTTTTGGCCAAAAAATCGTTTTGGAGAGAGCGGAATAGGTGGAAGTCAGACGGTGCAAGGTCTGGAGAGTACGGTGGGTGCTGTATTACTTCCCAGCCAAAGGCATTCAGCTTTTCTTTTGTCACAGAAGCTGTGTGTGGTCTGGCATTGTCATGGTGGAAAACAAAGCCCTTTCTGTTCACTAACTCTGGCCGTTTGCCTTCCACTGCCTGCTTCAAATTGTCGAGCTGAGAGCAATATTTGATAGCATTTATTGTCTCATTGTGTGGAAACAAATCGAAGTATAGGACACCTCGCCAATCCCACCAAATGCCCAACATGACTTTTTGGGGATGCAAATCTTGCGGTGTTGTAAACCACCCATTTCTCGTCTCCCGTAACCACCCTTTTCATAAAAGTATCCAGCGAGTTCCACCTCAACAAAGAGTCACAGATCATTATGCGATCCATACGGTTTTTTTCACAGAGTTCGAGAGGAACCCAAACATCCATTTTTTTCGACATTCCAAGCCTTTTCAGTCTCTGTGAAACGGTTGTATGGGCAATGCTAAACCTCTGACCGATCTCTCGTGTCGTTAAATGACTGTTAACTCTAACTGCAGCTAAGATTTGATCGTCATCTGTGGTGGATGGGAGTCCACAGCGAATCTCCATACACCCTACAAATCTCACGTTCTGTCGCTTTGACACCTTTTTTATAGAAAAAAGCAAAACATGCCTAAAATGCACTTTTTTATCTTCCATTTAAAAAACAAAATTTGAGCACTTAAAACACGTCCGATCAAAACAAATTCTCGTAACAATGTAAAGAATAATCCTCTCTACTGGAAAAAAATATGTTTTCATAACGGTTTTATACACAGAGATTTTCTGAAGCGACAAACGCCACTTCCAAGAAAAAAACCGCAGAACTTATTGAACAACCCAATAATTTTACGCCTCTGATCTGGCCCCAATATATAAGTCACTCATCCACTCAAAATTGGAATACAATGCCCACATCTGGCCAGGTGCTCCTAAAACAGCGCTGCACCTGTTAGATAGGACTCAGAACCGTGCGATAAGATTCATATAATATCTAATATCAGTCAGTCAATTGACACTCTTGAACACCGACGTAATGTCTCCTGTCTAACTTTGTTTTATCACTATATCCACCACCACCGTTCCTTCAAACCTTCAACCGTAACACCCATCTCGCTATGAATGCTCATCAGTATACCCTCAAGCCCACTTTCGGACGTACTCTGAAATTCTGTATTGTGATTCGTTCCTAAGCCGAACAACTCGCTTGTGGAATGCCCTGCCGAGCTCTCTATTTCCAAATCATTGTAACATTCTGACATTTAAAACCAACGTACATTGGTACCTCTCTTTCCATTAATTTTCCTTGGTCAGCGCTGCGTGCAAACATTTTAAGGGTACCGTAATCCCTTGAGCGGGCGTTAGTTTTAAAAAAAAAAAACAACAAGTAACACAGAATTTCAGTTGGCCTGTACTCAATTGCACACTTTCTTGCTTTCTCAAGGATTGGGACCGCAACGTCCATTTAGTTTACTCTGTTTGTAGTGTGAAGTTTAAATGTATCGAGACTCCGAGATGGATTGCCGTATGAAAATATGAAGCCGATGGTAACAGTTGACAGCACCAATAAAACAGTGTTAAGAACACAGGGGTTAAGGGGTTCTTATTAATTCTAATTAATTAAGTTCACGTCTGTGGTCGCCCGTGGTTTCCAATCAACTGAGTCACTCAACTGTGTCAGACGATTGACCACTTACAATCAAACACACCACACAGAGATTGCGACATTTTGCTCATTACCGATACAAAACTTATTGCGGCAGACTGATTAAACTTTTTGTAGTTATAAATTACCTTGACCCTGCTTTCCAGACAGCTTTGCAACGAAATTCAATAAAGTAGTCGTGCGGCAGGAGAAAATCTTTTTTAACTTTCAACAGGCGGTGTCTCACTTTTTTATAAGATTCAGGATATTAGGAGTGCATCACTACAAGGACAGAGAAGTGCGTGTTAATGTTTTCAGAGGATATACTCGTAGTCCTCATTAGATAAGATTTCGAGTGCTGAGGTAACATTACTTAAGCCGTATATGGAGAGCACGTAGTTAGTAATAGCATTAGGGCTGGGGTTAACATCGCAAAGCCGTTTATCTACAATCTCTGTGTTGACTCTGAATCCTGGTGCGTAGCTTTGTATTAAGTTATAGCCGAGCTTTGTTTTTTGTGCTACCGCAACACAACACTCAGTCACAGTCCACTGTGTTCCTTTAGGCGAAATTTCTCAGTCTTTCGTAGAAAGATGCGTAAGCGATGTACCGGGTGTTGGTCCTTGTGGTCGTTGGTGGCACATATCAGCGTCGAGTACCTGCAGCCTGATACGGTTGTGGGTTCACGGTAGTGCTCGGCGGTATCATTATCACTTTCACAGTAAATGTGGCAGGATGTTGTGTTACTTATGCCCAGCGCATTTAGGTGCTTAACAAAAGCGTAGTATACCGGAACGCAATCATTGACCGCTTAGAGATATGGGAAAACATTCGTTTGATCTGCCGGCAACATTGGGGTTCATGCCATATACTCACATCAAACCGCACAGACAATGGAAGCCCAAACCGAGGACGCAGGCAGTCTTAACATTCTGGTTCTGGTAATGAAAAAGCCTCCTCTGAGCCTTGCCTAACAAGTTCATCGGCGATTTAATTTACCCGGAATGGGATTGTAACCTGAGATCCAAACAAGACTCTGTGAATTCAGCCGATTGCGTTCAGTGAAGTCTTGAATTCTAGAGCAAGCTTTGTTAGTAGTGAACTTCAAACAAGGCCTTGCAGTGAATATCCGAATGCATTCCTTTCCTGGCTGTAATTCTGGCCGAAACCAATCCTGGGCACGTGGAAAGTCGATGTATTATGTTTTCAGCAAAAAGAGTTCTGGTGATTTTAATGCAAAGCTAAGTAGGAAGACACGGCATCTTTGGTAGTACTGTCGGAATATACAGCCTGAATGACCCCATTCAGATTGACCAGATTTATAACCTTGCGATCGACGCAAGACACTCCTCCAGTATTACGGACATCTGAATGTTTTGAGCGGCCAACATCCACTCGAACCATTACCTTGTTGTTTTACCCAAGGTACATTTGCGGACCTTTGCAAACATTGCAAAGACAGGCTAATGATGTGGGAAGATTTGACGTCGGGCGTCTAAAATCGCAAGAGATCAGCAAATCCTTTTCCGATTGAATCTCCCCTAATCTCTTAAGAGCTACTATGCCACCAGCATCAAGAATCGAAGACAACATTGCCAAAGAGCCATTAGAGATGCTGCATCTGAGGTCTTGGGTTTCACTCGGCCACTACCACGAAACAACTGGTATGACGACGAGTGCCCGCAAGTACATGCAGCTAAGCAAGATAAATATAAAAGTGGAGCTGCATAGAAGGACTAGAGCTGTTTACGAGCTCCAGAAGACGAGAGATGAACACGAGCTCTCAGGAGGAATAAGAAGGAGCATGAGAAGTATTGCAAGATACTACTCCAGGAATTAGATTCGGAAATTTTACCAAAATGTAAAAAGAAAATATGTCGCGGACACAAAGCCCGAACTGAAGCCTGTAACGACGAACAAGGGAACATAGTCGTAGAGTCGCAGTCGATGCTAAGGATTTGGAGAGAGCATTTCTGTATACTGTATACCGATGTATACATGACGATTCAAATACCGCTTTAAAGTAGAATGAATCTGGACGATGTAGACCAACAATTCCATCCATCTCACCTGAATGACGTGTATCTAGCCATATCTAAGCTCAAGTCCAACAAAGCTGCTGGAGCGGACCGCCTGACTGACGAGCTCTTCAATGCGGGTGGCGATGACTTGGTACGGAGCATACACTAGTATACCCGATGAATGGAACTTCAGCATTGTTTTTTCGATTCTCAAGAAGGGGGACCCTCTGAACTGCGCCAACGGCAATATCAGTCTTCTGAACATCGCCTACAAAATATTATCTGCCGTATTGTGTGAACACCTGAAGCAGTTCGTCAACAACCTGATTGGAAACTTCACCATAAGCTCCAAATCGATACACACCACCTATTCATCGGTTTTAAGTCCGCGTTAAGCATCTATACAGACTAACACTACGGAGCATCCCTACCAAACTCATCCGTTTGTACGGGATGACGATGGAAAATGCAAGCTACTCCATCAAGGATGGTAAAGAACTCACCGAGACCTTTGATGTCAAAAAAGAATTTAGACATTCTTGAAAGAATAGTACAAAACTCACGCGCCAAAACAAGACGCACATCTTTCAAAAGTCCATCCCAATACGCCGATGATATTAAGATAATCGGGCGAAAGCCGTGTGAAGTGAGTGGCGCTATCGCGGGTCTTGATACGGAACCGACTTAGATGAGTTTAACGGTTAATGAAGGCAAGACCAAGCATATGCTTGTTGACGACAAGGAAGGACAGAATGTCACACTCGACAGATATACGTTCGAGGCAGTTAAGGACAATGACACCAGTGCTTCTTGCCAATCGCTGCTTCTTTGGGCTAAGAATGCAACCGACTAGCAGCGCCCTCTCTTGAACAATAGGAGTGATCCTATATAAGACCTTTATAATCCTAGTCCTATGTCTTATGGCGCAGAGGAATGGATTCTATCAGAAATATATGATGGTGCTCTTGGCTGTTTTGAGAAGATTTTTCGGGTGATTTTCGGTCCCGTCTGCATAGGCGATTATTGGGGGAGGATATACAAAGACGAACGGTGCGGGCTGTACAGCGACATCGACTTAACCAAAAGAGTGAAGCCCCAACGACTGAGGTGGCTGGGTCGTGTACAGTAGATGGATACCAATGCTTCGGTCCGAAAGGTCTTCGAATACGCCCCCGAGGGACAGCACCGTAGAGGAAGGCACCTCAGCCAACTTAGCGTGCGAAACCAACTAAAAATCCAGCTGGCCGGAGACGCTCGTTGGTGGAGGTACAGGTCCACCCGGGACTATATATACTACAAGTGCCCACCTTAAGTAAATAAGGAATATAATGTTTAACATTTACCTCTTAAAGGTCATGTTTGGAGAAGCCAGGTGTAAGAAGTTGATTATAAAGTAGCCCATGTTCAGGATCTTTAACAAAAAAGACATCAAGTAAGATTCTAGAGCTGCTGGTGAAATGAGTCGGTGCCGGGGAGTTGACAGGGGATGATCCTAGAGAGTTCATAGAGCCGATTATAGGTGCAGACGTGCTATTGTGCAGAAGATTATAATTTAGATCGCCGACGACTACGATCTGAGAGGTTATACAAGAGTGCTGTTCTAAGCTAACAACCAATGGTGCAATATCGACATTTTTATGGGCTCTGTAGGCCGTGCAGATTATCTTCATGAAAAGATGTTGCAGGGGGCAGTCGAGGTGTGAAACTCCGCATTCTTTATATGACAACGTACTGCTGTTAAACCTATATTAGCAGCAGGAGGAGTCATTTTCAACTTTACCCTTACCAACAGCGGCATTGCTTGTTAGAAAGTGTAATCAGCCCACCCGAAAAAAACACAAGGTCTAGTCTAGTTTGCTGACTAATCTTTGAACATCAAAGTCACATAAGTGGACCCATATCTACCAGTCATAAGTAGATTAGAGAATGTTTCATCAGAAACCCAGTAAATCACAATAGTAAACCTGCCCTAGTCTCATGTTTTAGGAGAACAATCAGTGATTCCGTCGTCGGTCTGACTAATAGCCACCATCTCTGTTATTTTAGAATCCAACGAGCAGTTTAAGGACATTTGGTACGAGTATGTCATAAAGAAATGATAAATATGAAATAATAAAATCCTTCGCTTATGCATAAAATTTTTCGTAACACACAGAGGCCAATTATCATATGTGCAGACGTAGGGAGCAAAGTTTTTACTGCGCTACCCCAAGGGAGACCTACATTCAATAGATCCCTTATCCTTCGTCCATTTTTAGATGATGTGTGTTTAAAAATACCAAAATACCGAGCATGCTGTCTGCCGAAAGGAACTAAAAATATCCAACAAATGTGGAAGGGGAACCATACTCGTACTCGTAGTCGTGCATATTTCGGTTTTACTACGTTAACCTACATTTGGAGAGGCGCACGTGATTCCCATTCGGTTGGAGTTTAAATTGTGCAAAACCGTCATATGGTGCCGGTGGTGGTGCTGGTGAAACCAGCTATACCTACTCGGCCGAGTGCTTGTTTAAATTTATTTTTCTTTTTGTTAAATGCTCAAAAGCGGATCACATTGAGCCCACATTGCTCGTAAAATACATCGGTCGGTGCGTGCTGCAAGTAGCCTTTCAGCAATCGAAAAGAATTATCGGATTTCAATGATGAATTTATCAAGCGAACCTGGTTTACGAATGTAACTAACAGATACGAGTATGCCTATAGATAGGGATTATGACGACTATGACTGCGACTTCAGGTCTTGGCAAATGAATCACCCATAAGTATTGATTGTGATTTATTAACACGACAGCTGATGCATGAGTAGGGGTATTTTTAGAGCAGTGAAATACGGGTTACATACTCGTATGTGAGGAAGAAGACTAGGAGTACATATGTAGCACTTTGGGGATAACGTTCGGATGTCTAGTTCAGATGGGAAGGGGCTCTTGATTGAACTCGGAAATGAATAGTTTTCTCGCAGGCAATTGCTCTTTCGGTGGTTGGAAGGTCCTTGACTAAGGGAGCTTCCGAGGAGGAAGATAATTTCTACATTTCCGTTGATGAATGATATTGGAGAGCATTTTTGGAATGAAATTTCGATTGGTAGTTACGAAAGCAACGTCATGTGGGCTAATTAAAAAGGCAAGATGATTAAAAATTTAAAGTCCGAAGTGCCTATGCTGTGTGACTCCTGTGAATCCTTCATTGCAATTATTCCATGAAATGCTTTCTTGGATTTCGTTCCGAATAGGCAGCCTCTATGATGTTAACGAGGATGGGGTACAAATTCGATTCATCAACAGTTCTACCGGTAAGTCGGGATGATTTGAAGGAGCTTCCAGCTTAGCAAATTCACAAGAACTGACAACGTTTGGCACGGCCAACTTCGACACTGGTCTAGCGTACACTCCTCGTGAAGTTTAAGCAACAGCACTTCTTACTGAACACCACAACACGCCTTAGCTGGTATATCTCATCGATCGTGGTGAGGGATGAGACCATTAAACATTCCGTTGCTTCCGTTCATGGCTTGAAGTCACCTTCCACCGATGGTGTATACCCAGTTACGTTACAAAAAGATATAGACCCTGAAGAGAATTTTCACTACTAGCCTGGCACTGGCATACATACCGAATCCCTGGTGAACAGCGAGAGTGGCCTTTATAACGAAAATCGGAAATTAGGACTACTTGCTCACCAAGAGTTTCAGACATGGTAGAGATCCATGTATGCAACCGCGATCCTGCGGGAGTACGCTTCAGAATCTGATAGGCAGAGTTGAAGGCGCACTCGACAATTCATAGACGTTGCTTTCAGCAACACAACTTTTGAAGGCTTGTGTAACTCGGCCAGACATCACGGCGTCGGCGAATCACTAGTTTTAGAAGCAATGCTGATGAATAAGACATTGATGGCGGATACTGGCTGCGGCCAATATGTGGTGGCGGGTGTAAACCGGGGTTGCCTGCAAGGCGGCGTTCGGTCTCCACTGCTGTGGTGCATGTTGGTTGACTCACTGCTCTATAGTTCTGACGACAACTTTTGCTCTAAAGCGCAAGCAGCCGTAGACGTAATCGACGATTGGTGTACTGTTAATGGGCTTTCAGTCCATCCCTGAGGCTACTCTCCTTACGAGAAGGAGGAAGTTGTCTGGTCTGACTCATGTAGTGTTGAGAGGCGTCACCATCCAATTCTCCAAAGGAACCAAGTATTTGGGTGTCATCTTGGATAACAAACTTCTACGGAGTAAATGTTACGCTGAAAGCCTTTAAGGAGCTCTCGGCCTTCTGGCAGGGTAAATGAGCCATCGGCAAGACATGAGAGGCCTGTCACAGAAAAGGGTCCCCTGGACCTACAGGGCTATGATAAGGCCTATTATATCGTATGCGTCGATTGTCTAGTGGAGTAAGCTCTGACTAAGGAATACGCCTGACTTCGCTGTAGATGCATTATTGAGTCTCCCTCCCCTTGATAATCATGTCACGGGCTGCAATCTCAAAGCCATCTTCCGTTTAAAAAGAAGTTGTCCTTGGAACAACACGCACTAGAGCGTTTGATGACCTTGTGCGTCGGCTGTCTTATGACTCTGGTCTTATGAACATGCCGTCCGATGCAATGGCACCAACACTCATGTTGCGGAAGAAATACGAAACCGACTTTTCCTGTGCCCGGGCCTGGTTGCGGCCACAATCTGAGCCAGGAAAGGGGTCTTTCTGGAGGATGACAACGTCGTTAGGAGAATTTAGGTCTACCTTCCAAGCGGAGATATACGCAATCTAAATGGCTACGAACTGTATTGTGAAGAACCGGTGGAGGGGACGAAGTATTTGCATCTATAGCGACAGCCAAGCCAAGAATGTAAGAAATTACTGAACACAGTCTGGGTCCCAGGTCGCAATCGAATCGTGGGAAATGAAATCGCCGGTAAACTTGCCAGACAAAGTTGAGAGGAGAGATTTTCAGGACCCGGACTAAGGTTGGGTTTGACTGCGTCCTCGGTTAAGGCTTCCATTGACAGCTGGGTCTCATATGAGCACAATTGCATATGGCATAACTCCCCGGGATGCAGACAGACCAAACGAATGATTCCCGGTGTCTCTAGGAAGTCAACGGCTATTCTGCTGTCCCTCAGTAGGAAAGACTGCAGGTTGATTATTAGCGTAGTGATAGGGCACTCCACTTTGGCAAAGCTCTTAAATGTGCTGGATATAAGTGAACCAATATCCTGCGATGCTTGCGGATCACTATCTCTGTGAATGTCCGGCTGACGTGATGGGTGCTAGTACCGTAGGTACCTTATCACTGAAACCCTTACTCATCTTTCTACGTAAGACTGAAAGATTTCATTAAAACGAACTTACAAGGAGTACTATGGACTAGTTCTCCCTCTGAATGCTCTGTTTCGACAAAAAAACAAAGCTCGTCTTCGAATTCTTTTCCACCTGCAGCAGAGGAAGATAACTGTTCAGTAACCCTCAAATTCCTTTTCATTGTAATCTTTGACGAGTAGAACGAATACCTGAAAAATAAGCCAAGACAGGTCTCTAGATGAGACCCACAATGCTCAGCCTCAAAGAAAATCAAGGTTGCAATAGGTACGGATACCAAAACCACCACCAAAGCAACCACATCGTGGGGCGATCGACGGGCAGAGATCACCTCCAGGTCGCACTAGTGGAGGAGCTCTCCACAGCGTTTAGACTAAGTTTTCCGATCACCTCATCAACAACCAAGGGGACCTCTCCTTAGCCTTGACTTCGCAGATAAGGTTAAGAGATATCGGCCATAAAGGGACACATCAGACTATAGGTAAGCTCAGAATACATATGCATACTCGCTAAGAAACATATTAAAGCCTTTTCATGTCCTAATCTTAGCTTAAACGATTTAGCAGTTGTTAAACTGAAGTGTGCGAACCAAACGGCATACCTCTCATCAGCATACATGAGAGACCAGCACCGCCAGAGGAAGTCGAGCAACTTACAGCCACCATAACAAAGAAGGACAATCTACTCAAGGGCTGCGACCCCAACGCGTGGCATACAATATGGGCAAGCACAGAAAATGATGAAAGAGGTGAGTCACTTTTTAACCACTAACATATCTGTCTGCAATAAGGCAACCGCTCCAACCTTTGGGAAGAGACCCTAGATATTACACTCAAACCAAAAAACTGACAACTTTAGGGTCTAAGATTGGTGAGTTTCCAATCCGAACTCCTTCTCAGACCACAGATGGATCCTCTACGAATTGAGTCTCGAAGCCGAGACCAAGTTTGGCCAAGTCCTTAGGACAAAACTCAAAAACATACCAGAAATAAACACCATAGCAACCGGTGAATTGGAGGCAAAGGGAAAGACTTTTGTTTGTTGCATACAAAGTCTCCTGCCCAGTTAAACGTATTAAAAAACACTTTCCCCATGGTGCAATGAAGATCTATCTTCTCGGGCGATTTTCAAAATCTGCTACAAACACAACTTGTGGCAGCCGTACAAACGCTGTTTGAGTCTCTATAAGAAAGCCATAAAGGCATCCAAGAAGCAGGCCTTGATGGACTATAGCCACTACCACCCTTAAGGACTCCGCCAGGCTTAGCAAAATTCTATTCAACTAGCACTCTAAATTATCTTTTCAAAGAAAGTCACATGGAAGATGGACATAATCCTCTGCGGATAAGCTGGAACTCCTGGTGAACACATACTTTCCCGGATGCAGTGATGTTAGTACGGCAAATACAACCTGTCTCCCACAGTAATATCAATTCAATCATCTCCGAGGAAAAGATTTCCTGGGCTGTTAAAAGCTTGTCCCCGTTCAAGGCCTTGGCGACATACTACCTGTCATGCTACGGTGAATGCGAGACATAAAAATACCTTGGCTAGCGTCAATCTTCAGAAGCTGAACTACGTACCCTACTATTGAAGACGTGCTCGATCGGTGTTTACACCGAAGGTAGGTAAACGCGGGCAGGAGTCCTCGGAGAATTTCAGGCCAATTAGTTTAACAAAACTCTAGACTGTGTTTTAGACATTCACATGAGAAGCATTCTAGAAGAATTATCGTTATCCAACAGCACGCGCACCTCAGGGGAAGTTCCATGGAAACTCCCCTCCACGACGTAGTCCCAACAATCGAAAAATCCATACGCTACAAAGAATATACCCTAGCTAGCCTAGACATAGAGTGAGCCTCACAAATCTCTGATCGGATTGGGCATAGAGGAATTTATTAGTCAATGGATAGTGCCTATGCTCAGAAGAAGATTATTCAGGCAACACTAGGTAACAGTCACGTAACAAAATTCACCCATAGAGGAACGCCACAGGGCGGCGTTATTTGTCCTCTACTCTGCCAAATGGTTGTGAACAAAATTCTTGCAAAACTAGACAGAGTAGGGGTCGAATTGGTCGCGTGTGGGGATGACGTGGTGATACTAGTGTCAGGGAGGTTTACCTGCTCTAGATAAGGTAAACACCTGGGCCGCAACTTGTGGCCTTGGTGTCAAACCCGAGCATAACTGAACTGATTCTATTCACTACCAAACACAAAATACCTGATTTTGCCCTCCCCTGTCTTACTAGTCAACCTCTCACACTGTGTTATGCTCGACCCAGAACTTAATTGGAAGCAAAACATCGAACACAGAGTAAGGAAGGCATGTGTCACCTTAAATGTCTGCAGCAAAATCGTTTTGAAAAAAGTGAGGACTTCAAGCAAAGATGACTTTGCGGATGTACACACCTTTAGTGTGTCCAATTCTCACTTACGGGTCTCTAGTATGATGGCTCACACTGAGCAAAGTCTACAACCACACGAGACTAAAAAGGCTCTAAAGAACAGCCAATATAGGTACCACGGACGCATTGAATTCAGCCGCAACGGATGCCTTACTGAACTCCTGCATCTTTTACCTACACACAAAAAATAGCGCACTTTGTAGCGCACTCAAGGAATCTGGGTGCATGACTGCACGTGCTTACCACGGCAGCACCATCCTAGCACTCGTTACCAAACGGCAGGGTCACGTTTCCAACCGACTACATCAAACCCAATCTAAATTTAAAAAAATACTCCCACGTAGGATTCCAGGGCACAGTGACATGGCATGACATGACAGTGGACTGGCCAGTCAAGGCTCACCTCTGTACGGCTCATTTGCTGCAAGGTACCACATGAGCGGTTAAAGAGGAAATCCACTTACACTTCCTATACAAAGCCAACCTCAAATTGGCAGGGTTAGCTAACTGCGCCATATCAAGGATGATATGGCCGACCAACAACAAGAATAGAATAAAAGGGCTACTAAACAGAACCCGCCCAGATATCGCCAGAATTACGGTGATAATCACGAAGCGTTGGCCAGTTGAAGACCATGCTACTGAACTAATTACCCCACAAAACCCACATTGCCGCTGTTGAAAATGAGAAAGAAACTCTGTAGCATTTCCTCTGAAAATGTCCGGCACTAGCAAGTACCAGATTGCGTGCACTAAATTCACGATACCTCGGGTAAAGGGATACGTGATCTAAGCCGTTTTCTTAACTCCACAGACTGAATCTAGCCAACGACACACATCACCAGCTAGGTCACACGAGGGGTGGTAACAAAGAGGCACATTCTTTTGCTACTTGGGTTCATGTTGAACCGCCACCTCTACCTAACTACCCACTGTATCCCTTGCATATACCAAACCTGTCTGCTGGTTTCACCGAGCGTTTCGAACTTTTCGCAAAGGCCTTTCTATGAAGAACTCTTCCAAATCTTCTTATATTCTTTTTGCTTCGATCTGTAAGGATTCCATTGGTCTTCCGCCAAGTTAGACTTAAGGTTTTTGGTTTCCTTGCGTAGTCACTGCAATTGTTCGTCACATTCTGGAGTGAGCCATCTGCAGGTATTTCTCTTAGCTGCAGTCATCAGTTCAAAACATTTGATGAGGGCACCCTTCAAGTTTTGAAGAACTTCCTCTACCTTTTGTAGAACAGAGAACAGACGAGCCTGTCGAGTTTCAACTGCTCTTCTCAGAATCTCGTATCCGATATTCAATTCACTCCGACTGTACTATTTTCCAACCGGTAGTCTTGTTAGCGTTAAAGCCGGTGACTTGTGGTCTCACTTCCGTATCAAATGTTGACTGAAGAGGAACTCACATGATAGTATGCAGTCGAAGGGATGATTGCCTTCTACGTTGCATTCGGTACTGTGGAAAGTGACCCTTCCAAGTTACGGATAGAAATATGAGTCATACCTAAAGTCAAATCTACACCTAATACGCCCTTCTAAAAGTTCAAAGATTAGCCTACGTAAGTATAACGAGTGCAATGTTCATCTGCCCGGAGCTACTCTGGAAGTACACCTCGATTTCTAGCTCATGAATGTAATGAAGAGAATGGCTGCAAGTACACCATTACTTCATCTTCCACAATATGTAACAAGGAAAACATCAAATCAATTAGCTTCTATCTCCAGAAAATTGTGACGATAGGTGACCTTCATCGTGCCTGACCGAGCGTTTTGTCGATTTTTGCAACGCCAACTGCCTTGTAATAGGAGGGAGCATGTTTGTGCACAAGACGTGCCACAAAGTCAGTTGGGTGTCGACGGACAGACAAGCAACGTCCAACAAAATTGATCTTCCGGCGATTAGCCGGCGATTTAGAAGCAGTCTCCAGGACGTTCGTAACAGAAGGGGTGCAGACATGGCCCGGGACCACCATCCGATGCCTCCTACGGTAAGATTAAGTACAGCTGCACACCGGAGATCCCAGGAAAACACCTGAATGCCTAAGTTTCATACCAATAGACTAAAGGATTCCGCAGTCCACCAGCAATTAGGGGACATTAGGATTAAGAGCACGGAACCCACCTCCATCAAAAACCATTGGTGTGCTGTGAAAAATGTCTTCATATCCGGCACTGAAAGTATAGTCGGTCGGTCGCAAGGAAGAAACGGTGCTTTGCTTCCCGAAGAAACTTGGGCTGGGATCAAAGAAACTCAAAGCTCGCATCGCAGCTACTCCAGCAGCAGGGAGAAACGAACTAGAGTCATGCGTATCGCATGAAGATGAGAGAAATTCAACGTAGCGTGCGACGTGATAAGCGTAACTATATCAACCCATTGGCTACAGAAGCAAAAGAGGCCGCTAGTTTTGTGTGACAGTAGGACCGTCTAAAGTATTACTCACAGGTGTCCAAAGCTCTAAACAACACTTGGTAAAAGACACGGAGGGATATCTGCTAATTTCGGATGAGGACAAGCTTACTTACTTACAAGGAGCACTTTTCTGCGGTTTTAAATCACGTTTTCGCCAGTGAAGGGAATCCCAAATATGTGAGTTCCCGAATACGCACTGTATCTCCCAGTAGAGAAGAGATCTTTACCGCAATCAAAGCTCTTGCGAGTAGCGCCTACAAACTGGAGAGGAATTTGCGTTCTGCCTGCAGTAGCCAAGGTAATGGCAAAAACCGTCCTGGAGATAATAAAAGACCAATTCGAAGATACACTCGACGCCGAACAAGCAGAATCCCGCACTGGATCTTCCTGCGTGGACCACATCCACACCTTGCAGATCATCATCGAACAGTGCGTTGGCTATCGATGACCACTTCGCCTGCTGTTCATCGACGTTCGACAGTGTCAATAGAGAATTTATCTGGGTTGCTTTTCGCAGGAGGGGCGTCCCAGATAACTTGATTGCTATTCGCAAGGCTACATACGATGGATCCAAATGTCAAGTTCACGTTTCAAATTTAAAGTGGGGTTAGGCAGGGCTGTATACTGTCACCAATACTGTTCCTGTTGGTGATAAGTGATGTACTGCCTGCAGCTTTGTCAACTGGAAATAGAGGAATTCAATGGACTCTGCAACCACACCACAAACATCTGGACTACGTGCACGACGTATGCTTACTCTCTCATAGGCTTATGAGATGGAGAGAGCAACTGAAATCAGCCCTAGAACTTCCTCATCTAACCAAATAGAGATTTCTGGACAACCAGTAGAGATGGTAGGGAATTTTGGGAGTACTATCTCTACTGATGGAGGGACCGAACTAGATATAATCAGTCGAATTGGGAAAGCAAAGGCTGCGTTGCCTGCCTAAAGACTAAGCTACAACTGTTCCGCTACACCGTTGAAAGTTTGTCACATAAAGTTTAAGCCCAAAAGTTGATGAGTTTAGGGATGATTTTGTCGGTTCAAAGGTGGATGCAATTTGCGTTTCAGAAACTTAGTTTGATGTTAACGTGAAAAATGATGTATACGCTGTGAAGGGTTACAAACCTTTTAGAGCTAATAGAGGTGATCGTGTTGGTGGTGGCGTAGTAATTTATGTTAGAAAGTGTTTGTTCGGTAAACGTAAATGTCGCTCGTCAAAAGAGTCTCCCATTAATTATTTGTTTGTTCAAATTATACGTGGCGATAGAAATATTTGTTTAGTTGTTGTATACAGGCCAAATTCAAACATCAACCTGTCTCCCATTTGCGAAGTAATGGATGATGTGTCAACCTACTCAAATAATTTAATTATTTGTGGTGATTTGAACAGCAATTTGTTGCGTGAGGACATCCTAACAGAAAATATGGAATCGTTCCGTCTTAAACCAGTCAATGACCAAGTACCTACCCGTTTCACTAATTCTGCCAGTACATTAATAGACGTTATTTTTGTTAATAATACTGATAAAATACTGTTTTGTGACCAAATTTCCGCACCTGCTTTCTCGAAGCATGACTTATTGTTTTTCAATTATGATTTCGAATTAGGAGACTACTTAAGTACATCAAGTTACTTGGAGAGGGACTTTAAAAACATAAAACATTAACAGGACTTCTCTAGAACAGCACATAAGCAGCATTCAATGGAACCTAGTCTTTAGTATGCTCTCACCGGATGACCAAATTGAATTCATAAATCAAAATATTAATCTTCTCTTTGATACACACGTATACACAATTCTGGGTGGCTTCGACATTCTGGACAGACAACACCCGAAGGACGGTGTGTTGAGATCTTCGCTGCGGAAAACAACCTAACGCAGTTTGTAAATGAGCCCACGCGAATACCAGACGTTGATAGTCATACCGCCAACACCCTGGACTTGTTTTTAACTTCTCACCCTGATAAGTACACCATTGATGTGCTCTCCCCTCTAGGCTCGTCGGACCATTGTGTCATATCAGCTAATTTCTCGTACACCGACCACACAGTTAGAGAAAAAATTCCTAAAAGAACCGTATGGCAATACGAGAAAGCCAACTGGAGCGGTCTTAACAGCTTCTTTAGGAATTTTAACTGGTCGTTATGCTTCCTCGATAACGACGTGGATGCCGCTGCTGATATGATTACAGACACCATTCTCTTTGGAATGAGATCCTTTATTTCTCATCGGATGAAGAGTATCAAACCAAATGATAAGGCATGGTACGACTCGAGCTGTAAAGAGGCCGTCAGGGTTAGAGAAATGTTTTATCGGTCCTACAAGACCAACCCGACAGAGGAAAACCGAAAAAGTTCAAACGATCCAGAAATGACTGCAACGCCTTTCTTAAGCGTGTGAAATTCCTATACGACCAAAAACTGAGGCAAAAAATACTGCAATGTCCCAAAGGCAGTAAAAATTTTTGGTCGTTCGTCTACTCTTAAATTTCTTAGTGAATCTTCTGCCGACCCAAAAACCATTGCAAATTGCTTTGCCTCTCATTTTAACAAATCCTTTTCTAAGAAAACAGCTGAACCCAATCCTAGCTACTTTAGCTATATGAGAAACTATCCTGAGACGTCAGCCATTTCACTAAATATAACAACAACTTTGGTATCTGAAAACATTACCAAACTTAAAGATGATTTCTCGTCCGGCCCTGATGGAATTCCGGCTATTGTAATAAAAGAGTGTGTTACCCATTTCGGTCCTCCTCTTGCTGCCCTATTTAACTTGTCTGTCTCAACAGGTACTTTCCCTTTCCTATGGAAGGAATCTGACATTATCCCTATTCATAAAAAAGGAAGTAAGGCCGAAGTCGATAATTATAGGCCCATAGCAAAACTCTCTTGCATACCCAAACTTTTTGAAAGCATAGTATATCAACAACTGCTTCCGTACTGTAGGCCAACTATCTGCACAAATCAGCACGGCTTCATGAAAGGTAAATCAACCACCACTAACCTAACAGAGTTCGTCTCTAGGACGCTTCATGCTTTAGAAGACGGTAATGAAGTCGATTCAATTTCCACTGATTTCATCAAGGCATTCGATAAAATTTCTCACCAACTTATCATCTTTAAACTAAAAAAACTTGGCTTTTCCCCTCATTTTGTGGCATGGACCAAATCCTATTTAGAAGACCGAAAATACAGGGTCATCTTCAGATCTTCAATATCCGACTACCTCAGGGTAGTCACCTTGGTCCAATCATCTTTATCCTCACAATTAATGATATAAATTTAATTTTAGCGAACTCTAATCTTTCTATTTTCGCTGATGACATGAGAATTTCCAAAGTCATCTCATTGCCTTCTGACTCCCATTGCCTGCAAGATGACTTGAATAAGTTTTCGGTATGGTGCAAGCAAAACTTTTTGGAGCTTAATGTCAGCAAATGCCAAGCGATAACCTATTCCCGTAAACGTCTACCTCCCCTTAAAAGAAACTACTTTATCTGCGATGAGCCTATTCCTTCCACTACCCAAGTACGGGATCTAGGTATAATTTGTGATAGAAAATTGAATTTCGACTCACATATTGACAGCATTATAAATAAAGCTAACTCTTCACTCGACTTTATCAAACGCTGGTCAAAAGAATTTTCCAACCCTTACGTTACAAAGTCCCTGTACATTACTTTTGTAAGGCCTCTTCTCGAATATTGCAGCCAAGTTTGGTCACCCTATAAACTAACCCACATTCAAAGAATAGAAGCAGTCCAACGCAGGTTTATCCGTTTTGCACTTCGTGGTCTACCTTGGGCCGATCCATATGGATTACCCCCCTATGAAAATAGGCTAAAACTAATTAGCATGCATACCCTAAAAAAAACGTCGTGAAGTCGCTGATGTACTTTTTATCCACCAGTTACTGACTGGAAATATCGACTGCTCGACAATAACGCAAAATATTGCATTCACTCCCAATCCCCGTAATCTAAGATCTGTCCCAGTCTTCCTGATCCGAACTCACCGCACCAACTACGGTCACTTTGAACCCATATCCAGAATGTTGCGTATAACGAACAACTACGCCGAAGTCTTTGACCTAAATAGCAGCAAACAAGAAATAAAAACAGCTCTACTCAATATGCCACTCCCTTAACATCTCCCCCGTCCACCATTTCTCCTCGCCCCATTAGGTTAAGTATATCTTTGTTAGTTTTTAAGTCTAGTTTTAAGTTTGGCTTGTTAATAAGCTTAACAAAGTTGTCCGGGGTAGACCCGGGCCAATAATAATAATAATAATAATAATAAAAACATTAGAAATTCCGCCTCATCCTCCATCCCAACGCTCATTTACAATGACATTCCAGCTGTCAGCTCTTTGGATAAGGCCAATCTGCTTGCTGCACACTTTGCGGCCAGCTCAACACTCCCAGATTGTGCTTTGTCTCCGCCTACACTTGAGTGCGTCGAATCTTCAATGGGACGAATCTACTTTCGCACTCGTGTAGTAGCAAGAGTACTTAAAGATCTCAACATACATAAATCCGCTGGTCCAGATGGTATATCTCCCCTTCTTCTGAAGAGGTGTTCTTCGTCGCTGGCAAAACCACTGCGTAAGCTTTTTCATCAATCCTACACTTTAGGACTCTTCCCGAGCAGATGGAAAACAGCATTTGTCCAGCCCGTCCCTAAAAAAGGCGAATCATCTTCTCTCTCCTCCAAGGTCATGGAAACACTGATAAATCGTCAGCTCATGAAATATCTCGAAACACGAAAACTTCTCAATGACCGGCAGTACGGTTTTCGTAGCAACAGGTCCACTGGTGATTTGATGGCATGACTCACCGAAAAGTGGGATCAAAGCGTACATCAATCTGGCGAAAGCAAGATAGTTGCACGTGATATTTCTAAGGCATTTGACAGAGTTTGGCATCAGGCTCTTTTGTCGAAAATGCGTGCGTTTGGGATCGACGACTCTCTTCTTCAATGGATTAGAAATTACCTTTCGGAACGTTCAATTCAAGTTGTCTTGGACGGTTTCAAGTCTGATATTCACAAAATAAATGCTGGTGTGCCCCAGGGCTCTGTTCTGTCTCCGACACTCTTTTTAATTTTCATTAATGATCTCTTGTCTGCTACTTCTAATCCAATATATTCCTTTGCTGATGACAGTACTCTCTGCTTTTCATATTCGTTCCCGGACTCACGGCCCTGCTCTTCGGCTGTAGTACGAGAACGGCAGCGTATGCTAAGCTCATTAAATTGCGATATCAACAGCATAACCAATTGGAGAACTATCAATAGAGTGGAATTTAATGTTTCCAAAACACAATGCTGTCTGCTGTCGTTAAAGAAAAATTTAAACACCCAGCCATTATCCATGAATGGCACTTGCATCGTCGAAACCGAAAAACTTTCCATTCTCTGTATGTGTGTCCATGACAACTTACGTTGGAATGACCAGATATTTGATGTCGCCAAAAATGCTGCGAAATGTCTAGGTTTCCTCAAGCGATGTAAGAAATATTTTACCCCCTCTGATCTGGCCTCAATATATAAGGCATTCATCCGCCCAAAATTGGAGTACAACTCCCACATCGGATGGGCTCCAACACAAACTTTCAACCGTAACACCCGTCTCGCTATGAATGCTCATCAGTATACCCTCAAGCCCATTTTCGGACGTACTCTAAAATATCGTGATTCGTTCCTAAGCCGTACAACTCGCTTATGGAATGCCCTGCCGATCTCTGTATTTCCTGGTCGTTATAACTTGCAAACATTTAAAAACAATGTACATCGGTACCTCTCTTTTCTTCCTCCCTAAATTTCCTTTGCCCGCGCTGTGTACAATTACCTTAAGGGTACTCAAACCCCCTGAGCGCGCGCTCATTATAAAAAAAAAAAAAAAAAAAAACGTTTATGTCAAAACGGGTATTGTTAAAGACAATGTCAAAATTTGGTTTTCAAATGAGATTCGTGAACTAATGGTGAAACGTGATTTGGCTTATCGCCAGTGGAAAAGTTTTAGAATAACAGAATTTCATCGAGCCTATAAAAGCTTGCGTAATATCGTCGTTTGAGAGATAAGAACTGCCAAAATGCAATTGCAAAAACTCTGCTACAGGTGGTCGAAAAACTTGGAACTTAATTCGTGAGCTTGGAATCGGTAAACAAAAGTTAAGTTCTAGCGATGTCGATCGCAATGAGCTGAATAGAAAGTTTTTATCTGCGCATTCAAATGCCAATGCTAGTGCTAATTCCTCGTTCATCGAAACTGCCCTTTCCACGACATCTTCTTTTGGGTTCGAAAGGTTGAGTGATGAAGATGTTGTTGAAAGTTTTCTGTCAGTGAAATCGAATGCTATGGGTGTTGATGGTATTCATCCGCTTTTTGTGAAGACTATTCTGCCAAAAATACTTTCGTATATAACACACGTTATAATATAATACATAGTGCAATGTCAGACTTTCTTCCTGTAACTAAAGGCGTTCCCCAAGGATCAATTTTAGGCCCTCTCTTGTTTTCACTCTATATCAATGATATTGTGTCTTGTGTGCTGAACTCATCCAAGCACATTTATGCTGATGATATTCAGATATTTATTTATTTATTTATTTATTTATTAGAATATCAATATACAATTGAGAATTGTTACTAATATAAACAATAGAGCAAGCTAGCAGCAACGGTTTTCGGCTCTTTTAGCGTAAAAAAGAAAAACGATTACATATATACGAGTAGTTAGTTACACTGAGATTTTAAGTCTTTCTAACATTCTTTTTAATACTCGTATCACAATATTTCTTCCTTTGGGTACCTTGAGGAGTTGCAATGGGTCTTGATTCGGACTAGGGTTGTTTTGGAGTGGTGATGAAAGGAAGCAAGGGCTTAGTAGATGAGTAACTGTTACTCTGCTGAAGCAAGTGGGGCAGGTTGGTGGTGGTTCCTTTTTGAACAGGTGTTGATGGGTATATGCAGTGTGACCAAGGCGGAGTCGGATAAACATTTTTATGTCAGATTTGGTGATGTTTGTTGGAAATTTGGGCTGAACTTTTATTGGGTTGACAGTTTTGTAATGGTGGTTATAACATTCCCATTCAAGTAGTTGTTGGATGTGGCATGTCTGCTTGATGTATCTCTTTAAGTCAAGACGAGAGAAGGTGTTATAGGTGAGAGCTAGGGCCTTTAGCACAGAATTTGCAGCAGCGTCTGCATATTCATTGCCCTTAATTCCTGCGTGACCTGGTGTCCACATAAGCTTTATCTTGGATCTTGATTTAATTAGGAGATCACGAATTTTTGCTACAATGATTGTGTCGTTACGTGGGTTAACGATGCTTTGTAGTACTGACAGGCTGTCAAAGCAGATTACCCATTTTCCTGCAATTAAAGAGCTTCTCCTTGTGGCTTCAAGTGTAGCTAGTGCTTCGGTGGTATAGATGGAGGCAATGTTTGGTAGGATTCCCTGTACGATTATAGACCCTTCTTGATTTACAACTGCAAATGCTGTGTTTGTCTCTGTTTTGGATCCATCTGTATACAAGAAGTTCCAGCCTTTACATTTTAAGTCAGTTGAGATCTCCAGGAAGCGTGATTTGTAAATAGCATTACCTGTCACGTCCTTTCGCAACTCTTGTAGGTTGAGGATTACTGAATCTCTATTTAGCAACCATGGTGGTTGGGTTGGTGTGAATTTTGTTGTTCTACTGCAGGGTAAGTTTAAATTGTACCCAAAATCTAGGATCCTGTGTATTGCGGAAGGGATCCTCCTGTTGCGTTTGTGGGTAGTGGCCTTATTCGTATCCTTGTCTACTATCGATCCTGTTTGAAAGAGGAGCTTGACATTAAGTTTCATGATGATTTCAGAGTATCGCTCTTCTAGTGTTGGGAGCCCAGCTTCAGCAAGTATATTTATGAGTGGTGTTGTTGGAAAGGCACCTAGGCTTTTACTTGCTGCTTGGTGGTATGCTGGTGCAATTATATTTTTTGTGGATTTTGGAGAAGAACCATAGATGACCAAAGCATACTCCAGTTTACTTAAAACTAACAACTTAGTAATATTGCAAAGTGAGTTAACATGAACATTACTTTTCTTAGATGCTAGATACTTAATAATATTGAGCCGTGCTGCTAATGCTTTCTTAAGACTAGTGCAATGAGGTTTCCAGTTGTACCTGTTGTTAATTAAAAGGCCTAGAACATTGAGGTTTGATACTGTTTCTATTTTGGTGTTGTTAATAGTTAAATCTACGCTTGTACAATTTTTCTTTCTGCAAATGTGAATTAGTTTACATTTTTCTAAGGAAAAGACCATTCATAAATGTCGTTGAGCAAGCTAGAACAAACAGACTTTGTTTTATCGAGATCATTGTATTTACAAAGTATATATGCATCGTCAGCATAGATACAGTGATCTAGATCCTTGTAATTGGATATAATGTCGCTTAGTTGATTAAAAGCGATTACAAAACATATGACCGACAATGGAGAGAGACCATTATCGAGCGGCATGAGGGCTGAGAACATGTTTCGAATTTTTATGCAGCACTTTCTGTTCGTTAAAAAGGATTTAAAATATCTAAAGATGTTCGGTCCTACTCCCTATTCTCTTAATTTATTAAAAATAAGGTGTATACCTACGCGGTCGAAGGCCTTTTCAAAATCGAAGGCTAGGATTGTCAGATGGTTACGTGCTGAGAGGGCGTTTGTGACAACGTAGTCTATGTGGAGAAGGGCATCTATGCACCCTCTTCTTGGCCTGAATGCGACTTGGTTAGGACTTAAAAGCTTTTTAAAGTCGGTTAGCCATAAAATTCTGTTTGCAATTATCTTTTCAAGAACCTTTGATAAGCAAGGAAGCAGTGATATTGGACGATAGCTATTTACATTCACAATATCGTTCTTGGGTTTAGGTATGGGTATGATGGTAGCTATTTTCCAGCTTTGAGGTATAATACCTTTACTGAAAATATTATTATACAACGATAAAAGTCTTAACTTAGCTGGGTCTGGAAGATTTTTTATCATAGGATAGGAGATCCTATCACGCCCTGGTGTCTTGCCTTGTAATTTGCATAGACAACTCTCAAATTCAAGCATAGTGATATTAGTTTCAATACGTTGTGCTGCTGCGTTCATTGCAGGTATTGGAATTATATTGAGGCTTTCCAATCGATTGGTGTTGAAGGCCGATGGAAAGTTTGAGTTTGCTGAATTGGATGACCAGGTTTGGGCAAAGAAGTTGGAGATTTCGATAGGGTCGGTTATAGAGCCAGCTTGCGTGTTAATAGACAATATGTTTTTATGTGTTGAGTTGCCTGTCAAAGTCCTTATTTTTTGCCAAACTGCGAGTGAATTAATATATCCTGTAAAGTCCTCAAAGCTGTTTGTCTTGCTGATTTTTAGCAATCTCCTAAAATGAGCATTAGCTTTTTTGTAGGCCAATAGATTGACTTGGGTAGGATTTTTCTTGAAAGCCCTCAAAGTCGTAAACTTTTCGGTTCTTAGCCTAGTCAAATCAGGGTTCCACCAGGGCACGTATCGTTTGATCGTTGTGGGAGACGATTGCGGGATGGCGTGATTAGCAGCATGCCGAATGCATTTAAGTAAAATCGCAGCTTCCCTGTTTATACAAGAGGAGGTTGTGGTAATTTTTGCGAGATGATGTACAAGTGTATCTTTAAATGAGTTTCAGTTAGCCAGATCTGTTTTGTATTTTGGGGTATGTTTGATGGTTTCATGCCTGGGTGATAGCAGCAATGAAATAGATATTGGGAAGTGATCACTACCGTGCAGATCATCTGAGATGTGCCAAGTTATTTTTGGGAAGAGTATTGAAGAACAGCATGAGACATCAGGATGGGTGAGCGAGCTGTGCGTTGACAAGTGGGTGGGAGAACCGTCATTCAATATGGTTAGGTCGGATTTTGTGATAAAGTTTTCAATAACTGCACCCCTCTTGTTAGTTTTAAGGGAACCCCAAAGCACACTCCATGAGTTGACGTCACCAGTGAAAATGTATGGTGGTTGGGTCTGCCGAATGATATTCTCCAAGTCAGAATGAGTGAATGATTGCCCAGGAAGAATGTAAACGCAGATAATCGTAACCTTAATACCCATGTCGACTTGTACGGCAGTCGATAGAACATTTGAATTTATTGGTTTGTGTACGTGAGGGATATTGTTTTTAATAAGTATTCCGACTCCACTAACTGCTTTTAAATTGCAGGGTAAATTAACAAAATACATAAGATATGGCTTCGCTTTTATGGGGTCTACTTTGTAAGGCAGATGGGTTTCTTGTAATGAGATTATATCGTATCTACGCTCTTTTATTAGTAGATTGAGTTCGTCATAATTATTTTTCAAACCGTTGAGGTTCCATTGTAAAATGTCGAGAGACTTGAATGTTTTCTGTTGTCGGCTGTGTTGGTGGTCAATTCTGATTCGATGTTTCCGCTTGCCGGGAAGAACACAGATCCTACCACACACAGTGGATAGATCCGTGCTCTCCTCCGCAAGTGCAGCCATCGATGCGGAGGTTTTAGAGATTTTATTTGTGTGAGGTTTCATCTGTATTAAGAGAGTACATCAGATCGTTATCTTTGACGTTTGTACAATTGGTAAGAGAGTTGATTTGGGGAAGTGTGTGATTATAGTGGATGTAGTGTGTGGTGGAGTCGGTTGTTTTTGGTGAGGCTAATTTTTTATTAATGGTAATGGGTTTGGTTTGCTCTAAGAGTTGTCTTGGTTTGGGAGAGGGAGAGGGCATTGACTGACAGCTATGTAATTCTGTAGTACGTGATGAAGATGGGGTAGGGGTCGATGGTAAGCTACGTATTGCAGGTTGGTTTATTGTTTGTGCTGTATTGATTTCGCTGAATGTGGTTTGAGAGAGTGGGGTAGGAGGATGAGTGTTTTTGAGTTGATGAGTGTTGTTAGCTACTTTATTTTTAATTCGCTCAGAAAGAGATGGTGAATTTGTAATTGCGCCTGGCCTCGGCCATACTGCACTTATTTTTGATTTTGATAGTAATTATATCTTTGCTTTGAACAAATTTGGGGCAATCATTTGAAGAGGATGAATGTTTTTCAAGACAGTTTGCACACAGTAATCTTGTACAGGGTATAGGTTCGTGGGGAGGCAGACTACAGTTGACACAAACCTTGCTTTTAGTGCACCTTTTAGTCGTATGTCCGAGTAGCTGACAATTGCGGCACCTCATTGGCGAAGGAATATATTCCTTGACCTTTGCCTTGTACCAACCAATTTCGACAGTCGTTGGAAGTTGGTATAGATTGAAGGTGAGGACGACAAGGCCTGTGGGTTCGAGTTTATCATTGACCTTTTTGGTGAACTTGTACACCTCGGTTACACCTTGCGATTTCATCTCCGCAACGATTTCGGATTCTGAAATATTTTTCAACCATGGTGCGTATACAACACCTTTAGAGGAGTTGAGATATTTGTGAAGGCTAACTGTTACTGGGAGTTGGTTTGCTAGAACACTTGTTTTAAGGAATTTATCCGCAATTTGTTGGGTTTTCGCTAATAAGAGGACGATTCCATCTTTCAGCATAGATATGTTATCGTAACAGGTGTTAATAGCGTCAATTGATTTTTTTAGAAGGAAGGTTTATTTTCATTTTTTGCTGCTATCACTACAAATTTAGGGTTTTTTGTGTTACGAACAACGGGTAACTCTGGGAATTCAACCGGTGATAATCTACGTTTATTTTTCTTTGCCCTGGGTTGTTCAGAAGACATATCCGATAGAATGTCAAACCGGTTCCCGGGCTTGTTCATCGGCCCCGGTGGGCCCATACCGTAAATACGACCACAAAGGGAGATAAATTTATTAACCGCAATAAAGAGAAGAGGAAATAGAACAGCCGATTAGGGAGTGTGAGCGAGGTAAGAAAGATAACTTTCACGAAGGAATCAAGCCACAAGCAGAACGCAGCGGGAAATAGCTAACAACGCGATGTGTACGCTACGAGAGCCAGACGATGACTGATATTCAGATATATCGAAGCTGTCCATTAGGTCTTATTGAGGATTGTGTTGCCATCTTTGAAACTTTTGACTGGTCTTTGAAATGTGGTTTACTTCTCAACCCAAGTAAATGTAAGTGTTTAGTAATTTCCAAGACTAAACTAGAGCTTTCGTATTTTCCGAGTATTGCTTTGAACGACGCATATATCCAATTTGTTGATTCCTCTAAAAATCTAGGAGTTGTCTTCAACAGAATCTTTTCTTGGAGCAATCATATTAATATTGTAGTCGGAGTATCCACAAATTCACACCGTTGAAAACGAAATTGCTACTGGCCATGGCTCTCATTGTTCCCCAACTTACCTACGGATGTGAAATTTTTCCAAAAAGGAAACTACAAGTTGCATTTAATACCACCATTCGATATGTATTTTGTCTCAGAAGATGTGATCATGTTTTACATCTTGCTCAACACCTGGTGAACCAAGCAGCCATCGTATCTGTACGAAAAAATCCAACTTCCGGCATTTAACAGGTCTGCCTGTTTAATACTACCGCGATTTACTTGTTTAACATCTGAGTCGCTGCCATTCGTCTTTGGAATTCACTGCCACATTGTATAAGAGAGCAAGACAGCATTCAGCGTTTTAGAAATGAGCTTCAACTTTACCTTCAGAGCAGCTAACCATTCCTCACTCTATACCCACTTCAAGCATCAATTTTAATTGTTCGACAGTGTTCGATAAAAAATAACCACAACTTTATTTGTTTCAAACTATTAATCCATTTACAAAATATTCCAAATCAGAATACAAACCAAAAATCCAAGAAGAACGAAAAAAGGACAAGCTCTGTCAAATATGACAGTGAAAAAACAAAGATGGAGGAAAGATTTAACGATGTAACAGATCAATGAAGATGTAATAGATTATTCCTCAAGCCTTAGATCGCGAGCACAATATCCGTAGAAAATTGAATCCCAATCTCTAACGGAATACGAATATGTCAAAATAATGTCTTAATTTTCTTTATGATTCAACTTAATTATTGTTATTATTGTAATCCTAATCTCAATCTCTCAAATTTATTTATAAAATTGATTAATTTAATTTCATTTGATTAAATTTTTGTTAAACTCTCACAGGTTTATAAGTGTTTCTTACTGTGTGAGCATGTATATAAATAAACAAACAAACAATCCGTGCACCCATAAGCAGCACTGGGAAAGTCACACTCGCTCTCACAAGAAAGCTGCAAACGTTCGTGAATAAATGTCTGCGAAACATCTTAAAGATTTTCTAGTCCAACCGTATCTCTAATGCGAGAAAAGTTTAGGAGCCCACTGACTCCGTCAAATGAAGACGTAAGTGACAGCAGATTGGGCATACGCTTCGTAAAGGGCACGAGTGCATTGCAAGTCAAGAGGCAGACGAGTGGGCCGACTTAGAAATATTTGGCGAACAACGGTCGAAGAAGAATCAGCACCACTGGGGAAGAGTTGGAGAGAGCTAAGATAAATCTACAGAGTCAGTCAGTCAGGAAATTGGACTTTACACGCTAACTCTGTCCTGAAGATACGGAAACTGCTTGACATAAGTCTTAAGCAATTCTATAAAGGCTTCACATCACCATCTGATGTCACCTCTTCCTCATCTTAAGTAGTGCCACAAGCGATTTTATAAGGTTCAACTGTCTCTTGAGGCATCGCACATGGACTTTCACTTCTATAACCTCAGAAAAAGAAATAGAAATCAGCCAAAGTCCAGATACATATTGCGACCTACTACGAATTGACAAATCACTGCTTCCTTATATTTCCAAGTTCCTGTGCTTCTACGAATTAGAGGAAATGAAACTGCCAACAAATCTTGACCACCTTCAACAGTTTGTGCTGTCTCTTATACACACACATGTTGTCCTGAGAACAGTGTACTCGTATATCCATCGATGACCTCATTGTGTATTGCCAGACATTAAACAATAAATTAGCCTGAGATCAGTCAATCTTACGAGCGATTTCCGTAACATATATCGTCTGAAACACACAGCAAGTACATATCTCTAAACGACCAACAATTGTGGGACACTTTCCTTGTCACTGCTGACTGCTGTCTGCTGACTGGTGACTGGTGACAATAACGCCATAAATGCCCGTCACTCTAAAACCCATGGTCTTGACAGAAACTCGTAAAACGCAACTTTAATTGTAAATTGATAGAGTATATAACGACTTTGGTGGCGTTTACGACTACGACTACAACTACTCGTATTTGCTACCCATAAACTCTGTCATACATCAAACTCTCCCATGGTCTGGCGATATAGACTTCCTGTTGCAGTCTCCATGAAGGTAAAAATAGTATCTCGAGCGTATAAATATAGTTTGTAACAGTAAAGCAATAGCAATTTATATTCCCCCATCCATCGCAGAATTGAAAGATTCCCGTACCGTATGTCACCTAAACACAATCTGTCACATGGCGAAGCGTTCTCCATAGTTTTTATCTGTATGCCATGCATACCCCGTAACCTTACATACCATCGAATTTATTGCGGGTCCTTGAAATACCGAATACCGAATGAATTGCCCCAATTCCTTCTTCTCCATACCCTGAAGGACATACTTTACATACTCAAATGAAGCAATCAAAGAGAGTGGTGGGGCCGAGCTACATTAAAAAGAAAAGCAAAAGCAAAAACAACCCAAAAACTTACAATGCTAATGTGTTTCAGCTCATGCATCAACTGTGTGTATCTTTTAGCTAAGCCATGTCGTAAAAACAAAAAAAAAAACAGAGAAATCTCTGGTATTAAGAACCCCATACCAACCACCCCCCCAGGGGACCTTGAAAGAATGAATGTACCCTTGAGCGAATGTCGAAACAAATCCGAGTACGTATAGAAGTAAGCGCGCGCGCTAGAACGCCCCCCAACACACTCCCCACAAATGCGAATATGTGTACCCGAGCGGATGATGTGTATGCGGCGGGGCTTTTGAGTTTACAAAATTTCTGAGATTTTTCCTTCAATTCTCTGTTCTCTGTTCTCTGTTCGTGTTTTTGTTGTTTGCTTGTTACTTTTGTGCCATTAAAAATGGTTTCGGTAATGACATCCTACCATGTGCAGTAGCTTCATTACCATTGTGTGTGACATGTTCCGAACGAGGAGAATTTTACTTTCACCAGACATGTCACAATTTGGTATAAGGGCATAAAACCATGAGGCTCCATACCATGTCCATGTCCTACATCAACTCACATTGCATTGATTGCGGCCACACAAGCGTGTCTAAGGAAACCCTCGCCTCCGGTGGTGGTCAATTAATTCAAAGAAAATACCACACTAATGGCATATGCCATATTGTATAATACTACTACTACCACCATGAGTCCCTTCCAAAGTTTAGCCATTTTACTGATCCCGAGGAGTACTCGTATATGCATAATTCGTAGTCATATCTCTTCCCCCACTACGATGATAGTACGTAAAGATGAGAACAATTCCGATGACCTCTAATGTTGACGGGCAAGCCATCCCATGGGGTTGATGAAGAAATCCACTTTAATGTAGGAAGGAAGCGTATAAATCCTTTTCTTATGCACACACCGTGAACCCTCCAAATGGGACCTCTGGATTAGATAAATGAAAAAACGCCACGCGAACTTGACAATTTTGTTCAAGACCAAGTGCGACTACTTAAACGAGTGTGTATAACTGCGCATCCTTGACGCATGCAAATAGTCAAGTCATAGCTAGGGAGGAAGCCAAGATGAATGTTCGCTATGGTTTGGCCTCGTGCGCTAGCTTTCTTTCAGAGTTAGCATTAGTGAAGAAGTGGGAAACAAAGCACCCGGATACATGTGAGAGCATAAGGAAACATTCAAGTGGATGCATGACATGCCATACACGCCTCTCATCCGACCACCGACAACCGACAACCGACCACCGACAGCGGAACGACGTGGTGTTCTTGAAAATTTATGATACCACTTAGAAGCCAGCGCTGGTAGATAACTGAATTGACACTGCTTGAATATTTTTATCCGTATTTTTCGCAAGGATACGAGGATAATTGAATAACTTTGACGCACACTACGGACGCGAATATGATACGACTATACCCCTAGATACAGATACAAAACGAATATGGCACTGTGAGGAGTTTCTATCTAATCCGACCAATTTATTGACAGTCAGGCCTACTACGGCCTATCGTTTACAATTTAGCGAGTTTCCAACTCATTGACTGTCCTTTTGTATCCGAAATTGTCCGACGTAACATATCAGGCGGGTATTCGATATTTATTACACGATTTGTAATTGCATACGAGTATATGGCACTCGTACTCGTACAATATATCGAGAATTACGCTTACATAACTGAGACTGGAGTGAATTTGTACGGAGAAGATACTAATTCCTGCTCTCGAACGTGACCTGAATTCTGTGCTCAAACGGAAATTTATATTCCAAAAGCTGACAGACACTAATTTAGAAGTTATATAGCTTACTAGGCAATTTCAAATGTTTTGACGATTTATGAATGTGACTACGGGTTGGTGTTTTTCTGGAAGAAGCATTCGTAGATTGCATGTTGATCTGGTCAGACTAATTAAACATTCGACAGAGAGAGTTCATGGATTTTTGGAAGATTCTAATCTGAAAATCACAAAGTCTAGTCTGTCTATAATGAATTCGATTTGAGATACGGGTACTTTGCGACTGATTTATGAGGTATTGGTTATTTTTGCCGTCGCGGCAATATAATCGAACAGTGCTGTAGAAATTTGTTGTAGTTTCACTAGTTGCAGCATTTAGTATATTTTTGACATATTCGGAAACTCCTCATCCATACTTTGCGTGACCACCTGTACCTATTTTTCCGGTACAGTACTGGATTTAAGCTAAAACTCTTGTGTACCGAAGCGAAGTTTCATTTTGAGGTACTTTTGAGGTATACCACCTTCCCGGAATAACCACCGTGTGGCGCTCTCATTGTTCCGATTTGAGTTCTGTTTTTTCTTTGTTAAGTTGGTAGGTCTGTTGTTGATATTCTCTCTAAATCTTCGCATCATAGCTTGACATTTGCAAAAGTTACGTAGCCAAGAGTGCATCTATCCTTGTGTGTGTTGGCGATTTTGCGTAAAAAATGGTTTTAATGGTGCGCGAACGTTAAAATGTTGGAAAAGTGTTTCGGCAACGATTCTCTAAAGAAAACGGTCGTTTACCAGTGGCACGAGCGGTGCAAAAGTGGCAGTGAGTCAATCGAAGGTGATGAACGCAGTGGCAGACCATCGACATCGAAAACCGACGAAAACATTGATGGAGTAAAGGAAAATCATCAGAACATAGCGGAGGACTTGAACATTGCCTATGGATTCGTCCAAGACATTCTGGTTAATGATTTGGGTTTACGTCGTGTAGCAGCAAAGTTGGTGACAAAATACCTCAATTTCATGCAAAAAAGAGACCGTGTTGACGTCGCAAAAGAGATGATTTGCGAGACTGAATCCGATCTCACATTCATCAAAAGGATAATTCCCGGAGATGAGACGTGGGTCCCTTTGATATCTACGCCTTGACCGAAACCAATTTGATTCCCGACATAAAGAACCAGGAATTATTCCCTCCTACTTTTAATGTTTTTCGCGACGACGATCCTACCCGCACAAATAAAGATTCCCCCTGTCGAGGCGTCCTACTGGCGATCGGCAACAGCCTTAACTCTTCTCCCATTACAATTTCTTCATCCATTAAAGCCGACTTTGTCGCATTAAAAATATCACTCCCTCTCAAGTCCCTTTACGTTATATGTTGCTACATCCTACCAGCTCAACCTATCGAATCTTACCAATTTGTTATTGATGCGATCGATCATTTAATTGACCTGTCAGACCCTATTGATGATATCCTTATTTTTGGCGACTTTAATCTTCCTCAGCTACAGTGGACTCCATCAGATGATCAATCGTTTTTCATCGCTTCAAATGCCATTTCAGCTAAGGAATGTCTCTTCTTAGATCGCTTAACAGACTCCAGTCTATGCCAAGTCAGTGGTATATCCAATTTTATGGGCAGGCAATTAGACCTTATTTTCACAACAGATCCAATTAACTCCTCAGTCTCACTTTGTCCCCTATCTCTCTCAACAATCGATAACTACCATCCCCCCCTTCTACTTTCATTTTTTCATAACCCTTCATTCCAGTCCACTCCCCCACAACTCTCTCATCCCACGACTTTCATAAAGCAAACTTTCACAAAATCAGTGAATATCTCAGCAGATCCCTCTTTAACTTTCACAACCTAAGTATAAATGATGCCTTATCCATTTTTTATAAAGAAATATTTAATTCTTTTTCCCTTTACGTTCCGTTTTCCCGCCTTAAAACATCATCTACTAGTCCTCCCTGGTATAATCGCAAGCTTCGTTCCTTACGAAATCAGAGAAATAAGTTATGGGCTGTTTTCCTGCGTACCAGATCCTTTACCGACTATTCCAACTATCTTGGTGCTTATCTTCATTTCACCGAACTTTACCAGCGCTACCTTAACAATGTGCAAGTCAACCTTATAAACCACCCTAAGTCCTTTTTCCAATTTGTTAACTACAAAAGAAAGTCCGATGGTTGCCCTCCTTGCGTCTCTTTCAACAACAGGTCATCAACCGATCCACTCACAATTGCCAACCTATTTGCCACCGTTTTTAAACAATCCTTCACCAACGACTCCTTTGTACCAGATCCATCCTATTTTAGTTACCTACTGAACTTCTCCAATGGCCCACTTCTCTCTCATATTTTTGACCCGTCTTATATCGAATATAAATTACACCAACTCAATGACGAATTCACACCCTGCCATATTTCTTAAAAAATGTTCTTCCTCTCTTTCCCTTGCCCTTTCTAATCTCTTCCGTCTATCCCTTTCACAAGGAGAATTTCCTCAGGTTTGGAAAACCTCCTTCATAACCCCGATCCACAAGAAAGGATCAAAGAATGAAATAACCAACTATCGTCCCATCGCTAAACTCTCCCATATACCCAAACTCTTCGAAAGTATTTTGTATGAAGCTCTAAGCTTCCAATGCAAATCACTTATTTCTCCTAGACAACATGGCTTCCTAAAGGGTAGGTCAACCACCACAAATCTCGTTGAATTCGTATCCTTTGCCCTCTCTGCCCTAGAAAATGGCAATGAAGTCGATGTAGTTGCAACCGATTTTAGCAAAGTCTTCGATAAAATCTCTCATCGGTTAATCATCTTTAAATTGTTTGCCCTCGGCTTTGAACCCATACTGTTGAAATGGATATCCTCTTACCTCAAAAACCGTTTTTACAGCGTTCGTTTTAGGTCAGCCCACTCCGCTCCATTTTTGGCCACCTCTGGAGTTCCACAAGGCAGCCATCTCGGTCACCTTCTTTTTATATTAACAATAAATGATCTCGATACGATCATCAAACACTCGTCTGTCTCCCTTTACGCCGACGATACCAAATTTTTCAAAACCATTTCCTTTCCCCATGACTATTTCCTCCTTCAACAAGATCTTGATAGTTTTTCGATCTGGTGCCTCAAAAATTCTTTAGAACTTAACATCGCCAAATGCCAATCCATCACCTTCTCACATAAGCGGAACCAATCTCCTCCCCGACTCTATCTTCTCCATAACCAACCTATCTTCTCCGTACAATCTCTTCGTGACCTCGGCATTTTGTGTGATAGCGAGCTCAACTTCCGTTTACATATGGATGAGATAATCCTCAAAGCCAACTCTGCACTAGGTTTTGTAAAACAGTGCTCCAAAGAATTCACCAACCCATACGTGACCAGGTCCCTCTATATTACCTTTGTTCGCCCCCTCCTAGAGTACGCCAGTCAAGTATGGTCCCCATATCATTGTGTTCATATCTCGAGAATTGAGAGAATCTAGCGCCGTTTTCTTCGATTTGCTCTTCGAGGTGTGGCCTGGGACGATCCTTTTAATCCAATCGGAGAACGTACGTCGCTTCAAATGGTCCATCGGCTTCAATTTTTGAGTCAGAAAAATACGCCATAATGTGGTCTGAGCGATGCCCAATTCTTGAGAACGCGTTGAATTGACTGATTTGGATCGTTTGGACGCCTGAACGGCAGCGATATTTTCGTCACTTCGACCAACCCGTAGTCTCACTGACACGGCAACATCACACAACGAATATGTAGACTCAAATTTTTGCACTAAACTTGTTATTGCCTGTCTACTATGTAGGGCGAGAATTACGACCGAAAATTGGAATTAACGCTCTTAAAGTTGCAGTCACCGACTCCGAATTTCGGTAGAAAATTTTTACAATTTGCAGACGTTGCTCGTTAGTGTACTTTATCATGACAAAAATGTTGAGTTTACTGAATAAACTGACAGTGACAGTTTGATGATTAGTGAAAGAGTGCGTTCACAAATTAAATTCAAAGTTGTCAAGTCCCTATTGGAAAACCCTTTATTAGATTTGCGTAAGTTACGAGTAGTTCATGACACGAGATAATATTGTTATCGGTACTAACTGTAACAAACTTCGAAAAAAAATTGCTTGAAGCAGAAAAACTGGATTTGGCGAAAGCAATCGAAATCAGAACTAGTAGAAGAACATGCGAACGATATGCAACAGCAACACAAGCAAGCAGCGGTTGATGCAGTTAATTTTAAAACGCGGAAAAGTACAATGACAGAGGGAATAACAACAACAGCAACGAACGAGAAATCAAATCAATAAAGAACAACTTATCCATTACCCACCAAGTAAGTGGTAAAAATTTAGACAGTGACAGCTCGCAACTCTGTAAGTTTAGCAAAGGCACGCATGATAAAAGAAAGTGTCCGGCGTTTGGGAAACGTTGAAATAATTGTGGTCGCTTAAGTCACTTTAGTGTCGTCTGTTTTGCCTCTAAAGTTCGAGAAATCAGAGAACTGGATACTATCGCGCAGGATGATGATATAGTCTTGCATAATATTGCTGATATGGATGCCAAGCGGAAGACATGGTATGAGACTGTTCGATTTAAGTTGGATACTGGTGTCGACGTAAGTGTTTTGCCATACAGCCATCTGAAGTACGTGAAAGACACCGAGTTAAGAAAAGGTGGCATACCTCCACAAAGCTACGGAGGAAGTGATTTGGACTACAATGTGAATTGTGGAATGTGTTGTTATGTGCCAAAACAAAGTTAAGTTTTACAGTTATTGATACTCCATATGAACCACTTCTTGGCTTAAGTGATCGTAGACAGTTAAATTTGATTAAAAGAATCAACTCAATGGAGCTAATGACGAAAGAAGTGTTTGTGCATAAAAAATAGAGATATGTATATTCGAAGGTTTGGGGTGTTTGGTTAACAATTTAGACATTCAATTAAAATCCGATTCCTTTCCAGTCATGAAGCCAGCAAGAAGAATTCCTTTGTCTTTAACAAATAGTGTGAAAGAAGAACTGCAGAATATTGTTAATCGAAATAACATTGAAAGAATGGATGGGCCAGTCGAACGTGCGTCAAATTTGGTAATTGTCGAAAAGAAATCAAGTCAACTTAGCCTATGCATTGACCCACATGATTTAAACGCAGATATCTTATGAGAAAACCATGGCATTCCATCGTTTGATTCAATATCCGTACGTGCTCGATTGAAAAGAAGGTTTTTCTCAAATCGGCTTGAGTACCGAAGCAAGTGAGTTGTGTACATTTCTTCCATCTCCCAAAAGTTACGCATCTGTACGTCAAGGAACATTTCAGGAACTTTTCCCAGTAACACACATCCAAGTTGGGTTTTCTGTGCTATGGGTGCTTCACTTCAGCACTCCTGATGATCTCCTTAAGAATAACTTCTGAGTAAACGTCGGTATCGAAAAGAAGGTCTATTGTTGCAGGAACATGAAAAGATGGGTCTGCTAGTTGTAAACCGGAGATATGGTTCCAACTCTAATAAAACGGAAGAAGCCCAGTCAACGACTTAAAAACGTACGCTCTGACAGAGCTTTTGAATGCCGAATCCCTCGACATATGTGTTATGTCTACATAACTCTGAGAAGTGCCGTTACTGACCATCTCCAGTCCCGATATTTCAATATAAGTGCGTCTTTTTTTTTGTACTCTGAGCAGTTGTGCAGCTGATTCGGAGATAAAGGTGGCTTCTGATCCAGAGTCGATTAAGACCCTCAACTCGAAAAATCTACGGCGGTAGCCAACAAAATGCTCGTGTCAACTCGTTGAGAAGCATAAAAAGCGTTACGAGTGTTTGTGTTTTGCTGTTCACTGCTGGCTGGATGAAAAACAGGTGCGTTGGGGTTCACAGCCACCTGCTGCAGCATATTCTCGGTGTTGTGTTGTGTCTATGGGTCTAAATAAGTGTGGGGTGCAGATGTGTGTGTATTTGTTACAAAGTGTAAAAGTGTGTGATGTTGCTGGTGGCAAAAGCATAACAACTTTTGCTGCTAGAACATTCAGGCGAGAAATGGCAGTATGCGAGACAGTTTTCACAGACTTTAATTTGGCGAACACTATGTATTCTATGCGTCACGTCCATGGCCAAATATCGGTTGCATTTCCGAAGAGAATGTTGCCCCTGATGACACAACTTGCATGAAAATTGTTTCGACACCATGGCTGGCGTTGGACCGAGACGTTCCTTGCTCCGCTACAGCCTGCAATGTTCTTGTTACTGCCAAGCTTTTCTTCCCATAACTGTTGGGTTATAATGGGTAATTTTTGAAACAAAATAAAAATGACGATACTATCCCAATGCTTTACTACTCGTAGTAGCTCTAAATTCAAACATGCAAACACTCAGAGGAAACATCTAACAAAGATTTAAGACCTTGTGCAGACTCTTTTACTAACGCAGGTTGACCAAACGCAGGTTGCTTGAATTGAGCACTTACCAATACTCTTTTGTAATTGTTTGAGATCTATTCGAACGGAGAATAATCACCCTGTAGTCACCCTTTGGCGTTACACGCGACACCTTCAGTTGGACACAGACGATAAACTTAATTGAACTGTCAAAATCATTTTTTTTCTTTCTTTTCTATTCTGTATCTTGAACAACGTGGTTTGGTAAGCGGTAAAAAATAAATTTAAAATCTACAAAAATTGTCTTTGCATTTAATCTTCAACATTCTGGTGCCTCCTGTGAGGATTGATATTGGACAGGATAATTTTTTAATTTGATTGGCCTTTTGGATTCACCGCGCTGTCTGGCGTATCAAACAACTGGACACATTTTGTGAAACTGCGTTTGGCATACTCGTACATATATTTTTGGATTTGGTTTTACCGCGCATTGGCGTACACTTGGACATTTTTTTGGTTTAACTGCGCTGGGCATACGAGTATTGTGGGATCTCTGATTTACCGCGCATTGACGTATCTTTGGACACTTGGAATATTGTGTTGCTACCGCAGTTCTTTGGACACACGTGATTTGGATTTTGCACCTGTGTTACCCTATGGCGGATCTCAACTTGCGTATGGCTGCACAAAATGCGATTAAACGTAATCGCGATCGCATAATAGGAGCCAACTACGAGACATGTGATAGTTACCAGTTGAACCAGGAATTAAAAGCCGTCACGGAGCATTACGATCGTTTTGTGAAACATCATCAGCGACTGGTTGGTAATGCTAAGGCAGATGAGTTCGAAGCACACGAACAATTGTGGGAACAGGTGGAGGCGTTGTACAACGAGGCGTGTGTTAAACTCAACCGCGAAGTCTTGAGGATTAAACCTGATTCTGTGAAACAAAGGGCGATTAAGGAAAAAATTGATATAAAGTTGGATCCGGTGGTCATCCCTACATTCAATGGATCCCTGCATAATTGGTTGGCATTTAAAGGCACATTCCAGACTCTGGTTCATGAAATGGATTACCCAGAGGCATACAAACTGGTCAAGCTCCGGCAGTCAGTCAATGTGAGCAAGGTACCATTAATTGGCGCTATGTATTCTGGTGGATATGAAGAGGTGTGGACAGCGTTGAAGGAGCGGTACGACAATCCCAAGCTTTTAGCCGAAATTCACTACATGTTATGAAGCTGCCTGTTGACAAGTGGGACGCATTAGCAGTACCTATAGTGGTGTCTAAGCTTCCAGTTACCACGCAGCGTGAGTGGAACATGACCTGTTCTTCCAACGAGATCCCGAGCTTGGCGTTTTTACTCAAGTTTTTGGAGAAACGAGCGCACAGTCTATCTACGGAGTTAATTAGGACACCAACTCGATCGGAAACTTCAACGGCACGACAACAACATCGTACTCATCATGCAGTGAAAGCATATATGGAAACAACAGATGAAGGGAAATGCCCTCATTGCCAAGGTCCGCATAGAGCTGGTCGCTGTTCATCACTGTTGGCTATGAAACCAGAGCAGCGATTTGAGACTCTCAGAACATCGAATTTGTGTTTTAATTGCCTCAGACATGGACATTCTTCGAGGCAGTGCTCATCAGGTGGATGTCGACAGTGCGGTCGTAGGCATCATACGATCTTCTGTCGCGAACCCAGGATGTCAACACCTGCTGTGCAAACAACAGAGGTTCCAGTGCAGATCCCCCAGACAACAGTTGCTTCACAAGCGGAGACAATTAGTTCCTGACTAACCGATGCTGTAAGTAGCTGTATTGTGCAGAACAACCGAACTATTTTGCTGGCTACTGCGCTCGCATATATATATGGACAGTCAGCAGATCAGCAGTACTTGGCTCGAATACTCTGCGATCCCGGATCGCAGGTAAGTTTTATAACAGACCGTTTTGCTAACCATTTACATCTCCGCAGACGTAAATATGATGTCACAGTAGAGGGAATTGGGGGCTTTGCCCATACAAGGACGAAAGGCAGCGCTACCCTCACAATCTGTTCTATACATTCTAACTTCACCCTGATGTCCTCATTGGAGCAGACGTGTGGGGTCTTATCGTACAAAGCGACGTCATTAATGGGAAGCTGAATGAGCCACGCACTCAGCGAATGCAGCTTGGCTGGGTTGTCTTTGGCCCTGCTGCTCCGACGCCATCGTCATCGCGAACCCTGCATTCTTTTCACGCTCAGGTGTCTGAATTGGATATGACTCTAGATAAACTTATACAGAACTTTTGGAAGTTGGAAGAAGTGCCCGAGACTGAGGTTGGAGACGACGAGTGCGGTCGCATATTCTCAACGACGCACTCTCGGACAAAGGATGGATGATATATGGTGCACATACCGTTTCGTAGTGGTGCTCCAGATCTAGGAGACTCATATAAGCAAGCATTGCGGCAATTCCATTGCCTGGAACGACGATTAGCTGGCGACAAGGAGCTACAAGAAAGGTATGTAGCGTTTATGCGTGAATACATCGCACTTGGTCACATGGAAACCGTGGATTAACCTGGCGATCACACAAACTGTTTTTATATTCCACGTCATGCAGTTACGACCAAGTTCCGCGTTGTTTTCAATGCTTCCGCTCGAACTAGTGTTGGCGTCTCACTAAATGACATCCAGTTGGTGGGCCCAACGATTCAGGAGTCACTTATCAACATCATTTTTCGCTTTCGACGTTATCGGGTAGCACTCACCGCTGACATCGAGAAGATGTTCTGGCAGGTACTGGTCACTCCGGAATATAGGGACTACCAGCGGATTCTTTGGGGAGAATCACCCACAGAAGAAATCGGCATTTATCGCCTGACAACTGTTGCTTATGGCATGGCTTGCAGTCCTTACAACGCAGTGCGTGCACTTCATCAATGTGCGTACGACAACTTTGGCAAAGTGGCAGACAAGACTCAAGTAGTAGCTGCGCGGGACACAATTCTGACTTTATTCTATGTCGATGATTTTTTGGTAAGCTGCAATGATGTCAATGAAGCTAATATATTAGCTTCCAATGTCAACACCATACTGTCGGCAGGACATTTTAAGCTACGGAAGTGGAACTCCAACAGCACTCAGGTAATTAATTCTTTAACTGGTGGAAATTCTTCTACTGCAGACTTTCTTATCGAGTCACCGATTACTACCGTGCTGAGGTTACGGTGGGATCCAGTCACAGACGAGTTGTTCTACAGCGTAAGCCTCAAATCGCAAGATGGTTGTCTCACGAAGCGGCGTGTACTGAGTGAAGTCTCTCAGCTGTTCGACCCTATCGGTCTTTTGGCACCTATCGTTATCACTGGGAAGATATTTATACAAACACTTTGGATAGCTGGCATCACTTGGGATGCTGAATTGCCAGCGAAATTACGCGAAACTTGGCTTCAATTTCGCAATGGTCTCAACTCAATCAACCGCGTTCGAGTGCCCCGATGGCTGGGCATGGTGAATGGAGAAATAACAGCACTCTACGGCTTTTGTGACGCTAGCTCGCGTGCCTACGCAGCTGTTTTATATACGAAGACAACCGACTTCAGCAAGCATGTACGTGTCTTTCTGCTGACAGCCCGTACCAAGATGGCACCAGTCAAGGGTGCTACTATCCCTCGCTTAGAGCTCTGCGCAGCGCATTTATTGGCGGTTACCCTGGAAAACGTTCGTTTGGCTTTAGGACTTTTGGATACACCTTGTTTCTTGTGGTCAGACTCTCGAATTGTGCTATGTTGGTTACGGAAGCAGCCAACCACTCTGAAACCATATGTCTCTAACCGAGTACGTCAAATCCAAGAACTGATATCGCCCGAGTGTTGGAATCATGTTCGATCAGCTCAAAATCCAGCGGATTGTGCCAGTCGTGGAATGGGAGCAGCTGATCTATTAGAACATCGGTTGTGGTGGCATGGTCCGAACTGGTTGATGGAAGATCCAATACCTCCAGGTTCAGAACAAGATGAGCAGCTTCAACAGGACGAGTTAGATACTATACAAGAGGAGGAGAAAATATCTTTGTGGACAGCAGTGGCTACGGTCGTTCCCAAGCTATCAACACGGCGACGGGATGGCAAGGTGATTGCCCTTACGGAACGCTTTAGTTCTCTCAATCGTTTATTACATACAGTGGTACGGATGTTACGTTGGACTCCGAAACGACGGCGTTTATTGAAGGCAATTGTCAGCGCTGATGGATTGGACGAAGCTTTGGGTAAACTCATCCGCATCGAGCAGGACAGCGCTTTTTCGACTGAGGTTCATCAGATCCAGGGCGGTGGTAGGCTTTCCAGTTCCAGTCAATTGCTTCCACTGAACCCGGTCATGGACAATGACGGGATAGTACGCGTTGGTGGTCGACTGAGCAAGGCTGCAATACCTCACGATCACCGATTTCCAATAATCCTGCCACGGACTGGAGCACTGGCTTGGTTGCTCATTCAGGAAGCGCATCAAAAAACACTTCATGGCGGCGCGCAGTTGATGCTTCATAACCTTCGTAGCCGATACTGGATTTTAAATGCGAGGCAAGCAGTACGGAGTTTTATACATAATTGTGTCATTTGTCGACGTTATCGCGGTGCTACCCACACGCAACAAATGTCTTCACTACCCAAGCAAAGGGTCAATGCTGCTCGTCCTTTTCTTTCATCAGGCGTGGATTACTGTGGCCCATTTATATTGCGCATAGGCACAAAGCGGTCGCGCACAACTGTTAAAACCTACCTGGCCATTTTTATTTGTATGACCACGAAAGCGGTGCATATCGAGGTGGTGGATGACCTCTCTTCGCAGGCGTTTCTAGATGCATTTACCCGTTTTGTAAGTAGGCGAGGTCCATGCCTGCACCTCTATAGTGACAATGGCACTGCATTCGTCGGTGCCAACCGTGTGCTTCAAGAGGATTTTGCGGCTTGGCACAGTGATACTAGTCAACAGTCACTAACTGGTATGGGAACCAATTGGCATTTCATCACACCCAGCGCTCCTCATCAAGGTGGATTGTGGGAGGCTGCGGTGAAATCTGCAAAACACCATCTGGTCCGTTTGGTTGGTGGACAAACTATGCGGTACAACCAGCTTCATACTTTAGCAACGCGTATTGAGGCGTGTCTTAATTATCGCCCACTTATTCCACTGCACGACGATCCAGATGATAAATTCGCATTGACTCCAGCTGACTTTCTCATCGGGGCCCCCCTTCTCGCCGTACCAGAGCCAAGTGTTGACAAGATCCCAACTAACCGTATCAAGCATTGGCAATGGTTGCGACAAATACACCAGCGATTTTGGGAAAGATGGAGTGAGGAGTATTTGGTCACATTGCAAACCAGAAGTAAGTGGCAGAGGCCGTTGGACAACGTCCAAGTTGGTGATATCGTCATTATTCGTCAGGAAAATTTACCCCCGACCTACTGGCGATTGGGTCGATCGAAACTATTTTCGTTGTTTTAAATGAAATCGAACAAAAATAAAAGAATTGGAAGTATTTCTAATGGCTAAGTTTAGTGCATTGATGTCTGAGCTCAAGAAGAACATTAAAAAATAAATAGGCGACAAAAATAAATAAGCGCCTTAAATCTGCGCGTGGAAAAATGCAAAGGGGAAATCTCTGAGCTGAGGGAAGAAAACTTAAGAGTCAACGAAAAATTAGCGGAATTGCAACATAGAGACCGTCTAAGTGACATAATTGTTCGTGGTATTCCATTCAATGACAAAGAAGAATGGTCTTGTTTATGTGAAAAAGAGCAAAGACGAATTGGAGTCTGGTCAAAGCAGCAGTAACATATTTTCGTGAAAGCTTGTTCCAGCAGACAATCGACACATAGGAAATAATTGGCCTTATCATAGCCGCCGCGCAGGTAGCTCAAGCCCCATGTCTAGCCGACAGCAGCTTGGAGATTTTGTTTTTCAATATGAGAATGAGAACCAAATACGTAGCTTCGTGGGTGGCCGTGGCTCAAGTGGTAATATATTGGCTTCCAACTCGAAAGGCTCGGGGTTCAATATCAGCCGTGACCGAAAGACAATTTTTCCTTCAGGCAACTAAAATGTGAGATGAATTGTTGTCTAAATACAACATCAAGTCAGTTTACACTAATAATTTAGTGTCTCCATTAAATGTTGAATGCAACCCATGTAGCGAAATAACCATTGAACCCAAACATCTTCTTTTCGCTCTCTCTATCCAATTTTCCAAAAAACTTAACACGTCGCTGCAATAGCGTATGTCTCTGACTTACTCGGAAACCCCTCATCCATACTCTTTTGATATTTGCGTTCCTTCTTTTTGTTTTCCGACATCAACGAGGTAAGCCTTGATTGAACACCTCTACAAAAGCGAGCAACCGACCGGGGATATTCCATACCCCAACACAGACCAAGAAGAGCGACTTCAGATACGTCGTCGATTACAGACTGAGAAAATATTCCAGAGAAAATATTCCCCCAGCTCTTACTCGTATTCCCAAAAACAATGTTTCTGTAGGATTACTAAAGGGTGTCCCAAAATTCAAGCAAGATTTGAATTTTGAGCTATTTGTGCGTTAAAGTGGTGACAATAATAAAAAAAAGACAGCATGGCAGATGACAGTTCAGGGTTATTAAAATGAAGCGCCAAATGAAAGAACAACGAGTTTGCATTGTTGAGCAATATTTTAAATACGAGTACCATGAAGGTTTGGCAGTTATAGTACGCAATTCAAATGTTCAGCAATGAGGCTCATTTTCATCTTGATGGCTTTGCTAATCGTAAAAATTTTCGAATTTGTGATTCAGAAAATCCACGAGTGGTTGTGGAGAAACAAATACGAGTACATCCGGAACGTGTCATTGTTTGGTGCGGATCTTGGGCTGCACCATTCTTTGAAAATGCGGATGGAGAAGCAATAATATTGTAGTTAATGGTGGTTGCTATCGCGACATGGAAATTCACTTTTGTGTGCCTACGTGTAAATTGTAAAAATGTCGACGACATGCAGTTTTAACAAGACGATGTCACATGCCATACAACCCAACAAACAATTTAATTAAGTTTGAAATTTATTTTGTTAAAAGTATCCACATGCAGTCTGACCTTAAAGAGATTTTTATAGAAACTGTACCTTTTTGCTTATTAATAAGGATGGTGGTGCATAGAGTTTTTGTTCTCTAAAATAATTCCTTGTATTCGTGTTTTAATGTTAAAAGGTTATGGGCCCAGAAGTCTCAAAATTAACAATCAAAAAGTAAGGAAAAGAAAATAACATAAAAGTCTAAAGATTTGAAAAGGAAGAAGGGAAATTAAACGAAAATGAAAATTGCGAATCGAGTAGTCGCCATTTTTAACGAAAAATAAAATTTAATCAAACAGCCATGCTACAATAAATTTCAAACAATTACGAGTAGCTCTCTGCTGAAAATTTAAACAATTGGAAGTTTAGAGTCAAATGTCTAGTAGACGAGAAACAGGTGGGTGGATGAAAACCAACTAGGTGCTCACGAAGTAATGGATGACAAAGCATCAGCGATATCCATCCTGAAATGGTGAAGGATTCGACACGCGCCAAGTAGATGATGACGGCACTGCATAAGGTTTTCCGAGAGAAAAATATTTTCATATTTTCTAAATTATATTAAAAAATTAAATATCAAGTTAACTTGAAGGAAATGATTAAGGAATCTCCTGCCGAGCAACATCTCTCATATCGCGATTCCCTATCGCCCTACTGAATCGGAGATTCTCCGCACTGCCGTGTGCGGCGTCTTGTCATAAGCTGTGTTTTATTGGTAAGTGACTACGCAGCTCAGCAATCGAACCCAATAAGGACTTGACAACTTTTTTTTTAAATAAAACGCAAACCATTTGAGATATTTCAAAAACTTTATTATCGGCTTGAAGTACAATCAAAACATTTATGAACGGAACTCGCCTTCGTTCATATGGCCATCGGGGGCAAGTTTGCAGCGGTCGATTCGTTGGACCCAATTTTCAACGACTCGGCCATACATTTCGGCCGAAACGGCCGCTATTTCGTGTTCAATGTTGACTCTGAGCTCTTCCAACGTCGTCGGCGTGTTGGCATAAACCAATGACTTAACGTAACCCCACAGAAAATAGTCAAGCGGAGTTAAATTGCACGAACGAAGCGGCCAATCGACTGGCCCATTTCTTGAGATAACACGCTCACCGTACTTACTCTTCAATAAATCGATTGTAACGTGTGCTGTGTGGCTTGTGGCATCATCCTGTTGAAACCACATGTCGTCCAAGTCCATATCTTCCAATTCGGGCCAAACATAATCGGTGATCATGGCGCGATAACGCTGACCATTCACAGTGACGTGACGATCGTTATCGTCGACGAAAAAATATGGCCCAATAACGCCGCCGGCATGCAAACCGCACCAAACAGTTATTTTTTGTGGATGAAGTGGTGATTCATGCAGCACATGTGGTTTTTCACCCTACCAATAACGCATATTTTGCTTATTGGCGAACCCATTGGGCCAAAAATGAGCTTCGTCATCATCTTCTCCAGAACCCAGTCGGAATACGTACGTCGCTTCAAATGGTCCATCGGCTTCAATTCTTGAGTCAGCTTGATCTTGTATGGGTGCAAACCAAGATCCTTACGCAAAATACGCCATAATGTAGTCTGAGCGATGTCCAATTCTTGAGAACGCAGTGGAATTGACTGATTTGGATCGTTTGCTACGGACTCCTGAATGGCAGAAATATTTGCGACACTTCGACCAACCCGTTGTCTCACTGACACGGCAACATCACACAACGAATATGTAGACTCAAAGTTTTGCACTAAGCTTATTATTGCCTGTCTACTAGGGCGAGAATTACGACCGAAAATTGGAGTTAACGCTCTTAAAGTTGCAGTCACCGACTCCGAATTTCGGTAGAAAATTTTTATAATTTACAGACGTTGCTCATTCGTGTACTTGAAAATGTTGAGTTTACTGAATAAATTGACAGTGACAGTTTGATGATTAGTGAAAGAGTGCGTTCACAAATTAAATTCAAAGTTGTCAAATCCCTATTGGAAAAGTCTTTATAAGTCTTCATTTGGATAGAATTTTATGTAGGTACTCGGACTCTGGTGTTCTGTACAGGCGAAAGCAAACTCACTCAAACACTTGAATCTTTTCAATTAAACTTGCTCTCACGTTGAACAACATCCAAATAAAAGCATGGGTCGGATAAGGGCCATATAGCTGATTATCTTGACCCCCGCATCGAGTTGGCTGCTACAAAACAGTCTCTTTGTAAGGGCAAAAACACCTTTTGCTCTAGCCAGAGCAGCATCTATATTCTTTTTGAAATATGGATATTGGTCTAGCTAGATCCCAAGGTACCTGTGGTTGTCCGTATTGTCCCACGATCGAAAACTTTCGCCAATTCTTTCTAGTATCGGTACAGTCACCAGACAAAGAATGGTTCCAACTTCTGAAAATTAATCTTCAACTTCCAGTCATCGCAATATCGTTAACTTTATCGAAGTCGCTTTGCAAGAGCATGTTGATACCTCGATTTTCGGACCTGATCCGTAAGCGATCAAATCGTCTGCGTACGCTATGGCATGGTGAAGTGAACAAAGCATATCAAAAAGAATGTAAAGCAGTGCTTTGCTTATGCCTATTCAACTTGAAGAATAGTAGTAGAATAGTAACCTTACAGTGTAGAACGCCTTCTCCAAGTCAATCAGGCAGGCACCCATGCATTTTTTCTTGTTTTTGATCCACTGGATATCAGACACCAGTTTAGACGCGGCATGTGAGATATCTTGACCCGCCTAAAAACCGAATTGATTATCCGGAACTATTTGTCCTCAACCCACTTGATCACCTTCGAAATGAACGAAGGTAGTTCCCTTTCATTGGCGGTGACATTATTTGCCATATTTTTGTTATTGAACTCAGTGAATCCTGTGTTCTCGAATAGAGAATGTTCTTTACCATTTCGAAGGTATGAATTGTGCAAAAGGACCTGACCGGACAACATGCATTGCCTTATATACTTCCTGGAAAATCGCTCCTACGGCCTCTATCTTCTCCAGCGGATCTTTAATCGCAAAGGAATTAACATTATCTACAGCTTCTCCTGCTGTTGTCAGTATTTGTTCATTGTCCGTCGATCGGGCGATCTTTAGACAAGGTAGGTCGTTTTGATCTTTCCTTCGAAATATTTTATTTATTTGCTGTTGCGTGTTGCTAGCGGTTTCGTCCATTTGTTTAAGGTACCTGTCAATCTCCTCATTTGACAGATTCCTGTTGGACGGTGGGTAGAGCGAGTTCGAGGAGAAAGCCCTTCTCAATGTCCAACGTACCTTACTATAATTCTAGGAATACCTCCCTCAATCCAGCAACTTTGTTGGGAATCGTTCTTTCGGTACTTAGACCGCAATAGTCGCTGTCATACACGAAAGTGCGTATACAGTTTATAGTGTGTTAGTTCGTGCCTGCCAGTTATATCCGTGTGTTGAACAACAAGAAATCCAAATTTGGGAAATGACGGACTATCCGTCGCTTTTACAGTCCTATTCTGCTATACGCCGTGGGGAATGTTTATGCCAAATACGAGTTTTCCGATTCTGCTATCCGTTCGAAGTGAAACATTCACTTGTTAGTAACGTAGGTCGGTATTCCACTATATGCACGAATCGAATGTCCTCATAAAAATAATTAGAATCTCTTGTTTCCGAGTCAAAATTGAAATAAAGTGCTGCACTATCCATATTTGTTTTTGTTTCCACACAAATTGAACAGTTGAAATGACACTTCAATTTCCACACGGGTGACGTTTAAATCTTCGAAACTTTGAAATAGAAAACGGTAAGGTAGTTCGACGTGAAAGTGAATCGAAAAGGTGAAGGGAACGTTCGATCCGCACGTATAGCAGGATAGGGGTGTTCGACCGAGTCGGTATATAACATTGTGCTGGCCCCACTAATTTAGTAGCAGTTCCCCTCTAGTGTTTGGTATATTATTGGTCTCCAATCTCTGTGTTTGGCGTTAAAACCTCCGTCAATTATGAAATAATTCTCCTCCGATTCCAGCCTTAGGAATCGAAAAAGTGTCTCGATTTCTGAGATAAAGTCGATTGAGTAGGCGCATAGACGTGTACAACCGCTTTACACTACGCAGAGGGAGATACACAATACATACTTCCAGCACCGGGAACCTACGCACTACATGGCTGTAGTGAAGATCGCAACGCCACCTGCTTGCACGGAGTTCTTTCGGTTTGTTCTTACAATTTTATATTTTCTGTGTCTCAGTTAGTGACTGAGTTGTAACTGATGTTCGGCCAATGACGTGGATTCGTTCAGAAGAATTTGATAACACGTTTGATATCGATCAGCCATCTTTATGGATTTGTACCTTTATGAAGGAAAAAGCACATCAATTGATTCTGCCCTGTATCCGATGCCAGAAAAAATTGATTTAGGAGGCCGTGTTGTATTAAAACTTGCCGATACTCTTCATCAAAAAACATCAATCTTTATTGATCGGTACATTACTTCCATTACTCTTTTGGACAATTTAGTAGACAGACATTTGATAAAAGACGGAGAGTGTGGTACAGCCTTTGGGAACATGCTGTCGCTGGAAAAAGAGAGAAGGACGACAAAATTTAAAACTTTGGGTCTCAGGACTTCTACCGCAAGCATCGAACTTGTCGAGTTGTAGAGGTTGAGTAGGGTCAATGAATCTCGAGAAGAAATTCTCCAGACGAGCCTTGAAACCAAAGGAAGCTCCCCCCATCCCCACCACCAAAACCACTCCCTTCTTTCCCTGGGCTGGATCAAGTTGTAATACGACCCGTGCCGAAGAGCAACCTGGTTGAGGGCCCATTCGCGAACGGAGTATCCGTAAGCTAGCCTTATCTGTATACGGCGGCTCTCTGTACAAATGGACACCCCTTTCTTGGCTACTCGTGGGACCATATTATGGACAAAACCTTTAAAACAAAATCCGAGGCCGGTACTCCTTTAATACCGGACGTAGAACGTTAGACTGCACCGACTACCGGCAAGGCTCCTGCATTGTCGAGAGGATGTAAAACTGTGGCAGGCCATGGTGCACCATCCTCTAAAGGCAAACGTATCGAGCCTAAAAATATGGATTCAGGCAGTGTTAGGACTGTGGCAAGCCGTGATCCTATCACTTCCTCCACCCCTAGCAGCAGCAGGCCACGGACTTGTTGCTGCTACCAAAACTCCTCCCCCCAAGGAGGAATCTGGAGCTCAGCCGCACCGGCAAGCTGCATCTAAGGCGCTTTACCTAAGACGCCGAAATGCTTCACGCATTATCAAAACCTTCGGATCCATTCCTGAGGTTGAGAGAAGTGCGGACATAAAGAGCAAGATTGAGTTGGCTAAAAACATCCTAAAAGACGGATTACCCCCTGCTTCCACTGCTCCCAAAATTTTAAAAGACTCCTCCAAGCGCCAGAGATCGTTGGAGGAAACCGTGCCGGTTTCCAAGAGGTCCAAAACACATAGTTCCAAAACCCCTGGGCCATCCAACAGCACATCTCTGAGGTCTTTCAATGAAGTCCGAAAGGACGCATTGGTGATCGCGGTGATCTATAGGAACGATACCGACGGTTCCATTACACCTGAACCGTGGCAGCTGGTCAAGCTGAAGCTTTCGACCAACTTCTTGGCCATCATGCGGGAAAACTCCGGACCACCTCCTATCACAAGCGACGCTGGCTGGCACCAAGGTTATGTCAAGTTCATCCCATGTTCCAACCAGAGATCTCTTGATCTCTTCACCAAAGCCATAGGTGGTTTAGGAGAGATTTGGCCAGGTGCAAAACTCGAGGAAGACATTCTTAGCAGACCTCGAACTCGTACCTGGATCCCAGCCGAACTCTCCTCTAGAGAAAGTATTCTGGAAATCATAAAGCTCAGTAACCCGACTCTTCCAACTCATGACTGGAAAGTAGCGAAACTGGAGGAACTAAGGGGCTCTTATAGATGCTCGTTAATGGTGATCAATAAGGAATCCCTTAATCCTCTGGCGCAGACGAAAGGCACGATTCGGTTCGGATTCGAGTCCATACACTTAAGGGTATACAAAAAGGATGAACTGGATGCTACCTCCTCCTCCTTTAACACTTGATAACACAACCTTGGATCTCGGAGCGTCGATATGCTTTCCAGAAATGGATAGCGACGACTCCAATCTATCCGAGTTGACTATTAAGCCGTCGATCTCCTCTTCTGACACCCTATCGGAAATGGAAACCGACGACGAAGCAAAGAGAGGTCCTACACGATCAGAGGTAGAAGATGAGCTTTTGGGAACATCTTCAGAATCGGAGGACCTCAGCACACCGTGGTGGAGGCGACTCTGGAAAACGTACTCATTCTGCGTCTTTCAAAAAACGCAGACGATATTATCCTAATCCAGGAACCATGGATTGTAGAAGGCGTGGTTCGTGGACTTAGGACACCCGCATACGCTCCGCTCTATACAAGAGGCAAAGGTAAGATCAGAACTTGTATATTAGTGAAACGTAGCCTTAATGTATTTCTACTTCCCAACCTCAGCGACCCCGATTTAACCGTTGCCAGACCAGAGACTGCCAAAGGCTCCTACTGGCTGGCATCGGCTTACCTTGGCCACAACCATGTGGACCCTCTCCCTGGTGTTACTGGAAGCTAGAAGGTAAAAAACTGGCCTCATAATCGGATACTACGCTAACGCACATCACACGGTATGGGGCAGTACTGACATCAATGATAGAGGTGAATCACTTTTTGACTATATTTTAAGTACTAACCTCTTTGGCAATGAGCCCACTTTTACAACTAGAAACCGACAGGAAGTGCTAGATATCACTCTTGTCTCGGATAGCATCACTCAATGGCTAACGAACTGGATGGTATCGTCTGAACACTCCTTTTCAGACCACAGATACATCCAATTCAGTCTGAGTGATGCTCCCCCAGCCAACCAGCTTTCCGGAACTATCGGAAAACTGATTGGACAAAATATAGAGGAATACTCTGAACTATCAAGTCCTCCGCGTGACACCAATGAGCTTGACATGAAAGTCAAACAATTTACTCTGGCTCTCAATCAGGCTATGGCCGCTTCCTGCCCTCTTATTCAACCAAGAGGCAAGAAAAAGTCACATTGGTGGACATCGGCACTGGGACTGCTCAGAAACTCTTGTAGAAAACTTTTCAACTTAGCAAAAAGCACAAGAAAAGTGACTGACTGGGACTCATACAAAGAATCCCTCAAATTATACAAAAAAAGAACTGAGGAAGGCAAAGCGACAATCCTGGAGGTCATTCTGTGACAAAATCACAGAAACCTCTGAGGCATCGCGGCTAAGAAAAATCCTGTTTGAAAAAAACCGACATCTCCTAGACAACCTAAAGTGATGAATCACTGAACCTGCTACTGGACACAAACTTTCCAGGTAGCTCCCAACTCGCTGCCAGTAGCAGCCCAAACAGGCCTACTGCAACCTCAGACCTATAAGTCTATCATATTTCCTTCTGAAAACTCTAGAACGACAGATTGATATCCATATTCGAGCTAAAGTTGATCCAAGACTTCCGTGAACATGCCTACTGTAAAGGAAAGTCGGTGGAAACGGCTTTGCACTCTCTGACTAGCCACATCGAACGATCAATACAACACAAAGAGTACACAATGGTTGCTTTCCTGGATATAGAGAGCGCCTTTAACAACGTCAACACATCCACAATCACGACTGCGCTCTCAACTCTGCAGGCAGGCGACTGACTTGGGGAGTTGGTCAGTCTAGCAGGATAATCAACACCAAACTGGGTGAGACTTCTGCTAAAAGCAAGGCGGGGTCCTCTGTCCCACTAAGTTCCAGGTTAATGAACTGCAGATATACCTGGAAGCGGGTGGTAGCAGGGTGATTGCATATGCGGATGACTTTGGGAATAAATGGGGCCTTAAACCTCGCATAACCCACTGGCTATACATCTCGGTCATAAGACCGATACTTAGTTACGGGGTGGTTGTCTGGTGGACGGCCTTGGAAAATGCAGTCAAATGCATTAAACTAAGCAGAGTCCAAAGAACAGTATGTCTATGCACAAGCGGAGCCTTGCGGAGCCTTAAAGCGACTAAACAGTGGACAAATAATTCATTTGGCCACGCCAGCATTCTTAATACCTTAGGAATCCTCACAGAGAACATCGATTACACCATACCTGAACTTTGGTTTGACAAAAACTTCCATGTAAGCTTCCCCTCTAGTTCCTTCTGGGAGAAAGATGCTTTCATGGAAGACAAGTCAATCCATCTCCACACAGATGAATCTAAAGCCGATAGCGGAGTTGGTGGCAGTGTTTTCTTCTTTCCGTCTTCCGAATCACTGTAACGTGTTCCAGGGTTAAATTTTGGCGATTAAAGAAGCTCTGTCTTGGCTAAAGAAAAACGTGATATCTGCAAAGAATATCCGCATTTTTTCGGATAGTCAGGCCGCCATCAAGTCCCTAGACTCGGTCTCATTATATTCGATGATCTCTCATGGAGATCGCAGAGCAGTTCAACATTCACCTTTGTTGGGTGCCAGGCCACAGAGACATTCCAGGGAACTATAGAGCCGATGAACCCGCTAAAATTGGAACCACTCTACCCATCCTACCGGACAAAGGTAGTATAGGTATACCAATCGTTGCGTGCAAACTAACATTAAAGCTGGATGCCAGTAAAAGAACAGACCTAAGGTGGACTGCTGGGCAAACATGTCTAGCGACCAAACAGATCTGGCCAAAGCTGGATCTGAATCGCTCTAAGTGTCTGATCCTTTTAAATAGGAAACATCTCAGCGCCATAATAAGTTTCATCACTGGACACTGACTTATAAGCAAGTACGCTTTTACAAATGACTTCTGTAGAAGCTGCATGGACGAAGAAGATTAGGAGACAATCCTCCATCTACTCTGTACATGTCCAGCTCTCTCCCAGAGCAGAAAGCTTCATTTAGGAGCTTTCTTCTACAACGACCTAAACGGCCTAGAAAACATATACGTTAACAGTCTCCTACGCTTTATTATAAGCTGAAACTCGTTCCATTAGTAAGAGGATCATAGATCCACGTGGCATCACAATGGGCCAATAGGCCTAAGTGGGTTGGTATTTCCAACAGCCATTCTTACCCAACCTAACCTAACCTAACCTTGGGTCTCAGGAGGATAGACGGTGTAAACTCTAAGATGGCTGTATCAGACAAGGTATTGTCAATTCCAGAAACACACAATGCTGTTGTCAGCAATTGAAACAGTGAATAAGGTCACACTAGACTTTGTAAAGTCGAGGTTGAGTGAAAGTAGCAGTGCACGAGAGGTTATTTTTAAGGCGTTTCCTTACTCTTGTTATACGAGTAGATGTGGCAAAATAGGTCATAAATCGAATGCAGATTGAAAGACAAAACAAATTACATCTTGTGAAAATAGAGGCACAGTTTCAGGTTGCTTTGTAGGCAGAAGTCAGTTGAAAGAAAGAGGAAACTTTCGGCACAAAGGACATAGCAGGGGCAGAGGCCAAACGAATGATAAATGTAATGATGTAAACACCGCACAAATCGATTTTTGTGCTACAACAAATTTTATTCGAGAAAAGTTTGTAGGAATGTGATGACTAAATATGATGACTAGGAAGGAGTCCAAATGGAGAACAATTGCTGGCCACCAAGAGGGGAATACTAAAAACAAATTTGAAGGGACAGGTGGTAAGTGTCCCTATTAAGTCATAATTTATTGTCTGTATGTCTGTATGTAAATTAATTGAAAAGGGTTTCACCTTTACATTTTCTAATAGCAAAGTAAAAACATCTCAAACGAACTTTATGTTTTATGGTAAAACTTATGGCAGAGGTTATGTAATAAATTTGGAAATACGAGTATACGAAATAGAAAATTGTAATTTGGCAGACACTAATTTGTGGAATAAGAGACTTTAATCGGACTAGTCTAAGGTTAATGAATTTAACTGTAAGCAGTAAAATATGTGCTAAAGTAGTAGTGTTTAAAAGTATTATTACTCCAAAGTCATCCAAGAGAGCTAAACTCATTCACTCAGATGTTGCTGAACTGGTAATAGTATTAACAAGGTTAGGTCGAAACGGGGGTGTGATGAATATGCCATCACACAGACACCAGGCAGTAAAACTAGTCCACCGCGATCCCTGTGGAACCAGTTGAATTTGTCTTCAAATAGCAAAAACCTAAACAATCGGCCTGCTGAAATACCCAATTTTCTTGCAAAAGCCAAGAAGGCCTTTGAAGTTCGTGCCGTCTATTTCCTCGAGGTTTTCGAAAAAGCATTTCCTTAAAAGTTTTCTTCGGCAACACGATATTGCTTCGCATTCACACAGTATCTGTTTTTTTTTTTTTTCTATAATGAGCGCGCGCTCAAGGGGTTTGAGTACCCTTAAGGTGATTGTACACAGCGCGGGCAAAGGAAATTTAGGGAGGAAGAAAAGAGAGGTACCGATGTACATTGCTTTTAAATGTTTGCAAGTTATAACGACCAGGAAATACAGAGATCGGCAGGGCATTCCATAAGCGAGTTGTACGGCTTAGGAACGAATCACGATATTTTAGAGTACGTCCGAAAATGGGCTTGAGGGTATACTGATGAGCATTCATAGCGAGACGGGTGTTACGGTTCAAAGTTTGAATGGGCGGAATGTTACTGGCGATTTGAGTGGAGCACTGGTAGTGGAAATAGCGATAAAACAAAGTGAGACAGGAGACATTTCGTCGGTGTTCGAGGGTGTCCATTGATTGACTGATATTAGTATCGTCAATAAGTTTTATCGCACGGTTTTGAATCCTATCTAGCAGGTGCAGAGATGTTTTAGGAGCACCTGACCAGATGTGGGAGTTGTACTCCAATTTTGGGCGGATGAATGCCTTATATATTGAGACCAGATCAGAGGGGTAAAATATTTCTTACATCGCTTGAGGAAACCTAGACATTTCGCAGCATTTTTGGCAACATCAAATATGTGGTCATTCTTTAACGACAGCAGACAGCATTGTGTTTTGGAAGCATTAAATTCCACTCTATTGATAGTTCTCCAATTGGTTATGCTGTTGATATCGGAATTTAATGAGCTTAGCATACGCTGCCGTTCTCGTACTACAGCCGAAGAGCAGGGCCGTGAGTCCGGGAACGAATATGAAAAGCAGAGAGTACTGTCATCAGCAAAGGAATATATTGGATTAGAAGTAGCAGACAAGAGATCATTACTGAAAATTAAAAAGAGTGTCGGTGACAGAACAGAGCCCTGGGGCACACCAGCATTTATTTTGTGAATATCAGACTTGAAACCGTCCAAAACAACTTGAATTGAACGTTCCGAAAGATAGTTTCCAATCCATTGAAGAAGAGAGTCGTCGATCCCAAATGCACGCATTTTCGACAAAAGAGCCTGATGCCAAACTCTGTCAAATGCCTTAGAAATATCACGTGCAACTATCTTGCTTTCGCCAGATTTATGTACGCTTTGGTTCCACTTTTCGGTGAGACATGCCATCAAATCAGCAGTGGACCTGTTGCTACGAAAACCGTACTGCCGGTCATTGAGAAGTTTTCGTGTTTCGAGATATTTCATGAGCTGACGATTTATCAGTGTTTCCATGACCTTGGAAAGAAGGGACGTAAGTGCAATGGGTCTGTAGGAGGACAGAGAAGATGATTCGCCTTTTTTAGGGACGGACTGGACAAATGCTGTTTTCCATCTGCTGGGGAAGAGTCCTAAAGTGTAGGATTGATGAAGAAGATTACGCAGTGGTTTTGCCAGCGAGGAAGAACACCTCTTCAGGAGAAGGGGAGATATACCATCTGGACCAGCGGATTTATGTAAGTTGAGATCTTTAAATACTCTTGCTACTACACGAGTGCGAAAGTAGATTCGTCCCATTGAAGATTCGACGCAATCAAGTGTAGGCGGAGACAAAGCACAATCTGGGAGTGTTGAGCTGGCCGCAAGGTGTGCAGCAATCAGATTGGCCTTATCCAAAGAGCTGACAGCTGGAATGTCATTGTAAATGAGGGTTGGGATGGAGGATGAGGCGGAATTTCTAATGTTTTTGATGAACGACCAAAAATGTTTACTGCCTTTGGGACATTGCAGTATTTTTTGCCTCAGTTTTTGGTCTTATAGGAATTTCACACGCTTAAGAAAGGCGTTGCAGTCATTTCTGGCTCGTTTGAACTTTTTTCGGTTTTCCTTTGTCGGGTTGGTCTTGTAGGACCGAAAAAACATTTCTCTAACCCTGACGGCCTCTTTACAGCTCGAGTCATACCATGCCTTTTCTTTTGGTTTGATACTCTTCATCCGATGAGGAATAAAGGATCTCATTCCAAAGAGAATGGTGTCTGTAATCAGCAGCGGCATCCACGTCGTTATCGAGGAAGCATAACGACCAGTTAAAATTCCTAAAGAAGCTGTTAAGACCGCTCCAGTTGGCTTTCTCGTATTGCCATACGGTTCTTTTAGGAATTTTTTCTCTAACTGTGTGGTCGGTGTACGAGAAATTAGCTGATATGACACAATGGTCCGACGAGCCTAGAGGGGAGAGCACATCAATGGTGTACTTATCAGGGTGAGAAGTTAAAAACAAGTCCAGGGTGTTGGCGGTATGACTATCAACGTCTGGTATTCGCGTGGGCTCATTTACAAGCTGCGTTAGGTTCTTTTCCGCAGCGAAGATCTCAACACACCGTCCTTCGGGTGTTGTCTGTCCAGAATGTCGAAGCCACCCAGAATTGTGTATATTGAAGTCGCCCGTAATAACGATTTCAGTATGAGGATACAGGGATACAATTCATTGAATGGAGTCAGACAGCGCATCAAACTCGTTAAAGGTTGAATTGCTGTCCAGTTTGGGGCTTCTATAAATAAAGCAGTAGTGTATAATTTGCTTACGGAGATGGAATTTTAACCACATGAAGTTGAATTCCGGATTGGAACATGGATCACATTGTGGTGGAGTTTGGTAAGCTACATCACTACGCACATAAATGGCGAGACCGCGGTGAGAGAAGAATAATGGCACTAGTTCGTAGCCAGGTAGCTTCAGATCAGAATGATCTGAGAGGTGTGGGCGGGGATCTACCTGTGTTTCACTAAGTGCCAAAACAGCTGGTCTGTACTTACAGACGTGGACGTACGCAGAAAAGTGATTACTTTTTAGCCCGCGTATATTGGCTACGTCTACCCTGAATTCCCTAGTCATAATCACAGACAAACACAGAAAACACAAACACCGACGATACTAAGCAAGACTGCGAAGTGAAAATTCTGACATTGATTTACCGGATCAAATTGCCGTAGGTGTTATGCCCTTACAACAATATGAAACAGTGCACCAACAAAATTTTCACTCACAACCCCGCTATCCATCAGTTGTTACATACACCCAGCCACTGCCCGTACCGTATGGTAAATACAGTAACGGCAGTGACTGAGTGCAAGCAACAATTTCGACTAGGAGCGAGTGAGGTGGGATACCCGCACTGTATGATATTTTTCTTTTCAGTCACTGCACTGCACTTTTTTGTGTTTTTGTATTTTTTTTTGCACAGCACACAACAATATTGCGAGTGCACTGGTGGAGTTGTGCACTCGACGGTGGTCGACTCGGTATGTAGCCGTTTGCAGATAACCGCAGAATCTTCAAATATCCTCACCTGGCAATTTGAGTCTCTTTGCGTGTTTCCGCAGGAGTGCCCTGCTAGGAATCCTATTATTGTCCTAAGGTTATCCCTGTTTAATTTTACCAGCATCCTAGATATTTTGCCGTCAAAAAGCGGCCAAAGAGCTTGGATACCCTCTGTTCATCAAGACTTGACCACCTTAGGTTGGCACTACAGAAAGTCGCTATGCACTCTCTAGGCTCAGAAAAACAAAGATATATGAAAACATTCGTCTCTTTCTTGCCTATCTACATGACAAATCGGATTCGGTCTGCTACGAAGGGAAAACCAAAACCAGCGTCATGGTTTCCATCCAGCAGGAAGGCCTCAATACCGACCCTATAAGTCTCAAGAAACTTTATGTCAGATACGGCGAGATTTTTAGCATGTCCCCTCAGAAAGTAGCAGACGATCTTGCTGCATTCGGCCACTACGTTCACTCTAAACGAGTCTGACACCTACAGCGAAGCCAACCCGACCACGACAAATATTTTCGTCCATAATGTGCCTCCCTTGCCAGCCCTTAAACCACCCCGCCTCACACCACCACCCCGCAACATCTCTCTTACATTTTACTACCAGAATATAAGAGGTCTTCGCTTTAAAACCAATGCTGTCTTGTGTCAATCGCATGCTCTTCGCTTTGATATTTACGCCTTGACCGAAACCAATTTGATTCCCCACATAAAGAACCAGAACCGCACAAATGATGATTCCCCCTGTTGAGGCGTCCTACCGGCGATCGACAAGAGCCTTAACTCTTCTCCTATTACAATTTCTTCATCCTCTAAAGTCGACTTTGTCGCAATAAAAATATCACTCCTAAAGGGTAAGTCGACCAACACAAATCTTGTTGAATTCGTATCCTTTGCCTTCTCTGCCCTAGAGAATGGCAACGAAGTCGATGTAGTTGCAAACCGATTTTAACAAAGCCTTCGATAAAATCTCTCATCGATTAATCATCTCTAAATTATCTGCCCTCGGCTTTGAACCCATACTGTTAAAATGGATATCCTCTTACCTCGAAAACCGTTTTTACAGTGTTCGTTTTCGGTCAGCACACTCGGCTCCATTTTTGGCCACCTTTGGAGTTCCACAAGGCAGCCACCTCGGTCCTCTTCTTTTTATATTAACAATAAATGATCTCGATACGATCATCAAACACTCGTCTGTCTCCTTTTACGCCGACGATACCAAATTTTCCAAAACCATCTCCTCTCTTTCCTCCTTCAACAAGATGTTGATAGCTTTTCGATCTGGTGCCTCAAAAATTCTTTGGAAGTTAATATCGCCAAATGCCAATCCATCACCTTCTCACATAAACGGAACCAATCTCCTCCCCGACTCTATCTTCTCCATAACCAACCTATCTCCTCCGTACAATCTCTTCGTGACCTCGGCATTTTGTGTGATAGCGAGCTCAACTTCCGTTTACATATGGATGAGATAATCCTCAAAGCCAACTCTGCACTAGGTTTTGTAAAACGGTGGTCCAAAGAATTCACCAACCCATACGTGACCAGGTCCCTCTATATTACCTTTGTTCGCCCCCTCCTAGAGTACGCCAGTCAAGTATGGTCCCCATATCATCGTGTTCATATCTCGAGAATTGAGAGAATCTAGCGCCGTTTTCTTCGATTTGCTCTTCGAGGTATGGCCTGGGACGATCCTTCTAATCCAATCGGAGAACGTACGTCGCTTCAAATGGTCCATCGGCTTCAATTCTTGAGTCGGGAAAATACGCCATAATGTGGTCTGAGCGATGCCCAATTCTTGAGAACGCCGTGGAATTGACTGATTTGGATCGTTTGCTATGGACGCCTGAACGGCAGCGATATTTTCGACAATTCGACCAACCCGTTGTCTCACTGACACGACAACATCACACAACGAATATGTAGACTCAAATTTTTGCACTAAACTTGTTACTGGCTGTCTACTAGGGCGAGAATTACGACCGAAAATTGGAGTTAACGCTCTTAAAGTAGCAGTCACCGACTCCGAATTTCGGTAACAAATTTTTACAATTTGCAGACGTTGCTCGTTCGTATACTTTATGATGAAAATGTTGAGTTTACTGAATAAATTGACAGTGACAGTTTGATGATTAGTGAAAGAGTGCGTTCACAAATTAAATTAAAAGTTCTCAAGTCCCTACTGGAAAACCCTTTAGAAGCTTTCATCGGTAAGTATTAACTTGTCAACGTGTCCCAACTGGTGCATTTTATCGATTTACGATTTACCACTAACTTCGGCCACCACCATCCTCCCATGGTATTGGAGCCGTCATTTCGTATGTGTACTGAAAAATGACCGAAAAACCACCAGCCTTCGCTTCGAAGACACTAGATGAAGCGCAAAAAAGTAGAGACAGATAGAGAAATAGGCTCTTTCAATCATCTATGGAGTAAATAAATTTCACCATTACCTTTTTGGGATGCAATCCGAGCTGATTACGGATCATGGCGACATCAGCTGAGTAATGGGTCAGTGCAACGCTTACCAACTCTATGCCAACCAGTCACACAAGGAGTGTACCAGCTGGCCGGCAACTAAAGAGATATGTAAACGACTCCGCATAGAATTCGCTAGGCCATTCCAAAGTCACATGTGGCTCACAGCGGTGGACTCGAAATCTAAATTCGCATTCGTGGTTCGGATGGGTTCAACGATATCGCAGGCAACGAAGTGTTGCCCAAGACTCTGGTGTCGGATAATGGCACGCAATTTATGTCGAACTCTAAATTTTTGAGTACGGATAAGGTGATGAAGCACTGGCAGTTTTTCTGTGTACATTTCGGTCAACACCAGACGGGAGTTGGACAACTTCAGAAGAGAAGACGGACGGCAGCACTGCATGTTAGTCTCGGCGATGAAAAGGATTCACAGTTCAAAGTCATGTTTGTATTATCTCAACGCGTTTTCATTTGAAAATACTTACAGGAGCCAAAGTGGATTCCAGCAGTAGTGAAGAAGGCCTTAGAAAGACGGATATAACTAGTCAAGACCAGCTTTTGACGTCATCAAAATCAGATGCGATACCGATCAATAAAAGAAGACCACACACAGCATGATACAGCCTATTCATTTATGACGTTTCCAGAGGCCCTTGGATGGACGACTTCATCAGAGTCCAGAAAAGTATCACCGAGCTATGAACGCTACCACCTAGAAGACTCCGATATGCGGATATTCCAGAAACCAATACTCTGAAGTACATATAGTGCAAGCCGAACTTTCACCAACTGGCGACAACCCATTGCAAGAGGCCGGACTATAGGGGGCTATCAGGCTATCAGGCTGCTTCGTAATAAGCAGGACAGACTCGCCCAAAAATAAGTGTAGGGATAATTGTTGTAATCTTTCAGCACATCTCAGACGGCCATGGTTAACAATAGACGACAGCTGTCAACAACATCTGTCAAATTACTCTCGCGCCTTAGCGAGATATAAACTGAAAGTATCATCCCAGCCCTACTTTATATCGCTGAAGCATGGACTCTATCGAAAGCGGATGAAGATTATCATCAGCCGTTTCGAGAGAAAAATATCCTGCCATGTTTGCGTTAACGGGCTTCGGATTTTCAACGACGAACTGTAAAAGTTTCACGGTGATATCCTTCTAGTCAGGAAACTGCGCATCAGTCACCTGAAATAGCTAGGACATGTAGGTCGAATGGACACCAATGGTCCTACCCGCAGGGTTGTCGAATCTAGCGCGGAGGGATAACACAGCATTGAAAGTCCTCGCCATAAGTATCTTAATCTGGAGTGCGTAACTGAAGGCAAGCTAAGGATCGAACGAACTGGAGAGTCTTTGTTTTTTTTTTTATAACTTGCGAGCGCTCAAGGGATTTAAGTACCCTTAAAATGCTCGCACACAGCACGGGCTAAGGAAAATCAGGGAGGATGAAAACAGAGGTACCGGTGAACGTTGGTTTTAAATGTTTGAAGGTTATACTGACTAGGAAAGAGCTAGGCAAAACAAGCGAGTTGTTCACGATATTTTAGCGCATGTCCAAAAGTGGGTTTGATGGTAAACTAATGAGCATAGCAGGACGGGTGTTACAGCTAAAAGTTTGAAGGGGCGGAATGCTACTGGCGATTTCTATTTAGCACTGGTGGTGGAAATAGCGATAAAACAGAGTGAAACATGTGACATTACGTCGGTGTTCGAGGGTGTCTATTGTTTGAGTGAAATTCGTATTACCTATGAGTTTTATCGCACGGTTTTGAATCTTATCTAGCAGGCCCAGAGATGTTTTGGGCGCACCCGACCAGAAGTGGGCATGATGTTTACTACGGTAACTTATATAGGGAACGTAAGCAGCGTCTATTTGGATGTGGATTTGTTGTAAGCTTCAGACTTGGGCAAGAAGTCTTGAGCTTTCGACGTGTGAGTGAATGCCTTATAACAATCCGTATCAAAGGTAAATTCGCTAATAACAGCATTATATGCGTTCACGCCACAACACAGGAAAACGACGATGCAATGTCCTATGTATGCACAATCGGAAGACATAGCTTACACGACACCACGTCTGGAAACGGATTTAGGCTAATCGATTCCGTTGCGGGACATAACATCACTATATTAAGTACACGGTTTCCGGGACATGGGAATATGGCAAACTGCCAATCAGATTGATCATGTTGTGATCAATGTAAGGCACTCGTTAAGTATTTAAGATGTCCGAACATTCCGAGCGGCCAACATAGATTCGGACCACTGAATAGTTGCAGCCAAGGTACGTCTACGGATATCTCAGACGCCACAACAACGGGGAAATACTATGATCCGATTTAACGTTGACCGGTTGTAATCGCCAGAACCTTTGCCGATCGCGTATCCCTCAACCTCTCGAGAGCTCCTTTGCAGCCAGCCTTCCTCTTGGCAGATCCTCTTTCTGCTTTCTAACTAACCGTCCATCATACTTGCGTTTGTTAATCCTTCAAGATACCAGACGGGTGCACCAGTGGCTGATAGACCCATGAGTGCCCGCCACCCTTCTAGGAATTTGAAGAACCGACGGAAAGAATGTGGATGGATGAAGACCTAAGATAAGGGAAAGTGTAGGACTTGTTGTGGTAACTTTTACCGCTAAAAAGTGTTGAAGACCAGTAGATTAGATGCCAAGAAGCCATCAGAAATGTCGCAAATGATGTACTGGGTTTCGAAACCCCTGCAGCAAAACAACATGCCTACAAAGCTGCGATGTACAAAAGCATGAACGCGGCTCATGAGCTCTACGAGCAAAAGAGGAGGGAAGAACATCTTCTCCGGAGAAAAAATAAAGAGCATGAGAAGCGCACGATCGAGGAAATAGAGAGGTTCTACCCCAGGAATTAGAATCGGAAGTTTTACCAAAAAGTAAAAAGAACGTGTCAGGGTAATAAGAGCCGAACACAAACCTGTAGATATGAACGAGGAAACCTTGTAGTAGAGTCAAAGTCGGTTCTGAGGATATGGAGAAACCTTTTCTGCAGACTGCTAAACGGCGAAGGCGACACAAATTCCGCAGTCAGGCAGAGCGAACCATTCAATATTGACAATGCAAGAATTCCGTCTACCCGAGCAAAATGAAGTGAGGATAGCAATATCTAAACTGAAGTCGATCAAAGCTGCCGGGCCGGACGGCCTACCCGCCGAACTATTTAAGGCAGCAGGAGATGACTTAGTAAAGAACATACACCAACTTATTTCAAAGATTGGGTCGGATGAATGCATGCCTGATGAATGGAACCTTCACATTGTTTGCCCCGATTCACAAGAAAGGAGACTTTCTAAACTGCGTCAACTATAGAGGTACCAGTCTCCTAAACTTCGCATATACTCGTAAGATCTTGTCTGCCGTATTATGCGAGTACCTGAAACCGTTTATCAGCGATTTGATTGGACCCTATCAGTGCGATTTTAGGTCCGGTAAGTCCACAATTGACCAAATATTCACACTATTGCAGATCCAGGAAAAAATCCAAGAAGTGCAGATCGATAATCGTCGTTGGTATTAAAGCCCCATATGACAACATCTATAAAGACGAACTTTACAGAGCCAGCTGTCACTGATGCGTTTGCGAGTATAGGAACAGACGCTGCAAAAATGAGTCTACCGATAAACGAGGACAAAACAAATTATATGCTGTCAGCAAGAAGCGACTCCCAATATCGACGAATCGGCCAGAATGTCACAATCGACAGCTATAACTTTGAGGTAGTAAGGGGCTTGGTCTACCTCGGCTCTGCTTTCACATCTGAAAACAAAATTCAGAAATCAAACGAAGAATAACACTTGCCAATCGCTGTTTCTTTGGGCAACCGTGCAGTAAGGCCCTCTCCCGAACAACCAATGAAACTCTATATAAGACCCTTGTGTTTTATACTTAGATGAAGTATAAAATATAATTTTGGATTTAAAATTAAACGCAAAAGATAAAGACGTTACAATTTTATTCTTTCGATTCAAATGACTGGCGATTAGTTTCTTAGTGATATTTTTTCGAGGTTTATTTAACTTCATTTGTTGTATGATGTGTTAATGTCTAGTTCATTTTATAGATATACATCAAGGTTATTCGTATTACGGATTTGAGATTGGTAAGGGGGATAATTTTACGATCGGGCGTTTAAGGATCGACGTGCCCGTCTTAATGGTCACCACGCGCGCAAGACCATCCGAACCGGTATGTAGTTCTTGAACTCGAGCGAGAACCCAAGACGATGGAGGAAGGTTATCCTCCTTGACTAAAACAAGGTCTCCGACCTTTATGTTTGGATGTTGTTGAAGCCATTTTGGTCGCTGCTGGAGTTGATGCAGATACGTTCCGTTCCATTGTTTCCAAAAGTTTTGTGTTAGCCGTTGAAGGTATTTCCATTTGTCGAGATTTTTGACATTTCTTTCTTCCAAATTTCTGTCAGGAAGTGTATTTAGTGGAGCTCCAATGAGAAAGTGTCCAGGGGTGAGGACCGTCAAGTCATTGGGATCTGTGGTCATGGGACACAATGGCCTTGAATTAAGGCATGCTTCGATTTGCGTGAGGAGTGTGGCATATTCTTCGAACGTTAATCTAGAGGAGCCAATGGTTCTTTTCAAGTGGTGTTTAATTGACTTTACTCCTGCCTCCCAAAGTCCGCCAAAGTGTGGTGACGATGGAGGGTTGAAATGCCACGTTGTGTTTTGGGAAGCCAGGCTTTTTGTAACTTCTTTCGACCATTCCGTGGTTATGAACCTGCTATCTTTTCTTAGCTCATTGTTCGCCCCCTTAAAATTGGTACCACAGTCACTATAGATGTTATTGCAGGCACCCCTTCTGGCCACAAATCTTCTAAACGCTGCAATGAAGGCGGCGGCGCTCAGATCGCTTACTAATTCAATATGAATTGCTTTTGTTGAGAGGCATACAAACACGGCAATGTACCCTTTTGAAAACCTATTGCATCTTCCCTTCCACATTTTTATCTCTACTGGCCCAGCATAATCTACCCCCGTATTTGTAAAGGGTCTTGTGGCAATTACGCGTTCTGTTGGAAGACTGCCCATAAGCTGCAGTTGCGTTTTCGTGTTGTATCAATGACAGGGAATGCATTTGTGGATCGTAGACTTCACCACTTTTTTCAAATTTGTTATCCAGAAACAGTTTCTGATTTCCGCCATCATCATTTGTTGACCGCCGTGAAGAGTGCTTTGATGCACATCGCTAACAATTAGTTTTGTGAAGTGATGTGACCCACTGAGGATCATAGGATGTCGCTGATTGAATGTAAGCGATGCGTTTGCTAAACGACCACCTACCCTTAATAAGCCCTCCGAGTCGAGAAAGGGATTTAAGTTGAGAATCGTGCTTCTCTTGAGAATAGGTTTTTTCTCTTCCAGTGCCTGGATGTCTGCTCTAAATAGTTCATTTTGGACGACCTTGATGAGTTGTTGCTTAGATGAGAGCAGTTCTTCAGCTGTTAGAGGTTTCTTATCTAAAGATCTTCTTTCCCCCGATCTAAGATTGAAGAAGTATCTGCGCCATATTGCCACAATTCGGATCAAACGTTTAAGTGTCGAGAATTTTTGAAAAAATGTGTTGTTAATGTCAACACACCGTGAACCTGCATTCGCAAAATTTGTATGCATGTTTTTTATTACCTTGGTAACCAAATCGGAGTTATTATCTTTTTTATTTACTCTTTTAGTTTCTTTATCCGTCTCGATTATGATACTCGTACCTGGTACCCCGTTTACACAAAAGTTTCTTAGAAATGAGGGTCCGTGCCACCACATCTTGTTATTTATCAATTCTTCTGGCGATAGACCCCGTGATCCCATGTCTGCTGGGTTTTCCTTGGTGCCTACATGTCGCCAGCAGTTTGGGTTCGTGATTGATTGAATTTCTGCAACTCTATTTGCGACAAACGTCGTGCGTATCGCTGGGTCTCCCTTTATCCATGATAGGGTGATCATGGAATCGGACCATGCAAATATTTCTGGATTATTAAATTGCATGGTCTTTACAATTCTGTTTAATAGCCTGGCTAAGAGCAGAGCCGCGCAAAGTTCTAGGCGTGGTAAAGATATGTTTTTGACTGGGGCAACTCTAGTTTTCGATGCCAAGAGGTTTATGCATTCCTGTCCATGGCACAAAACGCGTGCATAAATTACAGCTGCACACGCTTTCTCGGAGGCGTCACTAAAACCATGCAATTGCACCTCCGCTCCGTCTGTATATCCAATCCAACGTGGGATTTCTAAGTGATGCAATTGTTTTAGCCCAGATCGTAATTCCACCCAAGGTTTTTCGATCTTGTAAGGAATCGGTGTGTCCCAAGAACATTCTATGCGCCAAAGTTCTTGTAATATTAGTTTCGCTTTGACGATACTCGGAGCCAGCCATCCTACAGGATCGAACAGTCGAGCGATATCTGCGAGCACGGATCGTTTCGTATATTTATCAACGTCAGGTAATATTATTTTAAACTTAAATATATCTCTTGCTGGATGCCATTGAATGCCCAATGTTTTAATGGCATCTTGTGAATCAAAATTTAGAGGAAGATTTACTTCTCTTTGATTTTCAGGGACTTGCTCTAAAATCTTGGGAGAATTGCTAGCCCATTTACGTAACGGAAATCCAGCTGACTGTAACGTAGCTAGAAGGTCTAGTTGCAGTTTAACTGCCTCTTCTTCATTGTCCGATCCATAGATAAGATCGTCCATGTAAAAGCCTTCGGTAAGTACCTTTGTGACTTGTGGGTTTGAATCTTCAACATCAGTTGCAAGTTGGTGTAATGTACGCACTGCTAAATAGGGCGCTGATGCGATACCAAATGTGACTCTGTTGAGCGCATATGTTTTCATAGGATCTTCTTTCCTGGTTCTCCACAAAATCAACTGATATTTCGTATCTTCTTCCGCTATCCATATTTGACGGTACATCATGGCAATGTCCGCCGTAAATGCCACCTTAAATTTCCTCCATTTGGCTATGAGGTCTATGATGTCCGGCTGTAACCGTGGTCCCACCATTAAATAATCGTTTAATGACTTTCCATTTGACGTCTTACATGAAGCGTCAAAAACTACTCGCAGCTTTGTAGTGGAGCTAGACTCTTTCAATACCGCATGGTGCGGTAGAAAATAGTTATCGCTATTTATTCGCTCCATTCCAGTCCTGCTCTATGGTTCCCAAGCATGGACCCCTTCTAAATCGGATGAAGATATCCTTGGTCGTTTTGAGAGAAAAATTCTTCGTAAGATATTTGGGTTCTGGAGGAGACGATTCAACGATGAACTTTACGAACTGTTTTGAATCGTATCTAGCAGGTGCTGAGATGTTTTGGGCGCACTCGACCAGATGTGAGCATTGTACTCTAATTACGGACGGATAAATGTCTGATCAGAGGGGGTGAAGTATTTCTTACATCGCTTGAGGAAAACTAGACATTTCGCAGCATTTTTTACGACACATACCGAACATGGAAAGTTTTTCGGTTTCGTCGATGCAAGTAATATTCATGGATCATGGCTGGGTGTTTAAGTTCCGCTTTAACGACAGCAGACACCATTGTATTTTGGAAGCATTAAATTCTACTCTGTTAGTGGTTCCTCAATTGGTTATGCCATTGATATCGGAATTTAATGAGCTTAACAAACGCTGGCGTTCCCGTTCCACTGGCGAAGAGCAGAGACGTGAGTCCGGTAACGAATATGAAAAGCAGAGAGTATTTTCATCAGCAAAGCAATGTATTGGATTAGAAGTAACAGACAACAGATCGTTGATGAAAATTAAAAAGAGTGTCGAAGACACACCGGAGCCTTGGGGCACACCAGCATTTATTTTGTGAATATCAGACTTGAAACCATCTAAGACAACTTGAATTGAACGTTCCGAAAGATAGTTTCTAATCCAGTATTTCTCAACCTTTTCTAACTGGCGACCCAAACTGACTTTTAACAAAAATTCGGAGGCCCAACGTATTTAAAAAAAACTATTGAATGCTAAAAATAATGAGCGTACATTGCAGATTGTGGTAAGAATTTGGTAAGGATTTAGTTTCTTTAATCTTTAACAATAATTACAATACAAACTTTTATAAGTAAAGCGCAAAATTTATTTATTTGAGAAGAGAAAATTATACACATATAATACATTTATATACATATATATACTGGTAATGTATTTTATTTTTTTATTAGTTTCCTAGTGAGAAACTTGATGTTGACATTTCGATACCAGTTCAGTAATTCTTGGGAGTGTTTTTGTCAGGGCCAGTCGCATGTCGTTCTTTACATCTATCTTATTCCTAGATTTGGTTTTAATGTTTACAACAGAAGAAAAGCCAGTCCCACAAAGGTATGTTGAAACGAATTGTATTAATAATTTTAAGGCCATATTCGCTAAGTTAGGGTAAGTTTCTCTTACACTGCACCAAAACACAGTCAATGATTTTGCTGCAAAATCATCTTTGGCAAAAGAATTATTTTTCAACTCAATGAATTCGTCTTGAAGGGTATCCGGAATGTCACACACACTTAAGTTTACAGCGAAAGGATTTCGGATTGGTGTGAGCTGAACATTGCACAAATCACGGAAGTATGTATTTTTTGTATTTGTACGAGTAGTTTCCAACGGTTCACAAAACAGAAACTCTTCTTTAATATTTTCATCATGTATACGAGTATATCTTCCGTAAACTAGCAGCTGAACATAAGAGGTCACGTCCCTTGATTCATCAATTTGTGTTGCAAAATATGGTGATGCCTTTATTTCAGCAATAGCTTGGGTTTTAACATCCAACGACATATCCTCAATGCGTCTGGATACTGTGTTGTTTGATAACGATATTTGCCTCATTTTATTTTCAGAAGGTTCACCAAGAACAAGTTTAACCGATTTAAGAATGCAGGACTCGATTAAATTTTCACTGATAGTGCGCGGTTTCTTGTTTTTGTCTATTTCCAATGGAACTTCATATGAAGCTTGAGGTACTGCAGAATTTTGTCGCTGAAAACTTCCTCCGCTATCCAACCTATGTTTCCGAACAGAAGCTTGATGGCGTTGGAAAAAAGTCCTTATCAATATGTTCTATATATATATAATATATTCAATAAAACAAGTAGATTTGAACCTGGTCCTTTTTTAGTAACCATACTCAGGGTATTTAAAAATAAAAAGTACAAGAAAAGTTCCAGTTTCTTACCTTTTTGGCACAGAGTTTGCACAAAGATAAATATATGCATTTCTTATTAGAAAACACAACAGCACTTTGACTCTTGCTGAACTGCAAATGCAGACAACTATCTTCACTTAAGCCCCATCCGTTACGTTGTTCGAAAAAGAGAGCGCATGAACTGTCAAAAATATTTCCGTAACATGTACTTCAATGCGTTTGTTTACAATAATGCGAGTCTCGCAGTCAATTTCGAAAATCTGGAAAACTCTTGTAATGCGTGATAGCTAAATTTTTGTTGTTTTTATTTTGAGTGGTGTTTTGAGGTATCATTAGCTTTGTACAGTGAGGCTGTTCCGGACTGTTCCGAACAGAAAAAATACAAGCTTTCCTGTTCAGTGAGAAAAATTTCTGTCCGAATTTATTCTGCTCTGTGTTCAGTGAGGCTATTCCAATCTGTTCGGAACAGAAAATCTTGCACCTACTTTCGAAGTCGAACACAATTGTCAAAAATGTCAAAATCAGCTGTGATGTACCTTTCTGTTCTCTTTTGATTTGACGTTTTTTCACAAATCTGTGCTGTACTGTTCTAGTTTTTCCTCACTGAACAAAGCTATTGTTAATTTGTGCTAGCTATCCATTTAAAATGGCCTGGCGACTCAATTTTGGGTCGCGACTAATGGGTTGGGAACCGTTGTTCTAATCCATTGAAGAAGAGAGTCGTCGATCCCAATTGAGCGCAGTTTCGACAGAAGAGCCTGCTGCCAAACTCTGTTAAATGCTTCAGAAATATCATATCTTGACGCACGATTTGATTTATATACGCTTTGGTTCTACTTTTCGGTGAGACATGCCATCAGATCACTGCCGGTCATTGAGAAGTTTTCGTGTTTCGAGGTATTTCATTAGTTTCCACGACCTTCGAAAGAAGGGACGTAAATTCAATGGCTCTGTAGAATGAGAGAGAAGAAGATTTCCCTTTTTTACGGAAGGGCTGGACAAATGCTGTTTTCCATCTGCTTCGAAAAAGTCTTAAAGAGTTGGATTGATGGAACAGCTTACGCAGTGGTTTTGCCAGCGAGGAAGACCACCTCTTCAGAAGAAGGGGAGATGTAAAGGGTTTTCCAATAGGGACTTGACAACTTTGAATTTAATTTGTGAACGCACTCTTTCACTGATCATCAAACTGTCACTGTCAATTTATTCAGTAAACTCAACATTTTCATCATGGTAAAGCACACGAACGAGCAACGTCTGCAAATTGTACAAATTTTCTACCGAAATTCGGAGTCGGTGACTGCAAATTGAAGAGCGTTAACTAGAATTTTCGGTCGTAATTCTCGCCCTAGTAGACAGGCAATAACAAGTTTAGTGCAAAAATTTGAGTCTACATATTCGTTGTGTGATGTTGCCGTGTCAGTGAGACAACGTGTTGGTCGAAGTGTCAAAAATATCGCTGCCGTTCAGGCGTCCGTAGCAAATGATCCAAATCAGTCAATTCCACAGCGTTCTCAAGAATTGGGCATCGCTCAGACCACATTATGGCGTATTTTGTGTAAGGATCTTGGTTTACACCCATACAAGATCAAGCTGACTCAAGAATTGAAGCCGATGTACCATTTGAAGCGACGTACGTTCTCCGATTGGGTTCTGGAGAAGATGCGCCAAGATGATGAGTTTCATCGCAAAATCATATTCAGTGACGAAGCTCATTTTTGGCTCAATAGTTTCGTCAATAAGCAAAATATGCGTTATTGGTCGGGTAAAAATCCTCATGTGCTTCATGAATCACCACTTCATGCACAAAAAATAGCTGTTTGTTGCGGTTTGCATGCCAGCGGCGTTATTGGGCCATATTATTTCGTCGATGATTACGATCGTCACGTTACTGTGAATGGTCAACGTTATCGCACCATGATCACCGATTATTTTTGGCTCGAATTGGAAGATATGTACTTGGACGACACGTGGTTTCAAGAGGATGATGCCACAAGCCACACAGCACACGCTACAATCGATTTATTGAAGAGTAAGTATGGTGAGCGTGTTATCTCAAGACATGGGCCAGTCGATTGGCCGCCTCGTTCGTGCGATTTAACGCCGCTTGACTATTTTCTGTGGGGCTACGTTAAGTCATTGGTTTATGCCAACACGCCGACGACGTTGGAAGAGCTCAGAGCCTACATTGAACGCGAAATAGCGGCCGTTTCGGCCGAAATGTGTGGCCGATTCGTTGAAAATTGGGTACAACAAATCGACCGCTGCAAACGTGCTCGCGGTGGCCATATGAACGAAATCGAGTTCCATTCATACATGTTTTGATTGTACTTCAAGCTGATAATAAAGTTTTTGAAATATCTCAAGTGGTTTGCGTTTTATTTAAAAAAAAATTTGTCAAGTGCTTCTATACCCTATACCATCTGGGCCAGCAGGTTTGTGAATGTTAAGATCTTTAAGAAATGTTAAAGCTCTTTAGTTGCAGTGACACCGAAGTAAATGAGTAAAAATTAACTCACACGACGCTATAGCGCTTCTTGACATCTCAGAAATTTCTAAATCTAACATTGAGGAATGACTCAGAATATCCTTAAGCAACTTAGTGTCTGCAACTGAATGCTAATTCGGGACAATGGTTACGTAATGAAATCGCAGCCATCAGCCCAGCAGATTTCTTTCGTGAACCCCGTTTTAAGTGTTAATAATTTTCATCACTACCGAGAATCCGATTAATTATTCCAATGGCTCCAAAGCGGCGCTATTAGGACCACCTTCTATGCAAATGCAACTCCACTTCCCATTCCCATTCGAATTGTAAATTTCGTTCATATTTCTAATCAAGAATTCGCTCTTAATTAATCTTTCCTCTTCTCCGAACTCTCATCAATTTTTAAATATCCTTCACAGTAAATCATAGAACTCATTCGGACGTCCCAGAACGAGAACCAGAACCCAGTATTTTGCTGTCTTGAAAAGAGCAAAGTTTCCTGAGAAAGCAATTCCAATTAGGTATACCCAATCCCCACCGAATCGCAAGTACGAATAGATATACCCGTATATCGATTACAATCCAATTCCAATTGCAACTTTTGCCTTCGAATATAGAAATATAGAAATACTCAGGTACGGTACGGGTATCTAAAGATTGTTGGAAATATTTGAGAGACATCGACTGACATACGAGCACTGAGCGGCATTCACGTGACATTTTCAAAAAAACGAAACAAAAGTAAAAAAATTCTGGAAAAAAAAGAAACAATATCTCAACTTTAACATGGGTGAGACAGAAAGGTCGCTCGGTTGGTTGCTTGCATTACACCACCATAAACTCATACTCCTATCCGTTTGGTCGTCGATTTTGTATCACCTTGACACAGATACGGCAACTCGTGCTTATACTTCGAACCAACAGTACCTCCACAGACCCAAAAACCATTTGCATACGAATTTTTATTATTTCTTTCTTTTCCAATAAAGGAAGACCAAACGGTTGGGTGATCTGACTGCCTGACGGTCTAATAACCCGTTTGCCTTCAGTATCCTCAACCCAATTCGCATTCGTAATCAATTATCCCCGCAAAATATCCTTCAATGTCAAATAAACTGACCCCGTTGATTGGGTAATTTTTACTCTCCATCGTATCTCACTTCACTGTTCACAGTCCCCAGTCCACGATTTGCCCAGCATCTGTCTACTGCGACCAACCCAAAGAAGTAAAAAAAAAGATACAAAGTGCATTGAGGCACATACTCGTACTGGTACAAAGCATTTTTAACGCAATAAACTGGAAGATGGATGTCGTTTAGTCGTTATAGTCGTTTAGCCATTGCCTTAACCTTCGCCAAGTTTACGTTGGCGGGCTGCAATTTCAGCAGAGACGATAAAAACACGAAAATATCTCATCTTGTAGTTGAGCAATCTTATGCAATAGACATGTACAATGTGCACACTGCACACTGCACAGCATGCTGCCATGTGGAAAAACCAAAAACCAGTTTACGGTATTTTTTTTTTGTATTCGTTCCAGGGATGATGTCGACCAAATTGAATGAGAATGCAAGTCAAAGGACAGATTTGAAGCAGAGCGCAACCACTAGAAGTCAAACCCGGAAACGGATGTCTATTGCAGTTGACATCTGTCATGTGTCATTTTTCTGTTATCTGTCAAACATGAAAAGTCGTTACACTTTAAGTTTAAGATGAAATAATTTTTTTTTTATTATTTTCTATTTTTTTTTAGAATGAAATAAACAAAATGGCGATTTGCGCAAATAAGAATCGCTAACTACGAATAAGAATACAACTTTGAGGTGAGTATCTCTAATGATGAACAACAACAGCTGGATGATGGACTGGAACGACAGTCTTAACAACTGGAACAGGGTGTAGAGCAACCACTGGCTTGACAACTGGAACAACAGTCCTGACCACTGGTGCCGGATGAACCACAGCCCTAGTATAGGAGTAGGTTAAACAGAGGTGAAGACACCAATCAGGGGTACTCGAATTACTTGTCAATTCAAGAGGATACTTACGTATGGCTATGGCTGACAGCTGCTACTGGAATTACTGGGGCAGCATGGTGAACAACTGGAGCAACCACTACACCTGGGGCAGCATAAGCGATGGCGATGATTGAGAAAAGAGCCAACTAAAACGAATCAGGATTGCTTTTTAAATACGAGCGGTCCTCATTCCCATTTGAACGTCTCGTAACTTACCAACTTGAACATCTTGGAAGGAGTTTTGGTTTTGAGGTTTTTGGAGTGAATTAATAATTATAATCGACGAAGCGACGATGTGTTACTGTATGATGATTGGAGTAATGGGAGCGCCTTTTATATACGATCTCGAGAGTTGTTCTCGCATGACAGTGTCATAGCAGCACCTAGGCACCTCAGATCTGTCACAAGTGTAACCTCAAGGAGATTAACGTTGAGTGAATGCATTAAGTTTGAGATACTCGCACTCGTACTCGTACTCGTACTCACATTCGCACTCGTGTTCGTATATTGTTTATGCTAAATGGTGACCGGCCGATGCTGGTTTTTGATGAACGAGTTCGTACCCGTCATGAGTTATAGTTTTCGATTTTTCTACCCTTGATTGGATTTTTTTTTTTTATTTTTTTATTGTTTTGCAACGTTTTTGTCAAGTATTTTTCCATAGATTGGCAGTTTCCATTTGGAAGGGGGGGAGGGGCAGATATCATTTAATAATGGAAACTAGAACATATCTTGCTATACTTGGAGAGTTGACACAAATTCTAATTACAAATTTACATTGCCTAATCGTGCATATAATCGAGAGTGTAATCGATTTCATACACGAGTGCCAAAGTTAACATAAACTAGTTGGTTGGATGTTTCTGTTTTTTTTTTTTGGGATAGACGGCAAACTCATTAAGTCATGCAGCACTCTTGGGGAAGGAAATAACCTAATTGAGTTCGAGAACGAAGGATGTTGATGTGCATGTTACTCTCGAGCTGTACCCTTTGGATGGATATTTTTGTTTTGCTTCCGTTCTTGGGAAATTTACCGAAGGTGAACAAGAAGGTAAATATTTCTTAAGTTGACCTCAATTCTGGGTGTCTGGGGAGGAGATTTCTGGTTCTCTCGAAAAGGTCATCATTTGCAGGGAAATGAATTTTGCATCGGGGATATACATAAAAACTGGATTCCGGTAGGAAAATCTCAAAAATGTTGGCAAGAACTTTGATCTTTGGATAGCTAAACATACACTGTGTTTGCAAAAAAAACATCTTTTTAGCTTTTTTGTTTTTAAAAATAATGAAAGAATCTGTGATGACCTACAAGGCGCTTTGGCAGCACCGGATCCTATCAGAATGTCAATAAACAGAATAGTTTGCTGACAAAAGCATCTAAGAAGATTTTACAAGGCAAAGTCACCTTGAGTTGCGGAATCCTGACAAAAAATACACTATTTTGGCTTTGAAAGCTGAGAGTTCAGAAATTCCAAAGTATCTTTTTTATGCCAGGGATGAAATGAGCAGACACTGGCTTATGTTCTTCTCCGAACTTCTCGAGTTGTAGAGGCTGAGTAAGGTCAATGAGTTTCGAGAAGTTCACCAGATGTGTTTCGAGACCAAAGGAACCATTCGGGCTCTCCCTTCTTCACTTTCCTTCTTCCTTCTCACTCCCTTCTCCACTGCGCTGGATCAAGATGTTATACGATAAGCGTCGAAAATAAGCCTGGCTGAAGGCCCAGTATCTTTAAAAATAGCTCAGTCGTGAACAGAGTATCCGTATACCTAACAACCTATGGATTAGCTAGCGTTGGGGTGGCCGTGGTGTAGTGGTAGTAGCAAACGCTTCTCACTCGGAGGGTCCAGGTTCGAATCCTGCCCATGGCAAAATCAGGTTTTCATTGTATAATTGGAACTCAGACAAAAAAATTCTGCGTGTGAAGGCATAACACTGACACGTAGATTTGGCTGTTATAAGAGTTTCAAGCAATGAAAAAAAAAAATACTGGGAATTATATCTCGAATCACTCTGAGTGAAGAAAAACTCTCCGTCCTATTCCGGACTCCCACCCCTGGAGAGCAAACATAGAAACCAAACACACCTGAGTTTCAAACCACTACAAAAACAATTTTCCTTTCTCCTCCTTCTATCTTTCCGCCCGCGCCCTGGCAACAGTAAAAGGGTATCAACCCCTTAGGCGCGCGTAAATTATAAAAAAAAAAAAAAAAAAAAAGCGTTATCTGTATACAGCTCCCTTTCCCTTTCTTATGAAATCCAAAATTTCAGAAACAAAATTCGAGACCGGTACTCTTTCTATAGCGGACATTAATACGGTGTCCACACCGATTGCGGCAAGGCTCCTGCAATACAGAGCAAAGGCAGAACTGTGGCAGCCCATGGTGGACCTTCTAAAGGTAAACGCAACGAACCAAACCCCAAATTCTCACGAAATTCCATGGTCCTGCCTCTTCCTCCACCGCTGGCAGCAGCAAATTTGAGGCAGGTCACGGTCTTCTCTTCCTCAAAAGAGGCTCAGCCGCGTCTTCGAGAACCATCCAAAGCGTTATACATCAAAATCCTCGAATCAATTCCGGAGATCGAGAGTGGGCCAAAAACATGCTTAAAGACGGATTACCTACTGCTAAAAAAAACCGTTCCAGTTCATAACAGACCAAAAATTATAAGCGCCAAAACCCCTCAAGGGCCTACCAATGACACATCTACTCGTATGTATGAGGTCTTTTAGCGAAGTCTTAAAAGACGAAATAACGATCGCGGTGTTCGATAAAAGAAGCAACGCTGATGGATCCATTTCACTTAAACAGTCGGTCAAGTTAAAGCTTGCGGAAAAACCCCGAACCTCCTCCCATCACAAGCCATGCTGGTTGGTACCAAAGCTACGTCAAGACTATCGCTTGTGATGATCAAAGATCTCGACCTTAATTCAAAAGCTATAGGTGGATTAGGATAGGTCTGACTAATGTCCTGAGGGTTTACAAAAAGTATGAGCTGGATGCTGCTAAGCAACCTACTCCTACTTTAAAGGAAGTAGGAAACACAGTCTCAGAACTTAGAGAGCTGATATCCTTTTTTGAAACTGATAGCGACGACTCCAATCTTTCTAATATCTCCGATACCCTGTGTGCAATGGAAACCGAGGACGAATAACGATCAGAGGAAGATTCCTTTTTGGATCGGAATGACACAAATGACACTGTGGTGGAGACTTATCTGTGGTAGCATCACTCCATCATTCCATCACTCCAAAAAGCCTTGGCTGCACTCATTCTTTGTCTATCCAAATACGAAGAAGACATTATCTTAATCCAGGAGCCACGGATTGTAGAAGGTGTGGTTCGTGGACTTGCTAAACTTGAATACGTTCTGCTCTATACAAATAACAAATCTCAGCGATCCCAACGTAACCGTTTGGAGACTGTTAAGGATATTTACTGGCTGGCATCGGCATATATAGTCCTTCTCTATTGTGACAAAGTAGAAAGGGTGGTCCTGGAAGCTGGAAGGCTGAAAGCTTACTTCATCACTGCGTGCGACGCCAAAGCACATCATACGGTGTGGGGCAGTACCGATACTAACGATAGAGGTTAACGTAACTACCATGCTTAACATATAAGGATGCCGCTATCGCCTCTCTGATGCTTCGCATTGGTAAGGATGACAATGACAGTCTGGATGACGCTTAGGGCAAACACTGTGCAGATCAACTGTAGGAACTTGCTAAAGAGAATGCTTGCATTCAAGCAATGGGTTGCGATATGGAGAACGGAATTGTTAAGGTGCAGTGCCCTACAGTCAAGCTCCTCAATGGCTTAATGTTTTCGAACCACTGAAACTGACGCGTGCCATTTTCTGGATTCCAAGGCAACTTAGTGAAGTAGATGATGTGACGAAACCTCTTCACACCCAGAATCATGGACTCGACACTGCAAAGATATTTGTTCAGATCAACCTTTAACATTCCATGTCCTCAACCGCATCCTTTTGTCACAGAGAACCACGATATTGATTTCTGATAATAAACCGACGTTTAGACGAATTAGCACCGGGAGCTGGTCGGACTACATGGCGAGTGACCACTAGTTACAATCTTGGTAGGGAACGAGCGCAGTGCGGGACCAAGGAAAACACTCGTTGCAGTCGCCACCGAATGGAACGTAGAACGGGTCAACCGACAGGTACATACTTCCTGGCTGAAATGCCGCCGACTTGAAAACTATATCAAGTGTGTTGGAAGCCGAACAACTGGTGGACCGTACTATGAGCCGTGTCAAGGAATGTTGGAACGCATGTATGTATGTCCTTTAGGCCATCTAGGCTCAGACAAGAGCCGAGCTACTGGTGGACCCAGGAAATTGCGACCCTGCGCAGAGATTGTCAACCCCTTCGACGAGTCTTCCAGAGGCGGATGCGGAGTTGGCAGTGGCGGCGTATAAGGAAGCGACAAAAAAAACCTGGTGAGGGTGGTTATCCAGAAGCTCCGCTGTTACGACCCGGCCCGTTGGAACCGCCGTTCATGGAGGAAGTCGTCTCCACCCTGCTCCCGGATCACACTGAAGGACGGACATCATTACGGTTGAGGTCCCGCCTTTCACACCTCGAGGAACTAAGGAGGATAACAATAGCTCTGCCGGGCCATTAGGCTCCTGGCTCAGACGGAGTACCGAACGAAGTCCTCAAAATCGTGGCTGTTAGGAAATCACATGTGCTCCTGTTTCCGAACATGTCCTCATGTTCAATGCGTGTTTACGTGCTGGAGTATTCAACCCCAAATTAGGAATTGTGAAGCACACTTGACAGGCTCCCGCAAGACGAGGTGTGCCGGCAACTTAATCACGCTCGACGTCCAGAACGCATTTAACTCGGTAAGACGTGCCGACATCCGACAGGCCTTGAGGCGACTAAGTGTACTGGACTACCTTGGAAAGATACTATCTCCAGGATTAAGTATTCCGGTGCGACACGACAGAAGGACAAAGAGGGAACCGGTTGATATCGGGAGTGGCCCTGGTCTCGTCATTGGGCCCTGATCTTCAGACCCTCGTGTGCTTAGAAATGCCTTCAGGGGTCAAACTTACCGGCTTTACGGAAGATGTCGCACTGGTCGTGATTGCATGATTCCGCGCACAAAATACGGTGAGCGGTCGCTAGAGTGGTGGACCCATTGCGGGGTCACTGGTTGGAGCTAGCGGCCCAAAAATCGGAGATGGGTTTTCACGAGGCAGCGATGATTCGGCGGGGATTTCCGTGTGAACATCGCTGTTGCAATAGTCCGTGCGAGATATATCAGAATGTGGGTCGACTCACGACTTACCTTTGGGGACTCCTCCGCCAAATTATTAATGTTTCTTCCATCAATGACGTTGTCTAATGAAAAGCGGAGGCAGAGCAAATACTGGTCTTATTGTAACCGCTTTCAGAACTTTATGCCACTGAAGGTTGCTACGATTTTACCAGTTACAGGCTGCCGGGCATAGGCCCTGTTGAGTGGCGGGACCACAGGGAGTCTATAACTGGACTTAAAATATGGTACTGCGGAAGTCAGGGGCCTCCAAGACATCGGTCAAGGCCCCATTTGTGGAAACGTCACGGTGGCTGTGGTTTAAACGTTCTACTTTGGGGAGCGCATAGGGAGGACGGCTGATAAAATCACCAAGGTAGCAGCCGCACTGTATAGGCTAAAGCCAAATGTTGGCCGCCCGTGAGAGGCCAAAAGAAGGATCGCCAATTTTATATTGCTGTACGGCGCCTAAGTGTTTGTGGTTGAGCTGTCGAGACGGGGTCTCCGAAAACGACTTACCTTGGTACAATGCATCGGGTCCCTTCGGATTGTGTGCGCTTACCGCATGGTCTCCACAACAGCCGTGCCATCGCGCTACTAACTGGAGAGAGCAGAGATAAACTGCTATCCCGACTTGCATTCACGAATGCATCCTATGTCCAAGCTGCAACATGCCTACAAACACAAAACCGCTGTGTGCGCTGGCGGCCAATATGTAATGATCGGAATAAAAAAGGCTTGATCTCAAGGAGGCAGCCCGATGTAGTTGTATTGTTCGTTGGATAATGCCTAGCGCGCGCTTGCTGTTAATTTAAAGTAGCTGTATACGTGATTGACGAATGGTGCCCTGAAAATGATTGTCGGACTCATCTAGTAACTAAATTCTGTTTCTACAACGAAATTATGTACTTGAGCGTCGTCCTTCTTTGCTATCAGCTTTCTAGAGTCAAAAGGTTTGCCGACGCTTCGGCTCGTCAATACTGTTTCTACTCGTACTTTACTAGGAACTTCCCCTAACACTCCTGATACTCCTGACACTGCTCTAAACGCTCCTTTCCTTGATATTTATGTGAAGTGCTGCACTCTTAAAGCTGCTTTCCATTCAGAAGAGGTCTTTGGCATCTTTGGTTTGGTTAGACTCCGACATTCCCTTGTGCTCTATGGCATCACTTTTGGCAGGGACGCATTATCAGAGTCACTGATCCTTGACATGCATGTGATGCAATGTCACAATTAACTCAGGTGTCTCAGAAAGTACGAAATCAACTTTACATGTTTCTAGGAATGGTTTTGACAAGAATCTGAGCCAGGTAGTCGGATTTTTAGAACAGCTTCAAAAGCTGATGTTTCGATCTCAAAACCGGAGCTAAATATCCCAATTTCATTAGTTCCCATATCATAAATCCTTCATAGGAAAATTGTCTAAAGCCCCTTCAATTACTGATGCTTCGCCCCAACATCTTTGTCCACTAGCCCCATTTTTGACCCCCTTCTGCCTACCGCTTTTGACACAACAGAATGTCGTTATGCACTTTCTAGGCTTAGAGAAAAAAAGACGTACGAGAATATACGTCTACTTTTAGCGTATTTGCATGACAAATCCGACTCAGCTTGCTATGAGGGAAAAACGAAAACAAGTGTCATGGTCTCCATACAGCAGGAAGGTCTCCCTACTGACCTTAAAAATCTGAGGAACTTATATATCAAGTTCCACGATGTCTCCCCAAAAAGCCTCAGACGGTAACTATGTGCAGTCACACCTTCAACGTAGCAGAGCTGACAACGACAAATTTTGTCGTCCCTAACGTGTTACCATTGCCTGTGTTCCAATCATCCACTCCTACGCCCTGTCGAAATAACCTTCCACTTACCTTCTACTATCAAAACGTAAGAGGACTGCGATCTAAAACCCGTGCTGTCTTGCGCCAGTCTCACGCTCTCCCATATGAGGTCTACACTCTGACCGAAACTAATCTAATTCCCGATATAAAGAATCAGGAATTATTCCCCCCTAGTTTCAAGGTTTTTCGAGACGACCCGTCCAAAAGATGATTCTCTGTGTCGAGGTGTCCTACTGGCCATCCACAATGACCTAACCTCTTCTCCAATCGCTGTTTCTACTTCTTCTAAGCTTGACTACGTTTCAATAAAGATAACACTTCCCTGCAGGTCCCATGTGTACATCCTACCGGTGCATCCTATCGAATGCTACCAACTCGCTATCGATGCAATTGATCATCTGATCCCCTCGATGATATCATCGTATTCGGCGACTTCAATCTACCTCAATTGCACTGGACTCAATCAGAGGATGAATCTTTTTTTACCGCAAACCCTAACTCGAGTAAAGAATGCCTCTTCTTAGATAAGCTTACATACTCTAGCTTATGCCAAGTTAGTGGGGTCTCCAACTATATGGGTAGGGAATTAGACCACATTTTCACCACTGACCCCATAAACTCGTCTGTCTCGCTCTGTCTCCTTTCACTATCGACCATTGATAACTTTCACCCGCCACTTTTTCTTTCTCTTTTCCACCACTCTCCTATCCAGCATTCGCCATTTGCAGCTGTCTCTTCTTACGACTTTCATAAAGCCAATTTCTGCAAAATTATCGAATATCTTTGTAAGTCTTCTTTTAATTTCGCCAATATATCCCTCAGCGATGCTCTCTCTATCTTCTATAGAGAATTATTCTAAATTATTCTAAACCCTTCTACGAATCCCCCGTGGTGTAATCGTAAACTTCGCTCTTTACAAGAGAAACAATTTATGGGCAGTTTTCCTTCGATCCAATTTCTTTTGCAGACTATTCGAACCACCTCGGGTTATGCCTCCAATTGGCGCAGCTTTGTAACTTTCTCTACCTTCGATACCTTGATAGTGCAACGATCCTAGGTCTTTCTACCAATTCGTTAACTACAAAAAAATCCGACGGTTTTCCTCCATACGAAATATATCATCAACTGATCCGCATACCATAGCCAACTATTTTGCTGCTTTTTTTTAAGCAATCTTTTGACGATAATTCCTTCATACCGGATCCGTCGTATTAGCCCCTTTATTTCACAAAGTTTTGTGATAGAAAATCCAACAACTTAAAGATGAATAATTACGCGGCCCAGATGGCCTTCCATCCATATTTCTTAAAAAGTGTTCCTCAGCACTTTCCCACCCCCTTTCAAATCTCTTCCAGTTATGACTCTCTCAACGTGAATTTCGACAGAAGTCTTCTTCTTTCATAACACCGATACACAAAAAGGGATTAAAAAGCGAAGTCATTAATTACCGCCCCAGAGCTAAACTTTCACATATACCCAAACTGCTTGAAAGCATTTTGTACGAAGCCTTAAGCTTCCAGTGCAAATCTCTTATTTCCCCTAATCAACACGGCTTTCTAAAAGGTAGATCAAGTACCACTAATCTCGTCGAATTCGTGTCCTCTGCTCTCTCAGCCTTAGAAAGTGGTAAAGAAATTGACGTTATAACAACTGATTTCAGTAAGGCTTTTGACAAGATATCTCACAAAAGAATCCTGTTCAAATTGTCCATCCTGGGCTTTGAACCCATTTTTCTAAAATGAATATCTTCTTACCTGGATAATAGCTTTTATAATGTTCGATTCAGGTCTGCCCTATCGGCCTCTTTCTTGGCCACTTCAGGTGTTCCTCAAGGTAGTCACCTAGGACCACTCCTCTTCATTCTAACTATTAACGATCTTGAAAGGGTCATTCAACACTCAGCACTTTCTCTCTATGCTGACGATACCAAATTTTTTAAACCCATCTCATCACAACATGACTCTAGCCTCCTTCAAAAAGTCTCCTCCCCGAATTTACCATCTCCACGGCCAACCTATATCCCTTGTTGAGTCTATCCGCGACCTTGGCATATTATGCAATAGGGAGCTCAATTTCCGCTCGCATATTGATGAGATAATTTCTAAAGAAATGCCATCACTTGGTTTCGTTAAAAGATGGTCCAAAGAATTCTGCAACACGTACGTGACCAGATCACTATACATCAATCTCGTTCGCCCCCTTCTCGAGTACTGTAGCCAAGCGTGGTGTCCCTTTCAACGAGTTCATGTAGCGTCGTTTTCTTCGATTTGCTTTTCGAGGGCTACCCTATAACGATCCTCTAATCTTACCTCCCTATCGAGAACGTCTCAAACTCATTAACCTGAATACCCTTCGTAGAACGTAGGGACGCAGCTGATATTCTTTTCATTCACCAACTCCACTCAGGCTCCGTCGATTGCACTTCCCTTTACAAGTCCATTTTCTTTTACAATTGCCCCCGAAATCTACGTTGCCACAGTCTCTGTTATCTGCCAATCCAGCGCACCACATACGGCTCTAACGAGCCGATCTCCTATAAACTCCAACCTTTCCGTTTTCGATTTTAATCGTAGCACTTTCTCCCTCAAATTCGATCTCCTTCACCATCCCTAGCTTTAAGCTCTACTGATAAGTCCTAAATATCACTAAACCTTAATTTTTCTTTTAGTTTTTAAGTCCTAGTTTTAAGCTTGTAAAGGGTTTTAAAATAGGGACTTGACAACTTTGAAATTAATTTGTGAACGCACTCTTTCACTAATCATCAAACTGTCACTGTCAATTTATTCAGTAAACTCAACATTTTCAAGTACACGAATGAGCAACGTCTGCAAATTATAAAAATTTTCTGCCGAAATTCGGAGTCGGTGACTGCAACTTTAAGAGCGTTAACTCCAATTTTCGGTCGTAATTCTCGCCCTAGTAGACAGGCAATAACAAGTTGAGTGCAAAAATTTGAGTCTACATATTCGTTGTGTGATGTCGCCGTGTCAGTGAGACAACGGGTTGGTCGAAGTGTCGAAAATATCGCTGTCGTTCAGGCGTCCGTAGCAAACGATTCAAATCAGTCAATTCCACGGCGTTCTCAAGAATTGGGCATCGCTCAGACCACATTATGGCGTATTTTCCGTAAGGATCTTGGCTTACACCCATACAAGATCAAGCTGACTCAAGAATTGAAGAACATGGACCATTTGAAGCGACGTACGTTCTCCGATTGGGGTCTGGAGAAGATGCGCCAAGATGATGAATTTCATCGCAAAATCATCTTCAGTGGCTCAATGGGTTCGTCAATAAGCTAAATATGCGTTATTGGTTGGGTGAAAATCCACATGTGCTTCATGAATCACTTGACCCGAATTGGAAGATATGGACTTGGACGACATGTGGTTTCAATAGGATGATGCCACAAGCCACACAGCACACGCTACAATCGATTTATTGAAGAGTAAGCACGGTGAGCGTGTTATCTCAAGAAATGGGCCAGTCGATTGGCCGCCTCGTTCGTGCGATTTAACGCCGCTTGACTATTTTCTGTGGGGTTACGTTAAGTCATTGGTTTATGCCAACACGCCGATGACGTTGGAAGAGCTCAGAGCCAACATTGAACGCGAAATAGTGAAATGTGTGGCCGAGTCGTTGAAAATTGGGTAAAACGAACGCGGTGGCCATATGAACGAAGTCGAGTTCCATTCATAAATGTTTTGATTGTACTTCAAGACGATAATACAGTTTTTTGAAATATCTCAAATGTTTTGCGTTTTATTTAAAAAAAAAGTTGTAGGGTTACTGGAAAACCCTATATTAATCCAAATAAACAGGGGCGTTAGTGGGGGCTAGAATGAAAAAAAAAAAAAAAAATTAAAGAAAGACTACGCGGAACATTATCTCTACGTATACAAGATATACGCGACTTCCGAGAGCTCGAGTACCACCGCTTTCTACAAAGATGACGTATAACTCCTGCAATTACATCACTATATTCACTCAAACACTCGTAGATTCTTAGAGCCAGGTTGGTGACACCCAAATAGATTTAGGCGCAGGGCAAAACGAGTAGCTCTCACTAAGTGAAATATAGCTGCATGTTGAGAGGATTATCACGTTTCCACAATAAATATTCACAACTACTAATCCGTTACCCGAATGAGCAGCCGCACCATATTGATTCGTATTGTAGCCAGCAGGGTGGTCATCTTCACAGACACATTTCTGCCGAATCCATTCTGACATATGCATTTCCCACTGACGACACAAGTTTCACTTCCGAGGCAACTCCACATAATGTCTCTATGCTTATGTACCAGGGATCTCTTCATGTACACGTGTACATAGGACTCACCCCATCATTTAGTTAGACTCCGACATTCCCTTGTGCTCTATGGCATCACTTTTGACAGTGACGCTGTCAGCAGTTTTACCCCCGTCCACAGTGGGATCTACAATGAGGACTGAGAGCACTAAACTTTGTTCAATTTTTATGGGTCACACACTCATCAACATTATTGCCCCGAATTTACTAATTTCCACGAGAGGTAGATTATTCTACTCGATGGAGCTCAATCAGAGCAGCTCTTCTGTAAAATCCGCCATATTTCGATAATCTATTCAAGAAATCCCCAGAATCCCATTGAATTTCGTCGATAAAATCTATTGCCGTCTCGCATTGAAGCAAATCATGTCTAGAGAATATGTCGATCGGATCCATCTTAGACATTCAGTCCTCCATCAACACCATCCACACCGCGTTGATGCTGCTTAATCCTTGATAATATAAAAAAGCCTACTTATGGACGGGACATTAAAATAAGTAGCAGATAATGTTAAACATTCAACGTTTACGAGTCGTAAAGTACCTGCGACACATTTACGATTTTTGTTGGCTGAAAATTGATTCTATACAACAGCCATTGGCTGTTTTTCATTTTTTACGTGCCTCCTAGGAATCACGATTCCGCCAAAGTAGGTCACTGCTCCACAGGCCGTATTTTTTGTGTTTGGCAACGTTTTACATTTTACGATCTGAGATTCATCTCCACTTTACACCGAAGTGATACTCGTATTCGAACAGAGTTCATTTATAAGTCACCTTCACACCTAACACCACCTTACCACTTAGAATAGCCGCCGTCGTCAACAGAGTTTTTATGGTCCTCCCAGCCTGCCTACCACCCGTAAATGGATTGGATTTCGAAATCGTTCACCCATTTATGGACGGCCATCCGTCACAGCATGGCTATTTTTAGGGTTAGCATGGAGAAACGGTTACACGCCTTATCTCGCCACATTTATATAATGTGTCCAGTCCATAGTCCATATCTCACGGGAGGAGTACTTCGATGGCCCGCGGGACATTTGCTCGTTCATCAATTTGTATCCAAATATGGTTCGATGAGGGGTGTTGTGCTAGTATTTGGGATTTGGGTGTGTGAATCAAAGAGTCCGATAGTCAGGATGCCATGTCAACAAATGGTCCTTGACGACAGGCGGCGTGGTTCAGCAGTTAGCCAGGCGATAGAGGTGCGGGATAGAGGAGGAACAGAAAAAAATGTTTATTTGTGCGATTTACTTTTTGTCCTGATTTATTGCAGGCTCATTAGTCTTCGGTGGGCTGTGATGTGTGCGCGCTCAGGATAGTGGAAGCGAGTGCAATGTACCACTTTTGATTGAGTACTATTGGTCCTGTGAAATTTATTTGATTCCACCCATTAGGACAAGCGATATTAACCAATTTGTTGAGCAATTTTATGGGGAAGCATATTTCAGAGTTAAGCAAGGCGGAAAAGGTCATCGTGTCGACATTATCGGAGGCAGCCTTGATAGATTTCAAGATCAGGGTCATACATTAAATGTCATCCAACAAATAGAGTTCATATGAATACACCTTGTCTAAAGGTGCTTTGGCTGCGAGGAAGGATATTCGTACCTGGCTGTTCGTAAATTTCAATTGCAAATTATTGGCAAACAGGAATGGGAAGGCGAATGAGACCCTGAATACCAAGGATAACACCTTTACCTGGAGCTCTGGGTTCAGTTTTAGTGTGCCAAGTATCCTGGGCAATGAATATGAATTAATGACAGAGATAGGATGAGCATTGAATGCCTTCAACTGCGAGTACTGCTCGTATCCGTGTTCGTATTTTTGGAGGAATATGATTGTTACGGCTGGTGGAAATCGTTGGTGGCTTCATGTCGATGATAGTGTGACGGTGGTAATGGTAATGGCAGCCAAGGCTGAAATTTAAATTGTTCCCAAAGATGAAGGGCGCACTGGGATGCAGAAGGTCGTTGAAAGGGTTGTGTGGTTTTCGCTACCCCATTGCTTACGTAATTTGCCGAATTAATTTACTGAAACCATCATCAGCATCAGGCATCAGCCATCGGGATGGAAGACAAACGAATTTTCTTATTTTCCAACACAGCAGACTAAACGATGCTGGCGGTGTGTTGGAAAATTACTCGAAAGAGCTGCTGCACTCAAAGGACGTTTGTGAAAATTAAATTTTGCAAAAGTTTCACTTTTCAGTGGTGCAGTTGGTTTATTTTTATTTTCTCCTACACAGAGCACACTTTTAATAACTGGAATTCGGATTCGAATTCGAGGACCGACGTTTATGTGGAAATTATGCGGGAATTCGACAGTAAAACTGCGCCACAAGTCAGTGAAAATTGGCGACTGGCAACCGGTTGGAAATGGCTGCACTCGTTCAAGGCCAATGATATTAGTAAGCATCTTTTTGTCTAAAAGTAAAATGTTTCGTCAGCCATCGCACGTCCTTGAAATCACCTTAGTGGACAAGCGAACTAAAAAGACGTATAAAGTGGCGCAAAATTAATCACCCTATGGGGAGATGGTATCATTTTTGCAAATGGCGTCGTACGTCAATCATATTTGACATTTGTGAACTAGACAGCTGCAGTATACAAACAGACAAGCAATGGAGCGCTATACTATGCAAGAGCGTGGAATTCCGGCGCTTAGCTTCTCGACTTGAACAGAGTGGAACCACAGGAAACCATGCAGGGCGTGGCCACCGAGAATATCGCGGTTGTGGCTGCCGATATCACTGAGAACGGAGAAACGTCAACCAGACGGACCCTACCACGAATTTTAGTGAAAGACTTACACATGTTCCCGTACAAAGTGCAAACAGTGCATCAGTTAATGCCTCCTGACCGTCAGTCGCGTGTGAATTACAGTAAAGCCATCCTCAATTTCAACAACGAATGGGACGGTTTTGTGTCGCAAATCATGAGCGACGAGGCACGTTTCCACTTAAGCGGTTACGTCAATAAGCAAAATTTTCGTTTCTGGGCCACTGAAAATCCGCGTGTGATGCACGAAGAGCCACTCAAAGCCACTGTGTAGTGCAGCGTTCACGAGGGAGGAGTGATTGGGCCGTATTTTTTTGAGAAAGCCATCAGCAATACGGTCATTGTTACTGACGAACGCTACAGGGCCATGATAAACTACTTCTTACTGCGGGAATTGAATGAGCGGGGCCTGGTGATCATGTGGTTTCAAGAAGACGGTGGAACCGCACACACAGCAGGAGGCACAATGGATATTGTGAAGGAAGTGTCTCCTTGTCGCGTAATCTCCCGTTTTGGCGATTTGGCATGGCCAGCAAGATCGACCGATTTAACCATCCCAGACTTCTTTCTTTGGGGGCTACTTAAAGTCGCGGGCTTATGTCAACAAGCCTCAGGCAATCGCAGCCTTTAAGGAGAGTATTCGACAGGAATGCGAACAGTTATCACGATTTCCATCACTCAAAGTTTTTTCAAGAATGACGTTAAAGAAATCTCAAGACAGCGCATCGCGTTGTCTAAATCCTTTTTTTACATCAAAGATCTGGGTGAGATCTTTACCATCCTTGATGGAGCAGTGTTTATTCTCCGTCGTCATCCTGCAAAAACAGCCGAGTTTGGCAGGCAGGCCAAAATTAGACATTCCTTTGTATAGCACGTCTTTATAGATGCTGTCATAGCGAAGTAAAAAGACGCAGAATAGAGGTCAGCAAACTTCATAGGACAGAAAAATACACCAGAAGTGTGGAAGATTGGACTAAATATAGGTCTGCACTCAACTCTTACACAAGAAAACATAAGAAAGACGGCCTAGGTTAAGGAAAGTCCTATCCAAAGGTCCAATAGCACTGGGATATCTGAAAGACTCCAATGGAATCACTATTGCTTCTTATGGAAACACACATCCCGGGTTGTATAGATATTGGGCTACAGGGACCAACTGTCACCACAACATCAACTCTCAACGAACCTATAATCTCTAGCCTGATCACGGGAAAAAGAAACGAAAAAGTGCCTCAGGACACCAAGGACTTGTGTAAGTCGGCCATAGGTAAGAACTCTATCATTAAAAGATCAGGCTCAGACAGGCACGTCATCCACTGTAATTCAGTGGAGGGCTATAAAAAAAAATGCAAAACCTGTTGAAGGAAACGACGACGGAGTACTTCACGTACACACCGAAAGATGATAAATTTAAAACGGTCCTATTGAAAGGACTGGAACCATCCACTGATCCCGAGGAGCTCTTAAAACTGATTCAAGAGAAAGAGTGCGAAGATCTCAAATTTGTGGGGGTTAAGCATTTTACCACTTCAAGAGCGAAAATGGAGAAGCGGAAACTACCATTCTTTCTACTACAGCTCACTCCCAACAGCAAACTGGATAGTCTAAGGGGTATCAAAGTCCTGGACTGCCAGCTTGTTCACTGGGAGAAATTAAAAAGGAGCGATAACATCATACAATGTGTTCGCTGCCAAAGGTTCGGCCATGCCGCATCGAACTGCGAAATGCAGCCTCGATGCGTTAAGTGTGGAAAGAACCACAATTCATAGGAATGTACTTTGGGTCAGGAGAGATAGTCAGACAAAAGCCAACTCTCATGTGCTTTATGCCAGAACTCGGGACACACCGCTAACTATCGGGGTTGTCCCAAGTTCCAAGATATAAAGAAAGCAAATATGGCTCGTCAGCAGAAAGAGGAGGTTAAGCGTCCATCCACGTCCGAATTACATTCGCCCAAATGGCGGCAGGTAGGGGAAGAATGGTACAAAAAGCCACAGTTGCTTCCTCGGCCCCAGCGCCAAGAGCACCGGAAGCTGCACCTCACATGTTAGCTATCTTGCTCTGTATTCAAGGGCAGATGGCTCAGCTTCAACGTCACGTACAGGAAGAGGCTAAGCGGGTGGATCAAATCTAAGCGCTGCTGCCGGGTCTAACGCATCTTATGTCGTAATGGGTACGCACATGGTGGAGCAAACCCTGAAGTTGCAGTGAATGTAAATTCACTGATTAGGATCGAGCGAAGAGCCGCGCTGTTTAATTTGCTGGAAGACCAAGCTCCTGATGTGCTTTTCGCTAGCGAAACTAACCTTGCCGATAAGCACAATGTGGAACACAGTAAATACGTTAGTAGAAGCAGAAACCGACCCAACTCAACACAAGGAGGCGGTGTCGCGATCTTTATTAGAAAAAAATTTCAATTTAGAAGAATGTACAAGGGTGTATTGCATGGGTTCCGGGTGCTGGAGGCATGTGTCGTGCGCATCCCTCTCCTTCCCAATCCATAATATTCATCGCAGAGCTCGATAGACTATTTAGACTAGTCTATCGGAGGAGAAATATTATATAATCGGCGGAGATTTTAATGCCAAATACTAGAGGGAACCTACTACTCAATTGGTGGGGTCAGCACAGCGTCATATATAGACTCGGTTTGAAAGCGATGGACAGTCCGTCGTTTCCAAGATACGGCTCTTATTTGTATCTATTGCTGTACGATGTACGGAGACAACTGACTAGGAGTAATCTACAAACGTTAAACTGTCTGCATATATTTGTGTACGATACGACCATTGCGGTTTTAGTACCGAAATAACAATTCCTAACGAAATTGCGGAGTTGGAGGAGTTTGTTCCCGGACATTATTACAATTACAGTAAGACACGCTTCTCCAGAACGTTGACAAGAGCACTCTCCTCGAATTCGCTCTACCCACCGTCCAATAGGAATCTGTCTGACGAGGAACTTGACAGGTACCTAAAACAAATGGACCAAAGAATACCTCGGTATGAACACACACCCAACGAAGACCTATTCCGCAATGCTACCATCGACGCACTGCACCGACACAAAAGTAGACTCCTGTCAAGACTGAAAACCTTGTACAGGCAACTTACTGACAGACAGAACGTGGAGGTTAGTACACTGAAGTCGTCAATTAAAAACCTCCAAATATTGTTAAGAGAGAATTACAGCGCATCTGTAAATTTGTACTGGAACAACAGAATTCGGGCTGTAAGTTCCAGCAACCCGAGTATGTTCCCGCAAATAAACAAAATATTTCGGAGAAAAAATCTAAATGACTCACAGTGTCTTAACATTCCTCGAACGATGGACAACGAACGAATACTGACTACTGCAGGCATAGATCCAAGAGAAGTCGCAGATGATGATAATTTTTTTGTGATCGAAGATCCTCAGGAGAAGGTTGAGGCCGTGGGAGCAACTTTTCAGGAAGTGTATAAAACCAATGACGTCATTGGTTAAAATCACGAGAATCGAGTCCTTGTGCACAATTTCTACCCTGCGAAATGACACACAGAACTGGCGATTCGAGAGCTCGGGTTTCACCCAATTCAGGGACGAGAATATGGCAAATAATGTCATCACCAATGATAGGGTACTACCCCCGTTCATTTCGAAGGAAGTGCTCCAAACGACCTTCGAATCACTTAGAAGTAAGAAATCAGTGGGAACCGATGAAATACCGAACATTGTGCTTCGACACCTCATTCTAGAAGCGGTGGACATTTATACCGCGATGAATAATGCACATTGTCCAGCGAATCGGAAAACTGCGGTGGTGCATCCCATCCCCAAAAGGGATAGACACTTCCAATCCGGCGAATCTCCGGTCGATAAGTCTTCTTCCAAGCATCAGTAAGGTGTTCGACAAGGTAATCAATAGAGTCCTGACTAAGTGGGTTGAGGACAAACATATAGTTCCGGATAATCAATTCGGTTTCAAGGCGGGGCATGATATCATTCATGCTGCATCTAAACTGGTTTCTGATATCCAGTGGAACAAAGGCAAGAAACACTGCACTGGTGCCTGCCTGATTGACTTGGAAAAAGCCTTCGATACCGTATGGTTAGAGGGACTCTTTTTCAAGTTGGACAGGTTGGGCATTAGTAAACCACTGCTGTATATTCTTTTTGATATGCTCTCCAGTAGACAGTTTATCGTGAAGAATGGCGATGTGCTGGAACATTTAATTAACATTAACGACGGTCTGTGAAAAGGTGTGGTGAATTCGCTGATCCTATTTAACATTTACACAAGCGATTTGATAGGTTCAAAGATTGAGGTCATTAATATGCTTTTGCAGCGTGACTTCGACAAAATTAAGCGATATTTCGACGACTGGACGCCTTTGTCTGGGGCCTGTACAGATACCAGAAAGAATTGGCCAAAGTGCTCTGGGGCAGCAGGTGCAGCGAGCGCACACGAACGCAGTGATATCTCGTCATCAACGTCCACGGTAACGCCCGGAAGCCCATCCGCGAAAACAACCCTTCGGAAGAACTCTCTCTGTCAGCTGAACAATATGTCAATCGAACCAATACTCTTATAAAGATGCATTCTTGGGTTGAAAGAAGTCCTAACAAAAATACGTGGTACAGCGAAGCAGTGGTCGGACTCTCTATTAGGAGAATTACAGGGGCTTCCGATAGGGACTTGCGAACTTTGGCAGTTGATAGCGGCCATATTGTTGAAGCTACGTCTGTCAGATTGGCTGTCATTTATTCAATCTGTTTTGTCAAATGACAATGGACGAACATAGCGTTCAGCAATGCATGGAAATGATAAAATTGTTTTATCAAAATGGGTGTTCTGTTCCGGTAACGTTCCTCGCGCTTCGCCATTTTACGTGTTGCGGTCAAATTTACCACAACAAGTTCTACTCTCTCCCTTTCCCTTCGGTCTCATTCATCCACATTCCTTTCCGTTGGTTCTTCAAAATCCTAGAAGGGTGGTGGGCAGCCATGGGTCCATCAGCCATTGGTGCACCCTCCTAGTATCTTGAAGGATCAACCACATCAGGTAGGACGGACGGTCCATTGAAGCAACCATTTGGAGGAAGGCGCGAGACCAGCGTCCAACGTTGTAGTAAACAAGAGCCATTCACAAAGTCGTCGGCTCTTGCCCTGGTGTTGTGTTGTCTCTCCTGTCGGGTAGATCCCTTAGCCTTACAAGGCATCTCCGCTCCATCACGGTCTCTCCTGCCCGATCCGCTTTTTGCCCCATCCGTTCATTTTATGTCCGTTGTCTCCTTGGAGAAGTATATTAGCGGGAAGAATTGGTGGGCTCTTGAGCTCTGTCCTTCTGCTTTTATACTTGTCGGAGGGGACAACCAATAGATCCACGAGACGAAGAGACGGGAGTCTCGGTGGGGTGACGGACGGTCACCTTAAGCCCAACGCGGTACGTCTAGAGCCAGATGGACGGTCTGGAACCCTCTACGTACAAAAAAATACACAAAGCCATAGGACCAGGCGGACTGCCACAGATAATATACTTGGTGACGGACGGTCACCACCTTAAACACAAAAAGAACAAAATAAGATTGTAATAAAAAGTGTTGTAAAGAGTGGACCCCTAGTTGCGCGGCCCACATTAAACTAATTTTTGACAAGAGGATTCGCCGGGATGTCTTTATTTATATTTAGTTTCATTGGACAGCACCCGTCTCGTGATTAGTTCCGTGTTTCGCCCTCAAGGTGATGATTAGGATGTAGAAATACGAGTAGGCCATATATTGTTGGCAAATTACCTTTTTCGTTTTTTTTATCTTTTGGGAAGGACTGGTGTTGCATTCAGACTGAATGCAACCCCAAGAAATGATCGTAAAGGGGAAATATTAGCTCGGGCCAAAGGGAAATCCCAATCTTGGAGGAAATTCCCCCAGATTTGGGGAAATAAGAAAGAAGCACGAATGTGTGTGTATGAGAGAGTGAAGGCAACGGAAATCCAATGCACGGTGGCACACTTCAGCAAATTTGCGGAGCGTTGCACACAAAGGCCAAAATTGGACCGTTGCTTCCGTATGAACGAATGTATGAAAGAGCGTATGTGTGAGACCTACGGTTCGAGCTAATATCATCGGGATAGGGTTAATCACTTCTTGGTTGACCATCAAAAGTTTAAGACAAAAAAAAAAACAAGGGTTAAAACAACAAAAAAAAAGGTTAAGAAAATTAATTAAAACAAAAAAAGGATAAAGATAAAGGAAAGGAAAAAGAACAAGGACTTGAAGATATACCAAAACGAGGAGGAAATACGGACGAAATCAGGACGGGCAGGACAGGAGCATAAACGTATCAATTAACCAGATAAGTAGTATTATTTACCCCGGGCGAATCCTTTTTTTTTTGCAATCGAAATCGGGTTCCCAACTAGCGGTTCAGTCTATTGAGTGGTACCTTCAGTACCGCCATTAGATTTACTGTTTTGTCGTTGCTGCTTAACGGCTACCGCCATACTTTGTTTTACTTCCATTTCGCAAATAAAGCTTGCATTATAAAGTGACAAGAAAAAATTTATAGTTTATTTTTTTTCTCCCGGGATATTGGTTTATCCTTCCGACGTCTTAGTAGTAGATGGTTTTGCACTTCCACTCGGAGCAAAAAGTGCATGGCGCCTAACACCTTTTTTTTCTATTGAGGCATTGGTAGTTTCTCTATTTAAAAATATCTGTTTCCCTGAACCCAGCCCAGCTGAGCAGCCACTTGGTTCAGCAATCGATATTGCTGCCATTACAAATTTCCCCTCAGGGTATTTTCTGTTCCCAAGGAATTCGAAGTGACAGATCGTCACACGGATCCCAACCACCGACAGTGTGGATCGGTTTTTTTTGTTTTTATTTAATTGGTTTGCGTTTTTTTGGTTTTTCGGTTTTGCCGGCAGCCCGGCAATCGAATAACTTTGAGCGGGGAAAATTGTGTAATATACGGTCGCCCTAATCGTCCTCCCGAGAGGACTATTTGCAGTGTGGTGGATAAATTTCAGTCCAATGGTTCAGTAAACGTTTATCGTACGTCAATGCAAGATCTGCCGAAAACATCGCCGCTATCCGTGAGAGTGTGCAGGAGGCAGTTGATTTCGCATTGCTCACAAGAACTCGGCCACAACTTTGGCGAATTTTGCATCGTGACTTGGGCCTTCACCCGTATAAAATTCAACTGACCCAGGAGTTGAAGGTAAACGACCATAGACAACGCCGTATGTTTGCTGAATGGACTCTGAAGCAGTTGCAAACTGACCCTAATTTTCATCGAAAATGATTTTCAGCGACGATGCCCATTTCTGAATGAATGGGTACGTCAACCAACAAAATTGTTGAATTTGGACGATACCAATCCACATGAGATCCAAGAGCGTCCAATGCATCCCGAAAAAGTCACTGTTTGGTGTGGATTTTAGACTGGTCCAAACAACCTTAGCCAGACCATCACCGTCAACGGCGAGGGCTATAGGTCTATAGGACTTTTGTATATTCTTCATAATATGCTTACCAACAGACAGTTCATCGTGAAAAATGGCGATGCGACATCTGTTGGAACATTCCACATTAAAAACGGTCTGCAACAAGGTGCGGTTAATTCGCCGATCCTATTCAACATTTACACAAGATTTGATAGGTTCACTTCACCATGCCATAGCGTACGCAGACAACTTAATCGCGTACAGAACAGGTCCAAAGATTGAGGTCATTAATATACTCTTGCAACGTGACTTCGATAAAATTAAACGATATTGCGATGACTGGATGTTGAAAATCAATTTTCAGAAGTCGGAAACCATTTTGTTTAGGACGCCTTTGTCTGGGGCCTCTAGGGATACCAGAAAGAATTGGCGAAAGTTTTCGATCGGGGGGCAGCACGGGCAGCCACTTGCTTGTCGAAATGTAGTCAGATAGATACCTTGGGATCTGGCTAGATCAATTTCTGTATTTTAACAAACATATAGATGCTCTGGCCAGAGCTAAAGGCGCTTTGCCCTTACAAAGAGAATGTTCTATAACAGCCAACTTGATGCGAGGGTGAAGGTTATCTGCTACATGGCCCTTGTCAGGCCTATGCTTGTGTTTGGATGTCCCGTGTGGTTCAACGTAAGAGCAAGTTTATTGGAAAAGATTCGGGTGTTTGAGAGGGCTTGTCTCAGGACTTGTATTCGCTTATACAGAACACCAGAGTCTAAGTACATAAAATTCTATCCTAATGAGGTCTTGTACAATAGGGCGAACCTAATAAGAGTGGACAATTTCGTCATTAAGTTGACTCGAAGGCACATTGCAAGAGCAATGACCTCATCGAACAACCTGATCTCCGGTTCTTTCTACCCCAATTACATGTATCATGACAGAGTTCGCTTTGACGGCTTTGTTCCCCCAGAAGCGTTCCTCTACCTAGATATGAAAGGTCTGATCCAGGACAGATTGGCGGTGGCGCTAATCTTCCACGTTGCTCGAACAACTGCGGACAGGCGACTCAACTACGACAGAGACGTCGCACATGGCAGTGCGGAGCGCCTACGGTTCAGTAGGTCGGTAGGGAGTCGCGACATAAGGGATGTTGCTCGGCAGCACCAACAATTCTGGTGGCTAGATGAAGGAGGGGAAGTTTCGTCGTCGAATTCCTCCAGTACTACGTAGCTCCATAGGGAGCAAAGTCGGTCTTCTGCATATTTTTTTAGCCGTGGCCGGCTTACATAGTTTTAGGTAGAATTAGGGTAGTTTTAAGAAAAAAAATCACAAAAAAAAACCAAAAGAAAAAAATATATATTAGAACAGAGGTGGGTAACACCCTCTAAAATACGGTATAGGATTAGATAGTTTAAGTAAGATTAAGTAGGATTAAGTAGGTTAAGATTTAGTTGTAAATAGTTTATACGTTTAGTTTCAAGTTTTATATTATAACAAAAAGTCCATATACTAAGTTTTTCTACTTAAAGTTTATTTTCTTAGTTTTAGTTTTAATAAATGTAAAAACAAAAATAAAAATAGTCTGTAAGAAACGTCGAAAGACATAGATATAGCCATTCCAATAATAGTCTAAAAAACAATATATTTTCCATTCTAAATTACAGTATGGAATAAGTTGTTGGGGGGGGGCGCATACCATAGTAAACTTCAACACTTAATTGTGCTGCAGAAATGTGCTATAAGAAAAGTCTGTAACTCTTCTCGTCTAGCTCATTCAATGGAGTTATTTAGGCGTACGAGAATTCTCCCGGTGCTACAACTTTCCTATTACAAGGTATTAACAATTTTCTTTATGAAAGGTGGATACCTGCAAAGTCTAATCTCTGACGCATATATCTTACGAAGCAATTCCCAATCATTTGTTCCAATCCCTACCTTTCATACTACAAGCTTTAGAAATTCTTACTCCATTGTATCATGCAAGGTATTTAACAAACTCCCTATTGACATACGAATCTTAACAACCTTAACAACTCTGTTTTCTTTGCTATTAATGATTAATTTCTGAATTACTTTCTTACACTTGCCTTTAATTACTGTTCAATTGTTTTTATATTTTTGATTAATGATTACATTTTCTGGATACCTCAGAAAAAGACAAGTCTCGGAGTCCATAAATATAATACTGAACAGCGACTGGGTATTTCACAAAACAGAACAAACCACAGTAGCTGCAGGAGGAAGAAGAAAAGTAATCATTTCAAATAACCTGATTACCCAGATTGCACATCCTAGTCAGTTACCACTTCCAAGATCTAAATGATCTCCGCTCTTTGAAGATCATGGCCTTGACGAATGTGCGTCACCATTGCATGCTTTCTAGTAACATCACGATGACATCTCAACGAGGACTACTCGACCACTGAATTCTCGAAAGCGAAGATAACCCTAGATGCAATCCATGTGTTGATATACTAATTCCAATGCTTGCTTCTCCAGATTCCTTTCGTTTCCTTCCCTGACAGTCACATCCAGGACTACTTTCTAAGGCCTTTCAATTATAAAAAAAATCTTCGTGGGTCTAACTCGAACTGAAATTTCGACGTAAGAGTCAGTTTACGTCCTCAACACACAGAGAGGTTTGGAATGGAATTTTGCAGGAAGTTTCAAATCCCTGACTGGCATATGGAAAAGCAGGCGGACTAGACTATGGTCCTACGTAGATTGTAAGTCATTTACAATTTTAAGGTTCACATACCTACAGCAAGTGACATTGGCCGGATTTGGTTGGTCACCACCAAACTCCCAATTAAAACGTGTCCACCCGAGCAACTGCACTGGGATGTTTTATTGAGCCTCTCAAAATTAATTAATCATTTCAATAAAAGATACAAATGTGAACATTGAACATGTTGTCCGAGTTAATTAATTGTGAGTCGTTGCACAACGTCGGGAGCAGATAAGGATTTTATTACCCGAAAAATACGTGACACTTACGAGTGTGCACGTGTTTATACAGGAGTCTGTTACAAATACTCGTACACAATCACATACCAACCTACCCACATGCTTGGACGTGTATGGCCATGCAGGTCCACAAGAGCTTTATCCTTATTAAGATTTAATTTTCTGTTTCTTTTCGATAATCTTTGCAGCAGCTGCTGCCACTGAACCACATGTCGTTTACTGTCATTCAAAATGTAATCAATCAAGGCAGTCAACCAAAATTGATTAATTTGAAGCCATAACCGCCTTCTATTATTTGGTACAGTACGGTAGGGGTATCTCACAAATTTCACAGGCTTGGCTAGTATTCGTTCTGATTTTGAAAGTCCCTTTATAGTCTAGCTGAACTGGTTTTTTTTGGCAGTGAAAGCTCCCCTCAACTGCCACTCCAATAAAGAGATGCTTGGTGCTCTAACAAATGCAAACTCCTCTGCTTGTCGAATTTGAGGAAGTCAGTCCGGCGTCTAGGAGGATTTATTGCAGTGCAATTTACTACGAAACTTAACACAAACTCGAGGATAAACCGTTCCTCCCTCTGTAAGACAGCAGGAATGAGTACATTCGACCGCTGATGATGTAAAAGTTGGCGCAGACTAATGCGACATTACTTGTAATTAGGAATGCTTCTTCAACCGTATAAGTTTGGATGGGTTGACATTATAAGTAGTGTGGCGGCAACTCAACTCTGGGAAGAAGCCGCTCTAATGCGTTGGCAGATGTGAGTTACACGAAAACAATTAGCAATAGCAACGGCATAAGCGTGATGCGTGACGATGTTGTCAGTCTGATATCCTAAGCGAAATCCTTAATATGTACTTACGTACGTAGATAGTGTGAATTGATATTTCATAAATCATTGCGAACCTGAAGGATGTCATAAGTTCCAAGTGAGCAGCTGTGGTACACTTGCCGATGCAGCTCGTCGGAAGGAAGGGTCCTTTTTGTAGAAAAATTGAACAAACGTCACCCAATAAAAAACAAACGCACACAAAAGGTTTGCTGACAGATGTTGTCGTTGTTTTGTTGTTGTTTTTCTTAATTAATAATTCAAGATCCTCTTTTTACTTACTTACTTAGGCGGCACTAAAGTCCGGGGTGGACCTGGGCTTCAACCAATAAACTTTTCCAATTAGCGCGGTTTTTAGTCAATTGCCTCCAGTTCTACTTGCGCCCGCCACCTAAGAAGAGGCCATTCTCTACTGCGTTATCCCTGCGGATTAGAATTAAAGATTCAGCGCGCTGGAGCGTTGGTGTGCATTCGCTCTACATACATGTCCCAGTAATCTCAAATGCCCAATTCGCAGTTCTTTGACCGGGTCGATCTGGCTGTACAGCTCGTAGAGCTCATCGTTGAATCGTCTCCTCCAGAACCCAAACATCTTACGAAGAATTTTTCTCTCAAAACGACCGAGGTGTCGCCTTAAGTTTGTCTCCTATGTCTTGTCTAAGTTCTTTAAATCTTTCTCCTAACTCTCCCAATCGAAATCCCTATTCGTTTGATGATCACTAACGGTTGGAACCTCCCTACCGTGAGTGACCATATCCCTCCTAAAGTTAGCGCAATAAGGGGTACCGCCTAAAACCTCATGTTGCGCGGTTCGTATTGCGCATGCAACTTTTGCAAGTTGGTTATCCCAGAGTCGATGATTCTCAGAAACGAATGCCCTTAACGTGGTTTTATTATTTGATTAATGCGCTCTGCAGGATTCGCTTGTGGGTGATAGTGAGCGGTAAACCTAAGTTGAGTCCCGTAGGCTTGGCATAGGGCAGCCAATTCCTTACTCCTAAATTGGGAAACATTGTCACAGACGCAGATTGAAGGGACCCCAAAAAGAAGGAACACATTATCCTCTAACTTCCTACACACCGCTCTTGCTGTTGCAGAGCTCAACGCGAAGAGTAAGGGAAACTTTGTAAAATATGTTAGTTAACGACGGTCAGTATATACATATGACCCCTATTCGATTTTGGGAGTGGGCCTACCAAGTCAACCGAAATCATCTGACAAGGTTTTAAAATACCTATCCTCTCCCTCATAAGACCAGCCGGCTTCTCATTCACTGGCTTCATCTGTTGGCAAACTTTAAAATTTTTTACATACCTCGTAATATCGCACCTCATTTTCGGCCAATAGTACTTTCCTAATACCCTAGCGTATGTTTTCCTAACCCCCATGTGTCCTGATAACGGACCATCATGACACTCTTTCAAAATCCCCAATCTAGTTGATTTACCTACTACTAACTTCCATTCCTGACTATCTTTGTGTACTACTACGTGGTTTGACTTCACAAACTTAAAGAGGTGACTAGGAGACTAGCGGATTTGCCTCAACTTTAGCCATCATTTTTACCACCCAAGGGTCCGGTTCCGCTTCTGAGATCTCGGCCACTGCCGGGACTCCACGCGATAACATGTCAGGTACAACATGTTCTTTACCCTTTCGGTGGACGATGTCAAAGTCGAATTGTTGTAGCCGGACTGCCCAACGAGCTAATCTACCCTGCCGGTCCTTCAGATTGTTTAGCCATACCAAAGAGTAGTGATCAGTCATGACCGTGAATCGAACATCTTCGATGTACGGCCGTAACTTATCAACCGCCCATAGCACAGCCAAACACTCCTTTTCTGTTATCGAATAATTCCTCTCACATCTGTTCAGCGACCTGCTCAAGTAGCACACAACTTTCTCTCCTTCTTCGAAGTTTTGCGAAAGCACAGCTAATATCCCGTAGTCCGAAGCATCCGCCAGCACCACAAAAGGTCGCTCGAAATCCGGACACGTCAATACGGGGGCCGTTACCTAAAACTTTCTTCACAATCTTTTGTCCAAGAAAATTTCCCACTCTTCTTTAAGGAATCTGTTAAAGGCCTAACTAAGTTCGCAAAATTTGGTACAAACCATCTGTACCACGACACTGTCCCTATGAAACTCCTAACTTCCTTCACGTTTTTCGGTGCAGGAATCCTAACCATGCTTTCCACCTTTTCCGGATCTACATGTAAACCGTTCCTATCGACAACATACCCCAAGAATTTCAAGGACGGCCTACAAAAGTTGCATGTTTCCCGTCCAACTTTCAGCCCTGCTCCACACTACCGTTTAAAAATCTCTTCCAATATTTCAAGATTTTGCAAAAGAATTTGTGACAATGATGATATCGTCTAAATACACAAAGACGTGTGGCTCGAGACCGGCACCGGGGACGCTGTCAATGAATCTTTGCCACGTCGCAGGCGCATTGTGTAAGCCGAATGGGATTCGCTTGAATTGTAAAAGGCCTATAAGTCCTACTATCTCCCTTTCCCTTCGGCCTCACTCATTCACATTATTTTCCGTTGGTTCTTCAAAATCCTAGAAGGGTGGCTGGCAGCCATGGGTCCATCTGCCATTGGTGCACCCTCCTAGTATCTTTAAGGATCAACCACAGCATTAAAGTACCCATTTGGAGGAAGGCGCGAGACCAGCGTCCAACGTTTTAGTGAACAAGAGCCATTCACAAAGTCGTCGGCTCTTGCCCTTGTGTTGTGTTGACTTTCCTATCGGGTAGATTCCTTAGCCTTAGAAGGCATCTCCGCTCCATCACTGTCTCTCCTGCCCGATCCGCTTTTTGCCCCACCCGTTCATTTTATGTCCGTTGTCTCCTTGGAGAAGTATATTAGCGGGATAAGTATATTTCTGCTTTTATACTTGTCGGAGGTGACAACCAATAAATCTACGAGAAGAAGAGACAGGAGTCTCGGTGGAGTGACGGACTGTCACCTTACGCCCAACTCTGTACTTCTAGAGCCAGATGGACGGTCAGGAACCATCTGCGTATAATAAATACACAAAGTCACAGAACCAGGCGGACTGCCACAGACGATCTATTTGGTGACGGACGGTCACCACCTTAAATACAAACAAAAAAAACAGCAAGAAAAGTTAATTAAAACAAAAAAAGGGAACAAGATAAAGTAAAGGAAAAAGGAAAAGGACTGGGAGATATATAAAAACGAGGAGGAAATACGGACGAAATCAGGACGGACAGGACAGGAGTATAACAGTACTAACGAACAAGATAAGTAGCATTATTTATCCCGGGCGAATCCTTTTAGTAAGAGAAAAAAAACTAAGATTTTGCAGTGGGTATAGGGTTTCCAACTAGCAGTTCAATCTATTTAGTGGTACCTTCAGTACCGCCATTTGATTTAACGTTTTGTTGTTGCCGCTTAACGGCATCCGCAATGTTCTGCCATCACTCCGCAAATAAAGCGTTCTTTTATAAAGTGACAAAAAATCTATACTCTATTTTTTTCCCGGTATATTGTGTGGTATTTCTTCCGACTTATTTGTAGCATATGGTTTTGCACTTCCACTGGGAGCAAAATGTGCATGGCGCCTAACACCCATTAGTTTATTGTAACAGTGGTAGTTTATTTAACATTTAAAAATATCGTTTTCCCTGAATCCAACCCAGTTGAGCAGCCACTTAATTCACCAAATGATATTGCCGCCATTGCAAATTTCCCCCCAGGGAATTTTCTGTTCACCAAGAAATCCAAGTGACAGATCGTCACACGAATCTCAACCACCGACGGTGTGGCTCGGTTTTTTTTTGTACTCGTAATTAAATTGGTTTTCGTTTGTTTTGGTTTTTTATTTTGGTTTTGACGGCAATCTAACAAATTTAGTATAATCGAGGAAAATTGCATAACAATCAGGAAACCTGCGACGGTTGTCGTCTACAATAAACGAAAAACCTTTATTGATCTGTCGGACCAAATGTCGGCATATTCGCCGTACTTGCGCCGGAAATTCAAGTGGTACAAACGCTTATTTTTCCACTTGGTTATTGCTACATACGTTGTAAACTCTCTCGTTGTATACAATAAAATAAACGGCACTAAAATGAATATAACCAAATTCAAGGAAAAACTCGTCGAAGGCTTAACGCGGAAGACATCTGATGCACCAAATACTTTACCACTCTTGGTCCCGTCTACGTCTGCTGAAAGAACTTCAACAAAGCGTAAACATATTCTTTAGGAAGTGCCTGGGCAGAAAATAATTACCCGAAAACGATGTGCTGCGAAATTTAATCAGAAAATTAAAAATACAAGTTTATTCATCTAAATCTATTTCGTCCCCTTCAAAGTAATCCCCATCGACTACAACACACTTATGCCAGCGCTTGATCCAATCCTCGAAACATTTTTTATATTCGGTTTTCGGTATGCCATCAGTGCTCCCTGCGACTTTTCCATTACCTCCTCTCGGCTGCTGAAACGCGTTCCCCGTGGTGGTTTTTTAACTCGATTGAACAGAAAGAAGTAACAGGTAGCCAAATCAGGTGAATTCGGTGGCTGTTGGATGGTATTTGTTGCATGATGGCACTGTGCGACGGTGCGTTATCATGGTGCAAAATCCACGAGTTTTCTGCCCACAATTCTGGTCTCTCTCGGCGAATTGCTTCACGCTAACGTCTCATAATTTTTGTCTTCTGGCAAAAATTCAGGATACACTACACCGTTGTAATCCATGAAAACCGTGAGCATTGCCTTCTTTTTTGACTGAAAACGACGTGGTTTTTTTGGTCTCGGCACATTTCGTGAACGCCATCCACTTGCCTGATGTCTGGATGGCGTGTCGTACTCATAAACCCACGTCTCGTCTCCAGTAATGATCCTTTTGATTACATTCATCAATGAAGGATCGGATTCAGCCTCGCAAATCATCTCTTTGGCGACGTCAACACGGTCTCTTTTTTGCATGAAATTGAGGTCTTTTGGCACCAACTTTGCTGCTACACGACGGAAACCCAAATCATTAACCAGAATGCCTTGGACGGATCCATAGACAATGTTCAAGTCCTCCGCTATCTCTCTGATGGTTAATTTGTGGTTATTGACCAACATTTCGTTTACTCCATTAATGTTTTCGTCGGTTTTCGATGTCGATGGTCTGCGGCCACTGCGTTGATCATCTTCGCACTTTTAAACCGCTCGTGCCACTGGTAAACGACCGTTTTCTTTAGAGAATCGTTGCCGAAACACTTTTCCAACATTTCCAATGTTCGCGCACCATTAAATCCGTTTTTTACGCAAAATCGCCAACACACATAGAGATAGATATATTCTTGGCTACGTAACTTTTGCAAATGTCAAGCTATGACGCTAAGATTTAGAGAGAATGTCAACAACAGATTTACCAATTTAACAGAAAAACAGAACTCAAATCGGAACAATGGGAGCGCCACACAGTGGTTATTCCGGGAATCTGATCAAGGTGGTTATGTCCCAAGAACAAGGAGCTGCGTATGCCTGGCAAAATGCCAAAAGGATTAGCGCCATCTACGTCCAATGTGAGAGCCCATTATGTATTTCGTAAAAATAAAAAAAGTTTTTAAGTTTTTACTCATAATTTGTAACAAGGACCTAACTTGGTAGACCCAAAACTTTCTCTAGTGTACTGAGGGACTAGAGAAACGATCAGCATATACAAAACATGTACATTTCGTGTCCACTGGTGGATACATGGCACTAAAGTCATATAGGCGCATGTACCACCCGTGGACACATAGCGCTGAACGTGTTAATTATCAAAATTCGTGCTCTGTGAAAAATGTTTTTCGCGTACTTCGTCATAGTCGGCCTACTGAGCAAGCAATTCAAACCATAGTGACCAAATTTTGCACCAATTTCACGCTATTTGACATAAAGCCACGACTCGTATGCGTAGAGTGCGTTCAGAGGAAAATATTGCTGTTGAATCCGCCAGTGTTAATGAAGACCGTGGTTTGTATATTCGTCGCCGTTCGCAGCAATTGTGTAACTCGACTACATGGAAGATTTCACGCAAGGATCTTGGTCAAAACCTTAAAAAATCTAGCTCGTGTAAGAACTGAAGCCAACAGATCTGCCACAGCGTTGAATTTTCGGTGAGTGGACCTTAGAAAAGCTGGAGGAAGATCCGCTTTTTTATCGAAAAATTGTCTTCAGCATAGTCATATCATTTCTGGTTGAATGGGTATGTTAATAAACAAAACTGCCGTATTTGGTCCGATGAGCTGCCAATACACTTGGAAAAATGTACTGTTTGGTGCGATTTATGGTCTGCCGGAGTCATTGGCCTGTATTTTTTCAAAGATGACAGTGAGAACAACGTTACCGTTTTTTACCCAAAATGCACGAGCTGAACCTGGTCGAGATCTGCCACATAGCACCCGAATCGATGAACCAATTAAGGAATGAGCTGGGTGAGCAATTTATCTCTTGGTTTGGACCGGTGTCTTAGCCAGCTAAGTCGGGCGATTTGACGCCTTTACACTATTTTTTATGGGGATACGTCAAATCAAATCACAGCCTTGAAAGACAACATTTCCCGTGTTATTAGCGAGCTACCAGCCAATATGCTGGAAAAAGTGATTCAAATTTGAACTCTCCGTATAGACCACTTAAATCGACCACTTGTAAGACATCATGTACTTACGAGCTCTTAGTTAAATTCCTTTTAACAACTAATTTATATTTTTTACTTTAAAAGCTGTTTTTGTTAATTGCAACCATTTCCCACTGCTTTCAACATACTCGTACACATATCGAATTCCCTTGCGCTTTTAATTTGTTTTACCTCAAGGGGCTTGAGTAACGAAGCGGCAGAGTAATTAAGTTATTCCCGTTTTCTCCTGCACCTACACATGCACATTCGTACATGCACATCGAATAATAGGGTAAGTGACTTTGTTCTGTTTTTGTTTCTAGGAATCTGAAAACAGTGCCAATGCACGTTTAACCCCAAACCAAGGTAACGTACACATTACAGAATACGTGCTAGTCCAGATGGAAACATGCCACAAAGGACGACTGTGTTCCGCAATCATACGATCTATGAGTGCTTTAACAACAAAGACTTTATAAAGGGTTTTGTTTTATATTCGTAGAAGGGATAAGTGATTGAATTAAGGGTTAAAAACCGAAAAGGAAACAGTTTTTTTTTCTAATTTTCCAAATGTGCTTATTCGTTATCTTTGTTCTGATAAATATTTGCAAAGAACTCCTATGTGTCTCTGCCAAAAAGGAATCATCACCACATAAACAAGATTTCGCCACTTTTAGTCTATGCTGACGTATCCCAATTGAACAGATACATAGGTATTATCACTCATCGCGCATTTAGCAGATAGCCAGCAAAGCATAGATCAACTAACACACATAGATGGCAAACTTTCCAGATATTGGAAAACCAAAACCCGCTTTCCACTGTTCGCCTCTATTGTGTGACCCTCTCTGTGAATATGCGTGGATTGTCATCAATGTCAATTTCTCGCCCATTTTACACAGTACCCGGCCATTTTATTCAAAAACCGTCACCCACATTCCACACTTTACGTACAAATCGGTCTCATTCCAGAGACTTTACTTGTAAATTGCTCTCATTCTAGAAAATGTTGGCAAGATACATATACTCGTAGAAATGTGTTGGAAATTCACTTACAGTGTGGCTGTGATATGGTTCAGGGTTTGCAAAAGCATTAGTAGAGTTTGCCATCTAAGTGTGATAAGCCGGGCCGGGCAAATAGTTCAACAATGACCATAGAGCTCTTAGATCATAAACCGGTACATCACCACCCTCGACGGCTTTCATATTCGCAGCGAGCAAAAACGAAAGAAATAATCGAAGATTTAGAGCAGAGCGGAATCGTGCGTAATAGTAACTCACCCTACGCAAGTCCGATCACACTAACGTCCAAGAAAAATGGTGAAACACGTATGTGTATTGATTACCGGGCCGTCAATGCAAAAACAAAAACTGACCCGTATCCGTTGCCGCATATTGAGGACCATATCGAACGCCTAGGAAAAAGGGTATATTTTACTAGCTTAGATCTTAAAGCAGGGTTTTACCAAATTCCAATGGACAATAATTCCATCGCAGCAACCGCGTTTGTAACGCCAGATGGTCACTGGGAATTTTTAAGAATGCCCTTCGGGTTGAAAAACGCCCCGGCGGTATTTCAAAGAGCCATAAGCCGTGCTCTCGGTGAGTTAAGATTTACCATCGCATTAGTATAAATGGACGATATCCTTATACCGGCGTCAACCCCCGACGAAGCCCTTAAAAATTTGAAATTAGTGTTAGAAGCGTTAAAGGTACACAACTTTGCTTTGAATTTAAATAAATGCAAGTTTCTCCAGACTAGCATCGATTACTTAGGCCAAGAAATATCCAAAGAAGGAGTCAGACCGGGAAAATACAAAATTACCGCCGTCAAACAAGCGAAAGACCCGACTAACATAAAAGAGGTAAGGTCATTCCTAGGACTCGCCGGGTACTTTCTAAAACTTGTAAAAGTTACGCGATTCTAGTGGCACCTTTAACTCATTTACTCCGCAAAGATGCTAAATGGGAATGGGGTCCACACCAAATTAACGCGGTACGCGAAATAAAACGAATCCTGACAAGTAGGCCTGTTCTAGCTGTTTATGATCAAAATCTTGAAACGGAGGTACATACGGATGCTAGTTCAATCGGCCTAGGTGAAATCCTCATTCAAACAAACGTAGTCAGATTATGCCACGATGAGCAAGGGCATTTTGGAGACGATAAAACGCTAGAGAAAGTAAAGGAAAACTACTGGTTCAAGGGAATGAGAAGGTTTGTAAAAAAGTATGTCAACGCTTGCTTGAATTGCCTGTACTATAAGGAGACATCAGGTAGAAAACCAGGTTATATGCACCCAATAGAAAAGGTCGCCATCCCTTTTCACATCATTCACATCGACCACGTGAGGCCGTTCGTAAAGAGCCGTCAGAAAAACTCCTACATCTTAAACATAGTCGACGGATTCACGAAGTTCTGCGTACTCGAGCCGGTCAAAGACACAAGGACCAAGTGGGTCACAAGAGCACTAGATCAGCTATTTACACTCTTTGGAGTGCCAACTAGGATAATCAGCGATCGTGGATCGTGTTTCACGTCGCAACGATTCGCTGATTTTTGCCAAGAACATAACATCAAGCATATCCTTAATGCTACTGCCACTCCACGCGCCAACGGACAGGTTGAACGTGTGAATGGCACGGTCGTCAGGGCACTGTCAGCAACTAGTGCTGGCGATGACGAAGACAACTGGGACTTATATGTGAAGAAAGTGCAAAGCGCCATAAACACCACAACAAGTAGAACAACTCGTCAGTGTCCGTCACGACTCCTGTATGGATACAAGCCGAAAAGTACAGCTAGCTCCGCACTGTTGACAACTATCCAGGATACTCTGGACTCCATTGATTTAGCAGAAGCCCGACGAACAGCTAAATATGCTACCGACCAGGAGCAGGAGCGGCAGAAGGCAAGGTTTGATTCCAAACGTGCCAAACCTCCCCAGTATGCTGTTGGCGACGTCGTCATGGTAGCTACCGAACCACCAGCCACTGGCACCAGCCGGAAGCTGACAGCGAAGACCAAGGGTCCTTTCAGGGTAACCACCGTCCTGCCACACGACCGTTACGAAGTTGAGGACATGCGAGATCTCCAGAAACGACGGGGTAAACGAGGCGTCGTTGCCGTCGACAGCATGAGGAAATGGGTTTCCTTCGATGCTTTGGAGTAAACGCTAGGTAAGCTAATAACTCTACTTTTGTAACGCCTCTTTTCAGGTTAAGCCAGGGCATGGGCCCATCTCAAGGGAGGAAATAAATCACAGTGGAGAGGTGAATGGGCCTCTGGTACGGGAGCGTGTTCTCCAAAATAAGGTCAATGTCAATTTGCGACGCGATGGCGAATGGTCGTACGTCTCGGATAGTGATCATGTGACGTAGCCGGTTTTGAATTGCTTGGCAAATGTTTCAAACCGCCGGATGGCTAGCTCAGGACAGATGTGTTAAGGCCTTCCCCTAGTGAGCTTAATCATCGAGGTGGCTAGCGTACCTGTAGGCAGGGGGTCCCGGAAAGGGTACAGACAAGTCAGTGCCCTGGGTACTTGCCAGGACTGGCATCTCGAGGCTAGCGTACCTGTAGGCAAGTAGCCCGGAAAGTGGTGCGGTTGACTTGGTACCTGGGTTCCTGCCAGGACTGGCTTCTCGAGTGTTACTTTTTATTCTTTTCCTTTACCTGAATATTCCGCTTCCTTGGCGCCAACCTAGTGATTTTTCCAACAAGTCGTGGTATGGGCGGAACTGATCACTCCGCAAAACAGACCTCGACTGTGCTGGAGGTATCACTGGTTCCTCAGCTTAATGTCTGACTAGGCAACTAATTTTGATCGTTTTCTGTATACTCTAGGTTCGCAACGCGGGGATGATTTACCGAGGCGGGGACGACTCAGATGTCAGAGAGGCCGACTGTGATGAGCATATTCCAAATATAACGAACGAGCTGGGCGTCTTATCGAATCTGGCAGGACAGCGATCTCACCACACGTGCGAACCAGATGTTCTAAGGGTTGCACACTCATAGGAGGGGAGAACTGACCAAGGATGAGGGCTCAGCAGATAGGGGAACGGCAGTTCGGATTGTGCGACCATCAGAGGAGGACTGATATATCCCTTGTTGTTTATTTAGTATACTGTTCATTTGTATTCCCGTGTTACATAAAGTTCATTAAATTAACATCCAACCATACTGTACTAAATAATTGTACGACATAAGTTAGTCCACCTGTGTAGCAAAAACGCCTTAACCGCTTGCTAAATGGGATGACATTCGGTGATCAAAAGTCGAGTGAGCTATGTCACGAAATAAGATGGGTGGCTGGCACTACTATGTCTGATGACACGTCGAAAGGATTATGGGCATTGCGATTGCGCGATCATGCTAAAGCTGCCGTAGGCGGCTACACGGCTAACGCCGCCGCAATCGTACAAGTAAGTCAAATGACAGCGCCATTAAGTCAAATTTGCAAATGAATGCTATATGTATTGGCCCAGGTCTCTCGCCACTTCGCAAACATGCTCGGGAATTCGAAAGGCACCGACACTCAACGCCGATACAAAAACCAGAAACGCAACTCATCGGGGGAACGACGAAACCGTTCACACCTGTGAACAGGTGTTCAACTTCTGTCGTAGAGACTTAATTTTGCGGGATGCTCATACGTTCATGGGAGCAAGGGTCCGCCTTCCCATCCCTTACCTACATTAGTAGTGTAATACCAAAGCAGGACGATCTAAGACCGCTTAATGGTCTTAGGGTCACAGCACCCAGTACTTATTGCAACTCTACATTGGGTCAAACCAACAGGAAGGCCCTTTCCGCGATTTGGGTTTAAACCATGACGCTCCCACAAGGGGGCCGACAGAGATCCGGGGGCTCCTGACTCCATAATGTGGTCTGAGCGATGCCCAATTCTTGAGAACGCCGTGGAATTGACTGATTTGGATCGTTTGCTACGGACGCCTGAACGACAGCGATATTTTCGACACTTCGACAACCCGTTGTCTCACTGACGCCGCAACATCACACAACGAATATGTAGACTCAAATTTTTGCACTAAACTTGTTATTGCCTGTCTACTAGGGCGAGAATTACGACTGAAAATTGGAGTTAACGCTCTTAAAGTTGCAGTCACCGACTCCGAATTTCGGTAGAAAATTTGTACAATTTGCAGACGTTGCTCGTTCGTGTACTTTACCATGATGAAAATGTTGAATTTACTGAATAAATTGACAGTAACAGTTTGATGATTAGTGAAAGAGTGCGTTCACAAATTAAATTCAAAGTTGTCAAGTCCCTATTGGAAAAGCCTTTAGTTCTTCCACCCAGCCATTAAAAAACTGAAGAACAATAAGGCCGCGGACTCGGACAGATTGCCGTCAGAGTTCTTCAAATCGATTTTTTGCTAAGGAGCATGCACCAGATCATCTGCAAAGTATGGCAAGACGATAGCATGTCCGACGACTATACTATTAGCTCTATCTGCCCATCTTCAAGAAAAGCGACCCTATGTCTTGTAAGAATATGCCTCTGGATTATATAACGCGATGGCCGAATTCGGGATCCCGAGAAAATTGATTCGGTTGTGCCGCGTCTTGCTAGAGAACTCCACCTCCGAATATTTCAAACATGCACTGGATTCCGGCAAGGAGAAGCGCTGTCTGTGATTTATTTAATCTTGTGCTGGAGTAGATAGTGCGAAAGGCCAAAGGCGTAGCCACCGAAGGCAAATCTATCCAGCTGCTGCTGGGCTATGCAGACGATATCGACACCATCGCCCGTTCCCAGCGTGCCATTATTGAGGATTTTACTGCTATAAAAGAACAAACCAAACAAGTTGCCCTCATGATGAATGAGGATAACACAAAAGTACATGCCGTCGACCAAAAACCGATCCGTCGTACACCGTCTAGGACAGAGCCTAACAATCGGCCTAAAACAAGAAAGAAAAATTCTACGTCAAAAATTTGGTCCTTTCTGCGAGGAGGGCGAATGGAGAAGAAGATATAACCGTGAACTCTATGAGCTATATAAAGATGTAGACGCAGTCCAGAAGGCAAAAATCTGACGGCCACATCGAGCGAATAGGCGAGAATCTTCAAATCCCAGAGACCTGGTTCACGAAGAAAATTAAGTCCGAACCTTCGATTTAAAAATCAAGATTTACTAAACTGGAAGCTACGTGCCCGAGACCGTGAATGATAGTCATCGGCATTAGCTCAAGCTCAGTCCCTGCATGAGTAAATAAATAATCCCCTGACAAGATATTTGATTCTGGAAGCCTTAATAGCTACTTCTATGGACAAAGGAAAAAAAGTACTTCCGCAACGGCCGTCTTGTCGCCGATTGCAGCTTCGTATCTGTGATTCTCCGAATGAATGCGTCTTTTGCTATTTCTCGATGATTTCTTGTGGTGTGAAAAATGTCCATCGTTGCTGGATTCGGTGATGTGTACCGCAGTTTCCTTCGTCATTTCGCAACTGGTATTAACGCCAGCTTTAGTGAAATTGGGGTGGTTTTTCATTCAGACTTCATACTGTGAAACGTATTCACTTACCAGATATCAGCTCCTCATTTCAATTTGGATTTGCAAGCCTTGAAGGAAGGGAGTCGTTCTCCCATTTAATGTTTGACCTTAGAAGCAGCCAACAATCTTTAAAAATGAATTGACACTCAAGAGGGTATTACCACTCTCAAAATGCCACAGTACGTGTTAAGTTTTTTGGAAAATTGGCTCTCAAGAGAAAGATGCTTGGGCTCAGTGGTTATTTCGCTCCAAGGGTGGCATCCAACATTTAATGGGGAGACTAAATTATTAGTGTAATTTGACTTTGTATTTTAGGCAACCATTCATCTCACGACAATTTAGTTGCCTGAGAGAAAGAATGTCTTTCGGGCACGAATGGCATTGAACCACGAACCGTCCGATTGGGTCACCCACCTTTGACCTTACAACTTCCAAACATCAAATTGCCAATGTGGATTGAACAAAATAAACATAAAATTGTCCATGGTTTCAGATTTGTTGAACATTTCCTTAGCAACAAAAGAACAAAGCGAAAGCACTATGCGAAATAAGGGCTACTTGAAGAGCAAAAACCGCCAACAAATCGTGAACACAAAAGGTCAAGAAGCCATCATTTCCCAGAAGGCATTTCGTGCGACTTCTCGGAATCCATTTCACTCTCTAATCAATTTACCACCAAGTTGAAATCCAATGCTGGAACGAAAACGAATCCTTTCTGAAAATTAAAGACTCAAACCATGCCATTAACCCAATTTCAACTCTAACCACGAAGACCACGAAGACCGGCTTACCTCACATCTTCTCTCTCTCTCTCTCTGTCTCGTTTTTAGCCAATTAAAACCTTCCACAAGGATGGATGGAAAGAGAAAGAAGGCAAAAAAACAAAAAAGTGCATTTGGCATAAATCACGGATATAACGATTGCCCTTGTTAAGATTGCATGCAGAATGCAATATTTCATTTTTACATGCTAACATCGCATAATGCACATGATGGCGGCATTTTGGAGCGCATTCAGCTCAGATATTCAGCACATTAATTACTACATACGAGTACGTGTAAAAGTGACTTACCTGTCTAACGATACTGCTATTAAGCTGTAAACCGATGCAGCTACGGAAACTCCTTGAACATACGGCACCGTCTTACACATCAACCAGCCAAGGACCCAAGCTGCAAATAAAGAAAAAGAGATAGAGATAGAGGAAACGATAAAAATTCATAAAAAATCAGTATTTGTCATCGGGCGATAAATATTTTGATTAGCGCACGATTCAGGACGATTGAATCGAATTTCGTATGCCAGCACACGCACCTTGCTATGGAAAAACGAACGAAACTCTGCCAATCCAATCCTCAATATTCAATACCATCCCCCCACCCATCCAGGACAACCGTCATCCGGCACGATACAGCAGCTGTCAATTGGGAAACAGCAAAATAAACAACACGAACAAACAAATTTAGGGAATCCCCTCTGCCTTCCCCCGCCCAAATATCAATCGAACTCGCTGCAGAGGATATAGAGAAAAATATCATTTCATCAGATGAACACACCGAACACCTCCGCAGAGAAGCAGAATCATGCCAAGGATTCGTTGTCTCCTCCCTAAACACACAGAGAAATACTTGGTTTTGGTACGTGAGGGTTCAATTCGTTTTCCTCGATTACCGTTAATATCGCAAATTACTTTGAAACAAATCACGTAATTGTAGTGAGCGTTTTGGATTAGGAAACGTGATGCTATGACAGGATGCCACTAACAGTAGTGGTACTCGTATATGAAAAGTTTCACTCCATCGTTCCTGCGTTTAAGAGACAACTACGACGAGTACGACGACTGCAAATGCACAGGGAAAGGAGAAAGTGTCGTGCGTCGTTGCCACTCACTCATTGTCATACTACGAGTACGTTACTTAGACGTCCTACTACAATACTAGACGTTGTCCTCAGCGGATATGGCTATGAACTCGAAAAAAAGTTCATTCAACTTTCCACACATAAGAATGAGAATGAGGACAAGTACTCCTATCCCCAGCCGTAGATGTACGAGTATTCGTTCGGCTCACATGCACTTCCTTCGGAAGTCCGTTGAATATTTTTCACTCTCTATAACGCAAGAGGATTAGACAAATTATCCTTGCCTTTGTGACAAAAGGCAGTACTCGTATATCTTCTGTACTTCTGGTCTCCATGCCGAGGAATGTGGGTGGTATACTCGTACCAACCATACTTGCTTCTGTTTTAAGCGTGGGCGACGGTTAAAGGATTCTTTCGAATTCTCAATGAAGTCGAGTTGAATTTTTGTGCTCAAGCAGGACCAACTTTTGTGATGCCAAAGATGTTTGCTGCCATCAATCGCCTACGTGGTAAGGAATACAAACGACAAAGCCAACACTACCAACCACAGCACCCACAAGGAAATCCATACTCGTGCTTGGTGTAATCGTACTGCTTCACAGTTGGAGGTTCCCTCTTCAATGCAACTCACACTTTCTACGTTCACGCGACTGAATGAAAGTAGCCAAGGTGTTGAAAAATAGTTCAAACGACATTGTTGGGTGCTCCTTCGGGTGATGGTGGTGGTAGTTGATGTCAGTGGCATGGTGGTAACATGACATGGTTCCTTTCCTTACTCCTGCTCTCCTGGCATTTTCAACGTGCAAATCGTTCTCGTGTTAGATGGCTTTCGTTCGGCGAAGGATATTTTTTTACCGCTGCCGCCACAGTTTGCTCCTTTTTTTTTTTTTTTGTTTTTGTGTCGCTGTCGGACAAATTTTGTGTGGTCGGAATTTAATGAGTCCGGGGCGAAGGGGCTTCAGTATGGTATTACCCTTTTATTGTGGTCGGATATAGCATCATGATTGTGGGGTTCCATTGGCATACTGGTGTACTAGTGTACTGGAGCACTGGTGTACGAGTACATGTGTCCAAGAGCGAGACTCTTTGGAAAATTAAATTTATACGTGTGGTGGAACACTAATTGTAAGTGTAGCTTGTGGCTAGAGATTAGCTGCGACAATGTTGTTTTTTTGTTTGGTGGGGCAGAGGGCTGCGACCATCTGGATGGAAGTCGTCATTATGCACCAGAGGTTGGGTGACTCTTTTTCTGTGAAACTTTTTCGGCGATGAAAATGTTTTTCAAGCCATAGAGCGTGAATGAAAGAAGGATTTTTCATTTTTTGCAATTAAAAAGGATAATGGAGCAAAAATTTGTAAACACTTTAGGAAGGACTTTTTTTGTTGTTGTTGTTTTTTTTCCTGAATTTGTTTTAGTTTCTGGAGGTAGTGGGATGGATGGCCAGGTAATTGTTGAAGGAATGTTAACAATTTTAATTAGCTGTTAAGACGCCTTTGGGATTTCTGAATAAAAGCCAGCTGCGCCTTGGAAAGGAGTTTTGGAAGTTGTAGAACAGTTTTCCTCTGAATGAAGGTAATTTTCAGTGACAGAGACTGAAGTTGTTTTTTTGTTTTTGGCCATTTGCCATCATTTTAAAACAGTAGAGGGACCGATGACAAATTATCAGTAATAAAAATTTGGAGGATAAGTTTGGGTGGCAGGACTGTACATTTGATTTAAGGCTCCTTCTGCTGTTGGCTTCAGTTTGTATACAGCATCTTTGAATTAACATAATTGTAATAGACTTCTGCTAGCAGTTAAAAGACAAAAGGGTACCCCTTCGCACTTCGGAAAGTAGATAGGTACTGGGAAATCGGCATCAAAAAGGACTAGAAATTTAGGTAAATTAATCGAAATATGTACATACGATCTGACGTCGCAAAAAGGATAACGAAGTACTGAACGTGCCTTTATCATTCTGAGGAGGTTATTAATAATCTGATTTATGTGGTGACATTCGTCGTTGTCACTCTGCATTTTCCAACACTGCGATCCCTGTGTTAAAGACGGATGTACGGTTGTAGTGTACAGGCAACAAAGAGTTCCCAATGTAGTCACCGCTAATATATTAGAAGAGGGGATGGCTTCGACTTTGACTGGAGGCGAGTTCCCTCTCTAACTGAAATTCATTAAGTAGTTTTGACTTTTACGCCTGCCTTGATGTGGCAGGCGTAAGAGTCAAAGACCCTAAGGTTCTGAAATGAACCTGAAATGAATCTGAAATTTCCAAACTAGACGTAAAACGTTTAACAGTATGGAGGTGGCCCCAATGGATTAAACTCCAGGTGGTACGCGCAATAGCGACAATCCACAAGTGGTGTTTTCGACTGCGGCCGGGGCATGGATTCTGGAGGCTCCAACCAACCTACTATACAACCCCTCCCGGCGAGTTCTGCGTTGATCGAGGAGCTGCTGGAACACTTGATTTCGACGACTCCTACGGCACCTTCTACGATATGTTCGGTAGAATGAACTGGAACGATGGAGAGAGTACCAGAGAGGCCTCGCTGTTACCGTTAAACTTCATCAGATTAAACCAGTGGTTGGTCAGGCTACTGTTTCTGATAGCATGTCTCGGCAAACACACGGCGCAAAGAGATGAAATTGGTCTTGCAACCAACAAAGGCTGCAATTCCAGTGCACGGGAATCGCATGAAGTGGTCATATCCATTGATAAAAACAAAACCAGCGGTGGTTTCATACGGGCACGACGTCCGGACGCGGCCAGTTTTACAATACAACCAGCAAAGTTTGTTGTAGCTCTTATCGACGGAAGCCGGCCAAAAATCGCCGCTGAGAAACATCTCCGGTGGTAGCTTTTCCAGCGTACAAGATGCAGTTGAAAAAGGTGCAGCAACCAACACAAGTTGCAGCTCTGGCGGACGAAACTTGGACGTCGCTGGAAACTCCAAAGGGGATGAGACCGGCGCACCTACACTGGGAAAGCTGACAATGACAACAATCTGAACGATATCGAGTGCAAACACTGTGTCGATCAACTGTGAGAGCTAGCCAAAGCAAAGAATGTTTGCATTCAAGCAGAGGGCTGCGATATGGAGAATGGAACTCTTAGAGTGAAGTGCCGAAAGAAAGACTTTCAAGATTTTGAAACAATCCAAACTGATGCGCGCCATATTCTGGGTTCTGGGGCAACTCAGGGAAATGGGGGATGTTCTGATGCTTCTTTATATCCAGAACCTCTACTCTCACAGGGAGAGAAAGAATCGAGAAAACAAGGACGGTTCTTCTCTTGTTGTGGGCCTAGACATAGCTTCTGTCGAGACCATTAAGTATGACTCACTTCCCTACCTACACCTTGGAAGGGTTAATTTCCACTTTGTTTCCAAATGAGTGCGGATAGGAGACGACCACTCCAGTACCCATCTGTTTTGTGTACTCAAATCAACTTTCAACACTCTAAGTCTGCTACTGCAGGAGACTTTCTATGTTGAATACAGAACCTCACACAGGCACCATGGGTATAGGGGTTTCGCACCACTATATGATGAGCAATCGGAAGGATCAAGAACTTGTCTTTATGTGCCGAACTCACTCTCACCATCTAAACTTGCGCTATTTTGCATCCAAGATTTAGTTGCTGCAGACATAAGCTACGAAACGAACGTAGAATTGCACAAATTCGTGGCTCCGTCTACATACTTTCCCTATGATTGTTTATTGCCAGCACTTCCGAAGGCGGTAGCCGAATCCATTGAATGTTCATTGATTCCAGGAAGGTGGGATTTCTCATATGGTGCGATGCTAATGCTCAGAATTCTCTGGAATTCATACTATCACTATCGTCTGACCTGGTTGTCAACAATGTTGCCTCTGAAACAACTTTTGTTACGAGAGTAAGGCAGCAAGTAATCGACTTAATGTTATCCAAGACTATGCTAAGGAGAGTACTACCGGAGATCTCCACCTCAGACTATAGGTACACCGAATTCAGAATCGGATGCGAGGCCTCGACCTTGTTGAAGAGGAGAGATCCGCATAAAACCGACTGAATACGATTTAAGGAGGAGCTCGACAAGTACAATAGTGCTCACACTAAGCTCAGGACAAAACAAAAGCTAGACGAAGCTGTTCAGCAGCTGAACGACACTCTCACCAAGGGTTTCGAAATGGCATGTCCAGCTAGTAAGCAATCCTGCAGATCGCCAGTTCCTTGATGAAACGCAGACCTGCATCGTCTTCGTAAAGAATCCAGAAAACTTCTAAACAGGTCACTTAAGACTAATTTGGAGAAAGACTGATACAGTCAGGGGCTTGTCGCACAGTGCTTAAGGCACTATGCAGTCAGAAGCGGGTAAGATTGTGGTGGGCGCCAGGACACGGCGGTATGGAATGGAATGGAATCTTTACAGGTCGAAGCAAAAAGATTTTAAGAGGCTTATTCGGATTTCGAAGAGCCCCTCTTACAAAGCTTTTGCGAAAAGGTCGAAATTATCGGTAAAACCAGTATTCTGGTCAAAGCCCTCAAAAGGGGAAGATCAACGAGGCTGGAACCACTGAGAAAATATGACGGTACCTATACTGAGTCGAAAGCAGAGACTCCCAGTCTCATGCTTGAGTCTCACAAACGTGCTGTTAATTCCTTTGATGGCTTCAAGTCGCCTAGCACCGAAAGTATTTACCCAGTTAAGTTACAAAAAGGTGTAGATCAGCTGCTGGCAACTCTGAAGATAATTTTCACTACTAGCCTGGCACTGGCATACATACCGAATCCCTGGCGAACAGTGAGCGTGGACTTTATGCCGAAAATCGGAAAGGAGAACTACTCTCTCGCCAAGACTGTCAGACCTATAAATCTGACTTCCTTCATGCTGGAAAGCATAGAAAGAATGATCGAGTTCCATGTGTGCAACCACCTTCCAAATGCATCCTCTGTCTGCAATGCAACACGCCTACCAACGAGTAAGATCCTGCGGGTGTACGCTTCAGAATCTGGTAGGCAGAATTGAAGGCGCACTCGACAAGAAGGAATGCGCCTTGGCCATTTTCATCGACGTTGAGGGTGCTTTCGACAAGGTCTGACGACAACGTCTGCTCTAAAGCGCAGGCAGCCCTAGACGTAATCGACGATTGGTGCACTGGTAATGAGCTGTACGAGAAGGATGAAGCTGCCTGGTCTGACAGATGGATGGCATCGCCATCCAATTCTCCACAGAAGCTAAGTATTTGGGCGTCATCCTGGATAACAAACTTCTATGGACTAAACATGTCAAGTCGAAAGCATCTAAGGCACTGTCGAACTTCTGGGAGTGCAAAGGAGCTGTCGGCAAGATATGGGGCCTCTGAGGGCCTCTAACCGAGAAGGGTCCTCTGGATTTCTGCTTTTACCAGACTCCAAAGGACGGTTTGTCGCGGCTGCATAAGGATACGCCTGACTCCCGTCTAGACGCATTGGTGAATCTTCCTCCCTTGGTATTCATATCATGGTCTGCACTCTCAAAGCCATTTTCCGATTAAAAATAAGTGGTCTTCTTCTATTTTCCCTGTAGGTCTTATGAAATCTATTTTCCCTGTAGGTACCCAGGACTGATTTCGCCCAAAATCTGAGTCAGCAAAGGAATGTAATTGGGTCTTCACCGACTCTTCAAAACTAATATACGATGTGGAGCTGATGTTTTTCTGGAGGACGACAACATTTGATTTTATTTCACGTTAGGAAAAGTTGCATCTGTCTTTCAAGCGGATATTTAAACAATCCTGATGGCAGCGAACTATATTGCGGAGAACTGGTGGAGGGGACGAAGCATTTGCACCCTCTTACGACTTCTAAGTTAGTTCAAGAATGCAAGAGGTCACTAAACGCAGTCAAAAGGCTAAATTCAGTGACCCCTCTCTGGGTTTGGGATCACTTACAAGGCAAGATTCAGAGGAGAGTTTTCAGTACCCGAACCTACGTTTGATCTGCCTGCGTCCTTGGTTAACGCTTCCATTGACAGTTACGTTTCATATGAGCGCAACTACAGACGGCATAATTCTCAGGATGCAGGCAGACCAAAAGAATGCTTCCCGACGTCTCTGCTGTCCTTCAGCAAGAAAGGCTGCAGGTTGATTACTGGCGTCGCGACAGGGCACTACACTTTTACAAAGCACTTAAATGTGATTGGCATGTGACACAACATCCTGCGATGCTTCCTGTGAAAGTGATGACTACACCGCGGAGCGGTGTTAAAACTGAAAGATTTCATTAAAAGGAACTTACAAAGAGTACAATGGACTAGTCCTTTGTCTGAGTGCTCTGATCCGACAGAAAAAAATTAGGTTTCCTTCACAGTCTCGAAAAGTCTATGAAACCAGTTGCTAGTTCCTAATCTTTTCTGGAAAATATGCTCATATTGTTACTATCGGTGGACTCTTTGATATTCTTGAACTGTGAGGTTACGTAAACCCTTTTATTTTTAGGCAGGATCTTCTTTGCCTCCCTTCTTCTGCCTCGATAATCTTCGCTAGCTTCTGTTGTTTTGCGCTGCATGACATGGAATGCAGTGGTTCTGGGTACCTTTTTCATAATATTGCGATACTGGTTTTATAGATTGTTGGCGCTTATGGATGCTGGATTCATGGCAGAGAGTTCCTCTTTTAGGGGCTTTCTGTAGGTTGGCATATTAACGAACATCTGTCACTATCTCTTGTGTTATTCTTGAAAGTCTTTATCGGCCTGAGACTTTATTAGCCCAGACAAGATGTATTTTCTGTTCCATTGATCCCAATTCTTGTTGAACACTTGCACCTCTAAGTTCGGTAGGCCTATGGTTATCATTTGGATGTAAGAAAGGCATAATTGATGTGTAGTAACGGTAACAACATTGGCCATCTCTAAATTGACATCAGTCAATCTATATGTTGCTTTGTTACTTCAGCATGCAGCCATCAAGCAAGTATATAGCCAGCAACAAAAATCAAGCTGAACGGAAGCGGATCTAGTTTTATGCGGTCAGAATCCTGCTCTACCAATGATTGATGAACAATTACCAATTTCGGACTATCACAGGAAACAATTGAAGACCGGACAAATCTTCTTCTTCGTATCTATATTTGCGTAGTCCCAATCGAATTCAGAAGGTTTAATAAATATCAGAGATGCAGAGGTCGCAAAACCATCGTTTAGGGCTACTAAAATCAGTTTTTAGAAGATTGGCCGCAGGACGATTTCCAGTAAACCAGCATAGTTATACCTTTGAACGAAAACCACATAAGCGAGCGATTGATAAATGTCCTCTTGTGCACATATTTCAACGGAAGACTATGTCATTAAGGATAATTTCTACGAGTTCCTCGACAAGATCCAATGTGCAATTTTGGAATTAAGCCGCCAAAATAGTTTTATGAAATTTAAACAGGCAATTGTGGAACACTCTAAGAAAGGAAATAACTTGTACTCTGATGGTCTAACTCCTGTCAAATTTTTGTAATTTGGAAGAGCTACACAGGACTTTAGATGCTGAATCAGAACCAGATGATTTTTCTAGTACAAGCTGTTGCAAGAAAATTTACCTTTGAGTTGGAACACCAAGCTCTAGCTCAATCCACCAGTGGTCCACCAGCCTCAAACCTCGGAAGATAACCCACATACGTATCTGGGCGGTTTTCTCCCCAGAGGGGAACGAAGTGGTTCGTTCGGTAAAACCATAAGGGCAGAAGGGAGACTCAAGACGAATCAGGAGCCCAAGGTGCGACAGGAACACCGTGGTTGAAGCCCGTAGTAAAGATGGAAGTCTCGCAAAGGGCAGCATCAGATAGAACGTGTGAAAGTCGCCAAGGAAAGCCAAGAAATACAAAGACTTAACGAACACAAGATCCCTGCACTGATGTGGATGCAGCTAGCTAGGTTCGAAGGGTGAAGAGACAATGATCGGCGGACTGCCAATAAATAAAATAGCCTCCAACGAGAGAACAAAGAAACACACAAATAAAAAGTACACAACCGGCCGAGGCCAGAGGGCACAAAAGCCCACTAACAACAAACAATCGAATTAATAAGTGTAAGGAGTGACATGCTATTGGTCAGCCGCATCCCCCCAAATCAGAACGCTGATCCACCGGAGTTGTTAGGGACCCGCGATAAAAATTTGTGCAGGCACTGTACTTGGATTTTGTTAGGGGCGGCGATCCAGAGAATGGATGGATAGATATGCATTCCCTTATTGGATGGTATCTACATATTCTTTCTTTCGTCCCAAGACTTCAGCGACATTCCGATCGAGTCTACTTTCTCCTTCGCAGTCGGGAATGTACCCGGGCATGAGAAAAGGGAGAAACTCTGCTTTATTGCAAGTTCCAAGAGGGAATTTAGTATCAGGAGAAATAGTTGGCACAGTTAGGATTCACAACTGCCAGAAACTCTCTCAGTGGAGTTCCCAGTTATGACTGGAAGCGAGAGCGAACTCTGAGAATGAGGAGTTTAGTATGAATGTGTACAATGGGATGATACACTAGCATACACTAGCAAAAGCTGTTAGTGTTGCAGCTACAAGTAACCCCGTAGTTGAGACCGCTACAGTTAAGTGTGTAATTTTCGAAAGTAACTAGTAGCCGGAGCCACTCACATTCATACTGCTGAATGTTCCAATGTCAGGAATATGCCTATATAAGCAACCACGCCCTGCACACTTCAACCACTCTTCTCGCTGTACTCCCTGGAGGAATTACCTCGCGGGGCTGGTCAGCATCTATGCTATCTCCCGGGTCCTTGCTATTTCAGAACGTCGTACCTGCTCGATTTGGCGGAGTTCTTTCTGCACACCGGTTATAAACTGACAATTTTCCTCTGATCGTAACATATGTTCGAATAAGTAGTGTGGACTGGGCACACATGCTCCGCATCTTCGTCATCATTTGGACAATTTGGACACAAGGCAGAGTTATCTTGTCGAAAGCGGTACAAATATTTATTCAACCAAGGGTGACCGGACAGGAAGCGCGTGAGGTGGTAGTTGCAGTTTCCATATGTCTGGTTTACCCACACTTCTATAGACGGAATTAACTTATAGGTCCATCGGCCTTTTGTGGTGTTGTGCCATCTAGTTATTGAGGTCATCCTTTCTTGATCTTTAATCCTTTTTATTTCATGGGTTTTTAGGTGGCGGTTCTTCTACCGCGAGCATCGAACTTGTCGAGTTCTAGAGGCTGAGTAGGGTCAATGAATCTCGAGAAGAAATTCTCCAGACGAGTCCTGAAACCAAAGGATGCTCCCCCCCCCCCCCCTCCCCAACTCACAAAGCACTCCATCATTCCCCTGGGCTGGATCAAGGTGTTATACGACCCGTGCCGATGATCAACATGGCTGAGGGCCCAGTATCTCCAAAAATAGCTCAGTCGCAAACGGAGTATCCAGATACCTGGCGACCTCCGGATTTGCTAGCCTTATCTGTATACGGCGGATCCCTGTACAGATGGGCACCCCTTTCTCCGCTACTCGTGGGACCATTAATGGATAACAACCAAAAAACAAAAACCGAGGCCGGTACTCCTTCATTACCGGGCGGTGGAACGGTGACTACACCGACTACCGGCAAGGCTCCTGCATTGCCGAGAGGAGGCAAAACTGTGGCAGGCCATGGTGCGCCATCCTCTAAAGGCAAAAGGAACGAGCCAAAAAATAAGAATTCAGGAAGTGTTAGGACTGTGGCAGGCCATGGTCCTATCACCTCCTCCACCCCTAGCAGCAGCAAGTTTGTGGCAGGCCACGGACTTGTCGCTGCTACCAAAACTCCTTCAGGGAGTGTTAAAACTGTGGCAAGCCATGGTCCTATCACTTCCTCCGCCCCTAGCAGCAGCAAGTTTGTGGCAGGCCACGGACTTGTCGCTGCTAAAAAAAATTCCTTCGGGGAGTGTTAAGACTGTGGCAAGCCATGGTCCTATCACTTCCCCCGCCCCCATCAGCAGCAAGTTTTTGGCAGACCACGGACTTGTTGCTGCTACCAAAACTCCTCCCTCCAAGGAGGAATCTGGAGCTCAGCCGCATCGGCAAGCTCCATCTAAGGCGCTCTACATAAGACGCCGAAATGCTTCACGCATCATCAAAACCTTCGGATCCATTCCGGAGGTGGAGAGAAGTGCGGAAATAAAGAGCAAGGTTGAGTGGGCTAAAAACATCCTAAAAGTCGGATTTCCCACTGCTTCCATTGCTCCCAAAACGTCAAAAGACTCCTCTAAGCGTCAGAGATCGTTGGAGGAAACCGTACCGGTTTCCAAGAGGCCCAAAACACACAGTTCCACAACCCCTGGGCCATCCAACAGCAGATCTCTGAGGTCTTATAATGAAGTCCTAAAGGACGCATTGGTGATCGCGGTGATCGACAGGAGCGATACCGACGGTTCCATTACACCGGAACGGTGGCAATTGGTCAAGTTGAAGCTCTCGAGCAACTTCTTGGCCATCATGCGGGAAAACCCAGGACCACCTCCTATCACAAGCGACGCTGGCTGGCACCAAGGCCATGTCAAGCTCATCGCTTGCTCCAACCAGAGATCTCTCGATCTCTTCACCAAGGCCATCGATGGTTTAGGAGAGGTTTGGCCAGGTGCAAAACTCGAGGTCGTATCTAAGGAAGACATTCCTAGTAGACCTCGAACTCGCAACTGGATTCCAGCCGAACCCTCCTCTCCAGAATATATACTGGAAATCATCCGGCTCAGCAACCCGACTCTTCCGACTCATGACTGGAAAGTCGCGAAACTGGAGGAACTAAGGGGTTCTTATAGATGCGCGTTAATTGTGATCAATAAGGAATCCCTTAATCCTCTGGCGCAGACGAAAGGCATGATTCGGTTCGGATTCGAGTCCATTCACTTAAGGGTGTACAAAAAGGATGAGCTGGATGCTGATAAGCAACCTCCTCCTCCTTTAACACCTGACATCACAACCTTGGATCTTGGAGCGTCGATATCCTTTCCAGAATTGGATAGCGACGACTCCAATCTGTCTGAGGTGACTACCAAGCCGTCGGTCTCCTCTTCTGACACACTGTCGGAAATGGAAACCGATGACGAAGCAATTAGAGGTTCTACACGATCAGAGATAGAAGATGAGCTTTTGGGCACATCTTCAGAATCGGAGGACCTCAACAATACCGTGGTGGAGGCGACTCTGGAAGATTGTAGCAATGATACGGTTTCTCCAGATTAATCTCCACCACTCAAAAAAGGCTTCGGCCGCACTCATTCTGCGTCTTTCCAAAGGCGCAGAAGACATAATTCTAATCCAGGAACCATGGATTGCAGAAGGCGTGGTTCGTGGACTTAGGACACCCTCATACGTTCCGCTCTATACAAGAGACAAAGGTACTGGATGGTATCGTTTGAACACTCCTTTTCAGACCATAGATACATCCAATTCAGTCTGAGTGATGCTCCCCCCCGCCAACCAGCTTTCCGGAACTACCGGAAAACTGATTGGACAAAATATAGAGGAATACTGTCGGAAACGATATCCTCTAAACTACGAGTATCAAGTCCCCCGTGTGACACCAATGAGCTCGACATGAAAGTCAGGGAATTTACTCTGACTCTCAATAAGGCTATGGCCGCTTCCTGACCTCTTATTCAACCAAGAGGCAAGAAAAAGCCACATTGGTGGACATCGGCACTAGGACTGCTCAGAAACACCTGCAGAAAACTTTTCAACGCAGCAAAAAGCACAAGAAAAGTGACCGACTGGGACTCATATAAAGAATCCCTCAAATTATACAAAAAAAGAACTGAGGAAGGCAAAGCGACAATCCTGGAGGTCATTCTGCGACAAAATTACAGAAACCTCTGAGGCTTCGCGGCTAAGAAAAATCCTCTCCACAAATCCTATGATGCCCAGCTGTTTGAAAAAAACCGATGGCTCTTAGACAACCTCAAGTGATGAATCACTCAACCTGCTTCTGGACACCCACTTTCCAGGTAGCTCCCAACTCGCGGCCAGTAGCAGCCCAAACAAGCCTACTGCAACCGTGACCAAAATTCATGGTCTGATTACGAGAGACAAACTGCTCTGGGCGCTGCATAGCTTCAAACCATACAAGTCTGCTGGTCCGGACGGTATTATACCTGCCGAGCTACAGAGATCCTCAGATATTATTCTACCAGTGTTGGAAAATATTATGAGGAGCTCTGCAGAACTTATCCACATTTCACTGTCATGGAGGGAAGTCAATGTAGTTTTCATTCCCAAAACCGGAAAATGCTCTCATGTTGTCCCAAAGGACCTCAGACTTATAAGTCTATCATCTTTCCTTCTGAAAATTCTAGAACGACTGATTGATATCCATATACGAGCTAAAGTTGATCCAAGACTTCTGTCAACGGCTCAACATACCTACTGTAAAGGAAAGTCGGTGGAAACGATTTTGCACTCTCTGACTAGTCACATCGAACGATCCCTACAATATAAAGAGTACACAATGGTTGCTTTCCTGGACACAGAGGGCGCCTTTAACAACGTCGACATATGCGCAATCACGACTGCGCTGTCAACTCTGCAGGTAGACGACTCACTTGGGGAATTGATCAGTCTTATGCTAAACAGCAGGATAAACAGCTCCAAACTGGGTGAGACTTCTGATAAAAGTAAGGCGGGGTCCTCTGTCCCCGCTAACTTCCAGGTTAATGAACTGCAGATATAACTGAAAGCGGATGGTAGCAGGCTGATTGCCTATGCGGATGACGTTGCTATAGCCGTCGCAGGTAAGCATCTCAATACCATTAAAGAACTCCTTCAAGCAAATGTCAATAGATTAACCCGCTGGGCAGATCGCTGTGGATTGGAAATAAACCCCCAAAAACTGATCTTGTCCTCTTTTCTAGGAAATATAAAATTCCAATCATAGACCCTCCTTCAATAAACGGTACCAGTTTAGCTTTCTCCGATACAGCAAAATATCTGGGTCTCATTTTTGACAGGAAACTAAACTGGAAACCTAACATTCAAGAAAGAGTCAATAAAGCTACAATAGCTTTATTCTCTTGCAAGAAAGCCATTGGGAACAAATGGGGCCTTCAACCTCGCATAACCCACTGGCTATACATCTCATTCATAAGACCGATACTTACTTACGGGGTGGTTGTCTGGTGGACGGCCTTGGAAAATGCAGTCAACCGCATCAAACTAAGCAGAGTGCAAAGAACAGCATACACAAGCGGAGCCTTGCGGTCTACCCCCTCTGCGACATTAGATATTCTGTTTCACTTGACACCCCGCGACATTTTTAGCAGGCAAGAAGCTGCGACCGCAGCTATTCGCCTTAAAGCGACTAACCAGTGGACGAATAATTCATTTGGCCACGCCAACATTCTTAATACATTAGGAATCCTCACAAAGAACATCGATTACACTATACCTGAACTTTGGTTTGACAAAAACTTCCATGTAAGCTTCCCCTCTAGATCATTCTGGGAGGAGGATGCTTTCATGGAGGACAAGTCAATCCGTCTCTACACAGATGGATCTAAAACCGATAGCGGAGTTGGTGGCGGTGTTTTCTCAGATAAGCTAAATCTAAGCCTCTCTTTCCGCCTTCCAAATCACTGTAGCGTGTTCCAGACGGAAATTTTGGCGATTAAAGAAGCTCTGTCCTGGCTGAAGAAAAACGTGATATCTGCAAAGGATATCCGCATATTTTCGGATAGTCAGGCCGCCATCAAGTCCCTGGACTCGGTCTCATTGTGTTCTAAAACTGCCCTTGAATGCCGATCATCTCTCATGGAGATGGCAGAGCAGTTCAACATTCACCTCTGTTGGGTGCCGGGCCACAGAGACATTACAGGGAACTGCAGAGCCGATGAACTCGCCAAAATTGGAACCACTCTACCTATCCTACCGGACAAAGGTAGTATAGGTATACCAATCGCTACGTGCAAACTAACACTAAAGCTAGATGCCAATAAAAGAACGGATCTTAGGTGGACTGCTGGACAAACATGTCTAGCGACCAAACAGATCTGGCCAAGGCTGGATCTGAGTCGATCTAAGTGTCTGATCCTTTTAGATAGGAAACATCTCAGCGTCATAATAGGTGTCATTACAGGACACTGCCTCATAGGCAAGCACGCAAGAAGGCTTGGCGCTTTTACTAACGATTTCTGTAGAAGCTGCATGGACGAGGAAGAGGAGGAGACAATCCCCCACCTTCTCTGCACATGCCCAGCTCTCTCTCAGAGAAGGAAGCTTCATCTAGGAGCTTTCTTCTACAACGACCTAAACGATCTAGAAAAAATAGACGTTAACAGTCTCCTACGCTTTATTATAAGCTCAAACTGGTTCCAGTAGTAAGAAGATCATAGATCCACGTGGCATCACAATGGGCCAATAGGCCTAAGTGGGTTGGTATTTCCAACAGCCACTCTTACCTAACCTAACCTAACCTAGGTGGCGGTTTGACGCAATTTTTTTGTATACCCTGAACATCTCATCCGAGAGTATGTCGATGGGTACCATTCGTACCATAGCTCGACAGCCACATATCATCCTTAATGCACATATGTCTGTATACCGACAATAGTTTTTCTTAGCATCCTGTCTGACCAGTGCAGTGGCCCAAACCGGTCAGCAAGTTCAAGTCCAGCTGAACATGGCCAATTTTTTATTTGCGCAATAGCAGTATTTGTAGCAGATGTAGCAACCGTAAGAATAGCAATGTAATCAGCGAAACCTATTGCAAGAACTCCTCGTGGCAACGCCAGTAGCAGTACTCCGTCGTACATAATATTACACAATAATGGTCCTAGTATTGATACCTGTGGTACTCCTGCAGAGAGACTGTAATATTTGATAGCATCTTCTGTTTGATATAGAAGCTGCCTATTGCTACCTATTGCTACTATCTTAAGTAAATAGCGTGGTGTATCCATTCCAGAAAGTGCTCTCGTTATGAATTGAAGGCATTCCTAACATCAAGTGTCAACACTGCGCAATATTCTGTGACATCTTTCCCCTACTATCGCGTTAGTCGCAATGTCTACTACCGCTTTTATAGCATCTATGGTACACAGCGATTTTCTAAAAACGAATTGGCTATTTGATAAAGCTCCTTTTACTCAGCTACTGACAATAGTCTTTCGTAAATGATACATTCCAAAATCTTGCCCAGGGTATCTAGACAACATATTGGCCGATATGAAGATGGTTCCCTTTGCGAGGAGTCCCAAATGCTGTTTTTTCCATGGGTCAGGAAGATTTCCTTCCTTTAGACAACCAGACATGGTTGATGAATTAAAGAACAAAAAAGAAACGGTGACAGAGATTTAAGTGTCGGATTACGGTTCAGCTCAGATGTCAACATGACATTTTGGTTTCGGATAAATACTAATTGTGCGAACTTTAAGCAGATATGGCGACTTTCATCCAGTTTGTTATATGTTAAAGCAGTATCAGCCCTTGCATTTACCCCAGCTTTACAATTGGTTACAAATCGTTTATCGTATGCCACAGCTCGAACAAGCTTCCTCCAACTGGAAATTTTCCTAAGCAATCGATGCACAAAATGCTCTTTGTTGTCGTTGTGAACTGGTTCCACCGAAAATGAATTGATGCGGGTCTCTAATAAGACTTCTGGACTCTGCAACGTGTCAGTCAATTCCATCTCCCGAATTTCAAAACTTCGGCCTAACCAAGTGGGTCCGCGCTGAGGCAAGCAGGCCGCGCGAAGCACAATCTGCGGGGTTTTCCTTGGACGGCAAGATGTCAAGGATTTCGGAAGTCCTATTCCCAACAAAGGTTTTTAAATGTGATGGTGGAGATGACAGCCATGCTAGCACGATGCTCGAATCACACCATGAATGCAATTTTATATCCGGAATTTGCAGTACCGAGGTAATCGATGCCATTAAACGGGCCAACAACAACGCGCCACAGAGCTCCAAACGTGGAAGTGAAATTTGTTTGAGCGGGGCCACGCGTGTCTTGGCCGCGATCAACGTGACACAATAGATTCCGTCTCCTTCGCGATGCCAACAATAGATTACGGCGGCATATGCTTTTAACGATGCGTCAGAGAATCCGTCAGAGAATCAAGATCAGCAGTCGAGTTTGGGATGTAACGAGGAATTGTGAGGTTATTCAAGGCATGGATGTCATTGCGATATTTTAGCCACTTGTCAGACAAGCGCTTAGGTAAATCATCATCTCAGCTAAGGTGTTGAAACAAAATTTTGAATAATATGAGAACCGGTGCCAGCAATCCCAGTGGGTCGAAGTTTCTAGCTACATTTGAGAGAAGCTGTCTTTTAGTAGCCCTGTTAATATCGTCTAAGGTTACCCTGAACAGTAAATTATCATCGCAAGGGTTCCAGAAGACCTTGGCAATAGAAGTGTTATTACCGTCGAATAGAGATGTCATATTAATCTCATCAGAGGCCACCGAGTTTACCAGAGACGGCGAATTCGAAGTCCATTTACTTAGCTCCAGCCCTCCTAGGGAGAGCAGCTTGATTAACTCATTTTTCTTGTTAATGAGTTCAGCATCAGTATCCGCTCCTGTGAGCATATCGTCCACATAAAAATCGTTGAGTATAGTATTGGAAGCGAGTGGATACTCATGGGCATAATCAGTAGCCAACTGCTCCAGAACTCTCACTGATAGAAATGGTGCACATGATGTCCCGTATATCACAGTGCAAAGCTCAAAGTGCTTAACTGCATTCTTCGGGTACTCCCTCCAAAGAACCCGTTGGTAACGACGATGAGACTCTGTTAACCATATCTGTCTAAACATTTTAACGATGTCTACAGAAAAAACAACCCGATACAGTCGAAACGAAGACAGACTGCTACAAGATTTCTCTGAATGCTAGTGCCTGGTGTGGTAGGTAAAAGCTACCCGAAGATGAATCAAGGTTTGTGCTGGAGACCTCCTGTATGTGCCCCAACCGCAGGTATTCTCGCATGAATTGGATGAATTGGATGTGAATGTATTGTATGTGCTACCGAAAACAGGGTCATGATCTTTAAATGGTAAGTAAACACAGTATTTGCCATCACTGCATCTGCTGACCGTCGATTGGAAATGGGCTCCTAAGACATTCTCCTCATCACAGTACTTCTTTGTTGTTACTGCGGTCTCTTCCAATTCCCAAATCGGTCGATGTCACTGACGCTATTAAATGAGGAGATTGGACCAAGTCGAGCAGAATTATAGCCGACGACTACCCAACCAAAGATTGAAGACTGTGCTACGGGATGACCATCATCTCCTAATAGTCTGTCACTGGTGACTACGTTCCAAAACTGATCAGCACCTAGTAGGTGCTGAAGTGGTGTCGAATGAAGGATCTGCTAAGGTCAACAAGGTGAAGACCTTGTTCAATGTTTGAGTGTCGAGTGAAATTGCCGGAAGACAAGAGGTTAGTGTAGAGAGAATATATGCAGTGACCCGAATACTGTCTGACGAAACAGACTGCAGCGACCATGCGTGGTTCCACCATCTGACGACGATATTCCAAAAATCGTAAGGATTGCGGATTTTCTACGTAGTCCAAGGCGACGAAGACAACCTTCGAAATGAACGATATCTGGAATCCGGAATCTAGGATTACGCGATAGGGTTGAGTGCGTTCTTGGATGTCCAAAACATCTGCCACTGCAGCAGGAATAAACGCGAAAGAATGATTGAGATGCGTAGCAACGTTTACAGGTATGTAATGTATTAGAGCACTGTATCGATGGTTGTTGAGACGAAGAGTGAGGCAACGACGAATGAGCTGACGAAGAATGAGGTGATGATGAGTTAAGTGAGGAAGAGTGAGGTGACGAAGAGTGTGGTGACGAAGAGTGTGGTGACGAAGACTGAGGTGACGAAGAGTGAGATGTTTGAAGCCGAAGGGAATTCAAAAGAGTAGAGGGATCCGAATGAACCAATGAGTGATGACGATTACCACATTCATTACATCGGTGCGATGATTTGCATTTTTTCGATGACTGTCCTTTGCGGAGACAATTGAAGCATAAGCCATGCTGCTTTACATTGGCGACGTGAACTAAGATCCAAAGCTCGAAATTTATCGCATTGAAACTTAGATAAGTTCTGACCGGCATTATCCCAGGATTTCGCGACAAATGTATGAGCCGATTGTTGCGATTTCTTTTGACTCGAACGATGGCTATTGAAGCTCAATTCCAATGCTTCGCAGCGCAAGAAGGTTAGGAATTCCTTGATGGCAGGGTTATTGTTTGCAACGCTAAATTTTGCCCACGAGTGTCGCGTATCCGGATCAACCTTGTTCAACAAAAGAAATATCAGCCATGAATCACGCTTGTCCCTAACCACTTCATCAGCTATATCACAGATTTTGCGTAAAGTACCTAAATCCGTGGCATGACAAGAGGTAAGATTCATAAAATTGTTTATGAATGAGTTTACTCTTTGCATAGGCCGATCATAACGAGTTTGTAAGCGTTCCCAAGTTTGGCTGTAATTTTGATCGCACACAGTGATATGAGCAACAAGGTATGCAGCTTCGTCACGCAAATAGGATTTCAAATAATGAAATTTTTGGGTATCTGTTAAATGGGTTTTGCTATCGATTGAACTTTGGAATAAATCTTTAAACGAAGGCCAGTCCTTATAGGAACCAGTAAATGATGAAATAACAATTTTTGGCAATTCACAATCCTTAACCGCAGTTGAATTTGAACGAGCAGAAGGGGTACTAGTTAATTGTTGTAAAAACGGGTCGGCTAAACTATTAATGGCTTCGGTACTGCTATCATTGCCGCTTCCAGTAACCAGTTTGAGAAACTGTAGTTCGAGCGCGAATAGCAACCAACATCAACCCGTGTGCCTTAAAATATTTGTTCTCATACGCTACATACGCTATGCAATAGATGCTAGCGGAGTGATGTATGTTATTTGTGGAGCCCTATAGCCCTTTACATTGGCCATTACCATCCGATATGCAGTAGGCCAAGGATTTAGGCGACTGAAGCGTGTCGCTTTACTTTCTTTGATTGCAGTTCTTAAGTGGCGTCTTACCTGTCTAAAAGAGTTAAAATTTTCTTGAAAATCTGGCCTTCTTCTAGACCGCTTCATTCTCCAACGAGCATATAGGCACGTTGCCCTTAATTTCATCAAACCATCAGAAGCACGGCGCTCTTTTGTGGCTGTTGATTCTTTTGGGCATTGAGGCATCGCATGCTGTAGTAACAATACGTGTAAGCTGACTCACCAAATTCTCTCTGCAACTATTAATCAGTTCTTCAAACGTATCCTTATCAAAGAGTGTGTCCTTGAGTGTGAGTGTGTACAGTGTAGTTAAAGAACTTCGGTGGGCCGCGCGTGCAACAAATTTCGAAAGAGGCGAGACACCCGACCATTTCGTTTAACCGTTTGGTGTTCGGGACTATTTAAACAGCGGGTCACTCTACCGCCGAGGGCATCGCTAAACGATAAAGTACAAAGAAAAACCCACAGCTGAGATAAGCGGATCCCGGAGTGTTATATTTGGTTCGGGTCATCGTTCGATCGGTGCCGGGAATCAAACCTAATAAAGCGAATCTACAATGACGAAGTTGTACCCCAAGGTACTATAACTCCTACAGCTGACGCCGCATAATGGCATCCCTACCAAAAAAGTTTTAAGGATCAATGATCCATTTGAGAAGGTCACCCTGATTCCTTTGCATCAAACTCTCAATTGAGAGGTGAAAGCATTTAACCAGACAATTTACTCAATACTGTCCTCTGTACGTGTACTCCGTGCTTATGCTAAAGCGAAAAACATTGCTGTTTCATTAGAGCAAGAATGCCAAAAGAGAAATTATGAAATAAAGTGCCAAACACTCCGGAGAGGACAAATGAACAAAAGAACAGGTACTTTGCTCCAACACAGACCTGAACATATTCCTCCATTCAGACATTTGCATATCTGTTTTAATTTCACAACAAAAAAGGAGGAAAACTGCAATTGTTCAGAGCATCCTTCTTCTTTTTTTTCTGTTCTTCTGCATGTTACACTTTCGTGTTTTGTCCCGACGACGACTAGGACTAGGCGGAATTCATTCTGTTTTTGTTTTGCTAAGGATTTTGCATTTGGCCCCTTTTAGCACAAGGATTTCTGCAAAGCATATTGTTACAAACGACAAAACAAAATGTTTTGTGATGTGTTATCCTTTCAGTGTTTCGCTTTTGTTATTCAAATGTCAAAGATAAATAGAGAAATGCAATTATTGACATAGCTATCATGTCATATTAGTCTTTTGTGTGTTCTCTGCCATCATTAATGGATTTGTATAACTCTTCAAGACGAATGTGATGGCACATTCGTGATATCTTCTACAATTTCGGGCTTCAAATTCCATTTGCTGGTGGACAGTTCTAAGATTAGCCGCAATTCTACGAAGGCCAGCTTTGATTTGTGTAGTTGACTAATGAGAAGGATTTTCTTATATGCGAAGAAAATGGGTAGTTGAATTGCTAGACATAAGTACAGATTTTAATTCAACCGAGAGTAGACCTCGTCTACTTACGAATCAACTCTTAGGTAGTCCCATTTGGACTATTATATCAACGCTTGACCCTATGAACTTTTTCACATCGCAAGGCACTGAATTCTCTGAAAAGTCCCGCATATTTGTCCCGTAAATTCAAATTCTCAGAGATGTTGTTAGTACAAGCAAATCCAATAGGGGGAACCATTTGGGTTTCTTTAAATCTAGGCGGCCACGACAAGACCCATGCGTCGGTTGTGTAGAGAAATAAACTCTCAGAAAAATACATCACAGCTGCTTCCACAAGAATCCGTATCTCGGTATCGGTCGCATGTGGAGTTTTTCTAGCATGTCGAGCGCTGCTCTAGACGCACTGATCCACACTCCATCCGTTTGGTTTTCATATACCGCTGGTCCAGATGGTATATCTCGCCTTCTTCTGAAGAGGTGTTCTTCCTCGCTGGCAAAACCACTGCGTAAGTTTTTTCATCAATCCTACCCTTTAGCACTCTTTCCGAGCAGATGAAAATTAGCATTTGTTCAGCCCATCCCTAAAAAAGGGAGATCTTCTCTCTCCTTCTACAGAGTCATTGCATTTACGTCCCTTCTTTCGAAGGTCATCTCGAAATACGAAAACTTCTCAACGACCGGCAGTAGGTTTTCGTAGCAGCAGGTCCACTGGTGATCTGATGGTATGTCTCATCGAAAAGTGGAACTAAAGTGTACAACAATCTGGCGAAAGCAAGATAGTTGCACTTGATATTTCTAAGGCATTTGACAGAGATCGACAGGGATCGACACTCTCTTCGGAACGTTCACTTCATTGCATTGGACGGTTTCAAGTCTAATATTCACAAAATAAATGCTGGTATGCCCCAGGGCTCCGTTCTGTCTTTAACACTCTTTTTAATTTTCATCAACGATCTCTTGTCTGTTACTTCTAATCAAATATATTCCTTTGTTGGCGACAGTACTCTCTGCTTTTCATACTCGTTCCCGGATTCACGTCCCTGTTCTTCGGCTGTAGAACGGCAGCGTATACTAAGCTCATTAAATTCCGGTATAAACAGCATCACCAATTGAAGAACATTCTACAGAGTGGAATTTAATGCTACAAAAACACCATGCTGTCTGCTGTCATTAAAGCGAAATCCCAACACCTCGCATTCTCGAAACCGAAAAACTTTCCAGTCTCGGTATGTGTGTCAATGATAACTTACGTTGGAATGCCCACATATTTGAGGTCGCCAAAAATGCTGCGAAATGTCTAGGTTTCCTCAAGCGATGTAAGGAATATTTTACCCCCTCTGATCTGGCCTCAATATACAAGGCCTTCATCCGCCCAAAATTGGAGTACAATGCCCATATCTGGTCAGGTGCACCTAAAGCATCTCAGCACCTGCTAGATAGGATTCAAAACCTTGCGATAAGACTCATAGGTGATGCTAATATCATCCAGTCAATGGACACCCTCAAGCACCGACGAAATGTCTCGTGTCTCACATTGTTTTGTCGCTATTACCACCATCAGTGCTCCATTGAAATCGCCAGTAGCATTCCGACCCTTCAAACCTTCAACCGTAACACTCGTCTCGCTATGAATGCTCAAGCCCACTTTCGGACGTACTCCAAAATATCGTGACTCGTTTCTAAGCCGAACAACTCGCTTGTGAAATGCCGTGCCGACCCCTCTATTTCCTAGTCATTATAATATTCAAACATTTAAAACCAACGTAAATAGGTACCTATCTTTCTTCCCTCCCTAATTTTCCTTCGGCCGCGTGGTGTGCAAACATTTTAAGGGTAACTTAACCCCTTGAGCGCGCGCTACTTTATAAAAAAAAAATTAAAAAAATAGTAGACTGCACTTTCGAAGTCATCTTGCTTTTAAAAACAGGTAGTTGTTGGACCACTACGTACTGGAATTTTGATGACCTGTCCGTCAAACAGAAATATACAAAATCCTGATACCAATGAATTCTAATGTGAAGAACCGGTGGAGAGGTCGAAGTTTCTGTCTCTGTAGCAATATCCAAGCTGCGCATAAAACTTTACTAAACTCCGTCCACTTCCTAGCTACTAAGAGACGCTTTCTTAACTCAACCGGATGGCTGAACTCAGTTTTGTTTCTGTCCCCGATCACAATATGTTCGGGAAGTGAGATTGTCATTGAACTCGTCAGAGTAGAGTTTCTCAGGACCCGATCCTTCTTTAGGACTGCCTGTGTCAGCTAGGGGTTCCATTGATAGCTGCGTTTCATATGAGCATAACTGCATGAGGCATGACTCTGCTGGCAGATCAAATTTATGCTTTCTGACGTCTATAAGAAGTCGGCTTTCATTTAGCAGGAAAGGCAGTAGACTGCTCGTTTACATCTCAGCGGGACACTATCTTAAGGCGCTTGCTGTAAGAGCGATGGCGATACAGTGGAGTATACTCGTAAGTGCGGGAACACGGTCGTGGTGTGGTGAGTGCTGACACTGTGGGCATATTGCCGCTGAATCACTTACTCATCTTCTTTGGGAAGATTGAAACATTTCGACAATAATAATTACGATAGACAAGTGATAGGAAAAAGAGACAAAAAAGGAGGAAGTCTTTGGCAAGAAGAAGAAGAAACTTCATTGAGGCTAAATTGACCAACATAAGCCCGAAATGTACGAATGCTCACTCAGAGGAACAGGACAAATTTGTCGAAGATTGCTTCGACGAACTCCTCATCCAGACGTAGGAGCTATGTCATTTGTGCGAAGTGAATGTTGTCCTCGGTGATTTTAACGCCAACTTGGGAAAGAAGAACATCTTTGCCTGCACAGTTGGAAAATATCCACAAAGGAAACTGGCAGTTCCCAAATTTAAAACCCGTCAACTAGATTGATCTCATCGCGGTGATGCAGGACAAAGTTCTAATATTTATTCTATTTTGGATGTCCAAACGATTTAAAGAGCCAAGGCCGATTCAGACGACTGTCTTGTTGTACAAGTGTGAATATCTCGGACGAAGGAATGCTGCCAATATTAGCTTTAGAAGACCAGTGAGACTTTGTCAGAAAGCCATCATCAGAGATGGCACATATGATGTGTTAGGTTTCAACCGACTTACGAGTATTTAGGTGGTGATACAATTCGGGTTGAACATAGGCCATAACTAACAAGGCTCTCCAGTTAGTCTGGCCTCCAGTTGCGCATTCCAAGCAGGTTGAGGTCCCCTTCTATTTATGTGCTCCACCTAAGGTGAGGTCTTCCTCTACTGCGTTGTCCCTCCGGGTTAGATTTGAAGACATCTCAGGTGACTGATGCGCAGTCGATGTCGGTGTACAGCTCTTATACATTGGTCGTCATTGAATCGTCTCTCTCAAAGCCCGTCTACGCAAACGGAACCGAATATTTTTTGAAGGATTTTACTCTCGAAACGACTGAGGATATTTTCATCCGCTCTCGATAGGATCCATGATTCTGCGCCATAAAGTAGGACTGCGGAGATCAATATCTTATATAGAGTCTCCTTGATTTTTCGGAATAGGGCCCTACTACTTAATTGACTTCTTAACCCAAACAGCGATTGCCGAGAGTAATTCTTCGTTTTATAATATCCCTGCTGAGGTGTTGTTGACAGAATTCATAGAAGGGCAAGGTAGACAAAGTCCTAGTTGTGATGCTCTGCCCAATTCGTTGACGTTGTGTGCCCCTTCTTGTTGACAGCAAATAATTGGTTCACTAAACCTATTTTGGCAGCTTCCGTTTCAATAAAGATTATGCCTCCAGTGTTCGCTTGTGAGTTCCGCACAATTCTTTCAACTATGATGTTGAACAAGTCACATGACTGCCTGTCACCTTCTCTAAAACCCTTTTTGACGTCAAAAGTCTCGGTTATGTCAAGTTATGCACAGACGGACGAGCTTGACAGGGATGCCGTAGCTAGCTATGGCTCCATATAGCTCGTCTCTACAAATGCTGTCATAGGCGGCCTTAAGGTCGATAAAGAGGTAGTGTGTATTGATTTTGACTTTTTGGGTTTTCTCCAGGATCTGCCGGAGTGTAAGGATTTGGTCGATATTGGACTTTCCTGGTCTGAAACCGCACCGATAAGGACCAAGGAGGTTATTGGCGAAGGATTTCAGACGTTCATACAGTACGGCGGAAAAGATCTTGCGTCCGATGTTGAGGAGACATATAAAGGGTCTTTCATCAAGCGCTTCCTATCCTTAAATTTAAATAAAACAAAGTGTGCGTGAGATATCATTGAAATTTTTTACTCGTTTGAAAGGCCTATCGATGCCATTATGTATGGAATATAACATCGTTCAAATGTCCGCCGCGGCTTCTCTGAGTGGCGGGCATTCGAAAGGTCCAATTTTCGCCATGACTCTGGTGCATAAATCAGGCTGAATTTGACCGATGGCATGGGTTACGTTGGCATAGAGGGCCGCTGTGCTGTGTGGCTTATTCGCATGGACCTGTGACTTCAGAAAACGCCACAAGAAAAAGTTTAACGGGGTCGTGAAATGACCATTCCCACGAATCCCTAGTGCAGAATTTCAAATGTGCGTAAACTGTGTGGCACGTAGCGCCGCCCTGTTGAAACCACAACGTCGTTCTGAAAGAAATATGGACGGTTGACGCCGCCAGCCCAAAATCCACACCAAACAGTGATTTTTTCGGGATGCATTAAACGCTCTTGGATCTCATGTGGATTGGTATCGTCCCACATTCGACAATTTGTTTGTTGGGTACGTCATTCATCCAGAAATGGGCTTTATCGCTGAAGATGATTTTTGATGAAAATTAGGCTCAGTTTCTAACTGCTCCAGAGACTATTCAGCGAACACACGTCGTTGTCTATGGTTGTTTACCTTCAGCTCCTGGGTTAGCTGAATTTTGTACGGGTGTAGGCCAAAGTCACGACGCAAAATTCGCCAAGTTGTGGCCGAGTTCTTGTGAGCGACGCGAAATCGACTGCCTCGGATTCTCCAAAAAACTCTCACGGACAGCGGCGATATTTTCGCCAGATCTTGAGTTTCGTCGACGTACGAGTGTTGGTTTATCGTTTACTGAATCAGTGGATTCAAATTTATCCACCACACTGTGAATAGTCCTCTCGGTGGGACGATTATGGCGACCGTAAAATGGGCGAAGCGCGCGGAACGTTGTCCGAACAGAACACCCATTTTGATAATTTTATCACTTGCACGGCGTGTTGTTGAACGCTATTTCCATCCATGCTGATTTGGTAAAACAAACTGAATAAATGACAGCCAATTTGACAGATGTAGATTCTATCTATGGCCGCTATCAATTGTCAAAATTTGGAAGTCCCTATTGGCAGAGCCTGCACTTCTATAGTCGGCGCAGTTGAGGGGGCTCCCTTTTTGTGGATCGGGCATATGGTGCTGAGATTCCATTCATTAGGCATATACTCTTCTGACCAGAGTCACTTCCAGCTTATTAATACCTCAGCAGGTAAGCCGCCAGGTCTAGCTGATTTGTGGGATTTTGGCTTAGATCTTGCTATCCTTACTGGTCAGGTGGACGGATGTTTTGGCTAACATCATCAAAGTTAAATGGTCTATTCTGCCTGAAAGCTGGTTATTGGGCTTCATCACCGTTGTACAGTCTGCAGTAAAGGTTTTTCCATAGCACCGACTGTGACTCTACTACAAGGTTTCCTTCTTCATCTCTACAGTCTTCCTGCCTTGACATGTCCTTTTTATCTGTTGGCAAAACTTTCGTACGTTATTCCTGGAGTAAGACCTCTTAATGTCTTCAAACGCGCGCTTCTGTTGCTCTTTTTCTTCTTCTAGAGAAGCCTATGTTCTTCCTGACGCTTCATTGCAGCGTCCCTTTGTAGGCTTCTTGTTCAGCTGCAAGTACTTGCCGGCATTCTTCATCAAACCCGGGATTTCTTGGTGGTGGTCGGGTGAAACTCAGCACATCAGTTGCCGCTTTTTGATGGCACGTTGGTAGCGTTGCCACTGGTGGTCTTTGGTACTTGATGCTGGCGGCGTAGGAGTTATTGAGAGATACGCATTCGGCAAAATTTCTTACGGACTCTTTCGATTGTAGCTTTTCTACGTTGTATACGGATATTCTCACAGTTGTGGCGCTTGGGAGATCTGAATCAATGCCGGCTGCCCGGAACATTCGGACGTCCACAATACTGGAGGCATGCCTTACGTCTATCGCAAAATGATCAATTTGGTTTAGCGTTTGATGATCCGGAGACCGCTATGTCCCATTGTGTGCCTAAGGCCGTTGCCAGACGTGTTGTCGCGTAGGCTACACCAAAGATGTCCTCCTTTCGGACATATGCTCATATGTCTTGTCGATGGGCTCGCAGATACATTGTTTGGTAGCGTCGTCCATGTCTTCCGTAGAGTCATGAGCGCATATTAGGGCGCTCACGAGTGAGAAGCTCAAGACTCCTTTCCTAAGTCTGCCGCATATGGAAAATCTACATCCGAATAGTCGCTGTTTCTTTTTCCTATAGCAAACTCCATAGTAAACATCACAGTTTTTCATCGTCCTTATTGCACTTCCTGCCTGGATGGTGGTGATATCTGCGTGATAGCAGTCAATAGGTTCCGCTGATTCCATTATTTGTAGATTAACACGTGCAAATCTGAATGTCGTTGTCCTTTAAACGTCTGCAAGGGTCGTCAACAGTGAGTCTATTTTATCCGAAGACATTAGTTGGTTCGTCGCATATTTCAATCTCTTCCGTATAGGTGAGCCCGATGACGGCGTAGGCTAGTACAATGCCCTGCCCTTTGGTTTCGACCGACCATTACAACGAAACTTCTGGCTTGAAAAAGAGTGCCAGCAGCTATGTACAAAGCGGCACCGCGAAGACGAATATCGGCTTCAACGAAAAATAAGATACATAAGCTTCTTATCGAAGTCATGAACGTCGGTCGGACTAAAAAGTGAAAATAACTTACCAACGAAACACATACCGAGAAGGATGCAGAGATAAAGATGAGAACAGAGCTACAGTCATATCTGGCAGGACGCACCAACTGTAGACGAATTAGCTTGCTTTTCATCACGCCCCAAAATACCTTTCTACCATGCTGCGAGGACGGTTTAAGCCCTATTATTAGTCAGGAATGAGGATCAAACAATGAAGCGAATTGGAAATGACGCCCAATATAAACTTCTCGGACATCTCGTCCCAACTTTTAGGTATATAAAGCCTTTGTCTAGCTCTAGTAGGCAACTGAAGAAGGCACTCACGAATAACGAAGAAGCACTGTATAAGAGGATTACCGTCCCAATCCAACTCTATGGCGCGAAAGCATGGCCTTAGTTTGAAATGGAAGAAAATATCCTTGATTACTTCGAGAAAACAGTTATTTGAGTGATTTCCATGGAATTTGGGGAAGAATATATCACAACGAACTTGACGGTCTAGAGGGCGGTATAGAGCCTGAGTTTAAGAGCTTCGATGGCCACATCATACTGAACTTGCAAGAAACATGAAGAGTTTCTCTCTCGACAAAGTCAAAAATATCTCCTACTCACATACGAGTACTTTACTGTTTGAAAATTCGTTAAAAGGATGAACGTCGTGCATCAGGGTCACCTTTTAAGCCATCTTTGCGGTTCAAACAGAGAATTTTTGAACAAATTGAACAACTTAATTACGCAAAGCAAGCCATTCATAAGGATGTCCTCATCTCCTGTCATCCTTCGTCTAGTATCATCCCCTTGAACTTCCTCACACCACTTTGTACTCGTTCAAGTGCACTTTACCAAGGACCTCTTACTTATAGTACAACCATCCAAACGTCATTGTGGATTCTACAAAATTCTCCTACATACCATGAACCTCTTTGATTAATTGTTCTTTCCAATTACTACGCATTTAGCATAAGTTCTGCCCGGGAACTTTAGAAGGTTGTCTATGTCCATGAAGGACGACGCGCATCCTTCCCATTGACTGTGGTACAATGTGACACATCCAAGTAATTTTGTCTTTTTTTTTAATTATCCTCTCCAGCAGCAGTATTCTTTTACGAGTAATGGAAGTGAATGGAAAGTTTTAATAATTTTGATGTTGTCAATGTGAATCTGTTGACGTCTCCCCTGACAGCCTTAGATTCATCATTTGAAACGACATGAGGAGGGGACAGAAAAGTGGTCTACTTTACATATACTCGCATGCCATTTATCGAGAAAATAAAGCGCGTCCTATTATTTAGCAATTTTTTCCGAAAACTTCTAATTCCATTCCAGATATTTGTGGTTTAACCCGAACATGTAGATTACGTCTGGGATAGAGCTTACCTCTCCTAATCCCTTACCACCTACTTGGCCGTATATGTGTGTGAGGGACTGATATTCCATGAGAATCGGCACCCTTTTCGGCGCAATAAGTTTCGGGTTCAAGGGTTTTCAAGAGCGCCATTATGTTTTTTTATGTACCCTTAGCCATCCTTATACGAATGTAGATACCAGTATTTCTGATGGTAAATTGAGGATTTAGTTTTGGGTAGTTTTAGACCGTTTATCTTATGGATCAATCTTCTTCAGTTAGAGGTTGATGTGTGTAGAATACCTTCGAAATGTTTGGGAAAATGGGCCAAAACTACCAAGCAATTTAAATTGGTGAACCATTCTTAATTGGAGATGGAAATGAAGATACTTTCCGCTTCAGTAGTTGCTTCTGGTATGATGTTTAAATTGGAGCCATTAGTCGCAAGTTAAGCAGAAAAAAATTGGAACGCATACCGTATTTGTGTTCCAGATTGTCCACCATTTAATCATGGGAAGGTATACCTTCAGGTCGTATCTGAGGACGTGAGGTTTGTTGGAAATCAAATCGCTCAATAATGTTGCAGTGCCACTGAGACAGCGAAACGCCAGAAGTGAAGAGAATATTGCGGCTGCAGGCGTGTCGATGAGTCAAGACTAAAATCAATCGATGCCCACCCCCTTTCAAATCTCTTCCAGTTAACGCTCTCTCAAGGTGAATTTCCACAGATATGGAAGTCTTCTTTCATAACACCGATACGCAAAAATGAATCAAAGAGCGAAGTCACTAATTACCGCCATAGCTAAACTCTCCCAAACTCCTCGAAAGCATTTTGTACGAAGCCTTAAGCTTCCAGTGTAAATCTCTTATTTCCCCTAATCAACACGGCTTTCTGAAAAGTAGACTACCACTAACCTCGTCGAATTCGTGTCCTCTGTTCTCTGAGCCTTAGAAAGTGGTAAAGAAGTTGACGTTATAACAACTGATTTCAGTAAGGCCTTTGACAAGATATCTCACAAAAGAATCCTGTTCAAATTGTCCATCCTGGGCTTTGAACCCATTTTTCTAAAATGAATATCTTCTTACCTGGATAATAGCTTTTATAATGTTCGATTCAGGTCTGCCCTATCGGCCCTTTTCTTGGCCACTTCAGGTGTTCCTCAAGGTAGTCACCTAGGACCACTTCTCTTCATCCTAACTATTAACGATCTTGAAAGGGTCATTCAACGCTCAGCACTTTCTCTCTATGTTGACGATACCAAATTTTTTAAATCCATTTCCTCACAACATGATTTTCCACCTGGTGCATGAAGAACTGCTTTGAACTGAGTGTCACCAAATGTCAACAAGTATCCTCCTTGAATTTACCATCTCCACGGCCAATCTATATCCCTTGTTGAGTCTATCCGCGACCTTGACATATTATGCGACAGGGAGTTCAATTTCCTGCAAACTCATCACTTGGCCTCGATAAAAGATGGTACAAAGAATTCACTATACATCACTCACGTTCGCCCCCTTCTCGAGTACGGAAGTTAAGTGTGGTGTCCTTTCAACGAGTTCATGTACCCCGTATTGAGAGCATTCAGCGTCTTCGATTTGCTCTTCGAGGTCTACCCTGGAACGATCCTCTAATCCTACCTCCCTATCGAGACCATCTCAAACTCATTAACCTGAATACCCTTGATGAATGAAGGGACGCAGCTGACATTGTTTTCATTCACCTGGATTCAGATCTGGACTCACCGACGGCCAATTTTCTGCTGCTATAAAGCCAGGAATACGTAAATCCAAAGGACCCTTCTCTGTGACAGGCCCCATGTCTAGCCGATAGCTCCTATGGTCTACTAGAAGGCCGGCAGCGCCTTAGATGCTTTCGACTTGACATGTTTAGTCCATAGAAGTTTGTTATCCAGGACGGTGCTTCCATTCATCTGTCAGACCAGGCAGCTTCTCGTAAAGAGAATAACCTCAGGGATGGAATGATAACCCATTACCAGTGCACCAATCGTCGATTACGTCTAGGGCTGCCTGCGCTTTAGAGCAAACGTTGTCGTCAGAACTTGTCGAAAGTTGCATTGCCGAAAGCACCCTCAACGTCGATGATTCCTTCTTGTCGAGTGCGCCTTCAATTCTGCCTACCAGATTCTGAAGTGTACTCCCGCACGATCTTCCAAGTTGGTAGGCGAGTTGCATCGCCGACAGAGGATGAATTCGCAAGGCGGTTACACACATGGATCTCGATCATTCTTTCTATGCTTTCCAGCATGAATGAAGTCAGAACTTTTAGGTCTGACAGTCTTGGTGAGCGAGTAGTTCTCCTTTCCGATTTTCGGAATAAAGGCCACTCTCACTGTTCGCCAGGGATTCGGTATGTATGCCAGTGCCAGGCTAGCAGTGAAAATTGTCTGTAGAGTTGCCAGCAGTTGATCTATACCTTTTTGTAAAATAACTGGGTAAATACCATCGGTACCAGGCGACTTGAAGCCATCAAAGGAAGTAACAGCACGTTTGTGAGACTCAAGCATGAGACTGGGAGTCTCTGCTTTCGACTCAGTATAGGTACCGTCATATTTTCTCAGTGGTTCCAGCTTCTGAACAGCTTCTTCTAGCTTTTATTTCGTCCTAAGCTTATCGGGGGCATTATTGTACTTTTCGAGCTAATCCTTAAATCGTGACCTCTTCAACAAGGTCGACACCTAGCATCCGATTCTGAATTCGTTGTACCAATAGTCTGAGGTGGAGATCTCCGGTAGTACTCTCCTTAGCATAGTCTTGGATAACATTAAGTCGATTACTTGCTGCCTTACTCTCGTAACAAAAGTTGTTTCAGAGGCAACATTGTTGACAACCAGGTCAGACGATAGTGATTGTATGAAATCCAGGAAATCCTCCCATGTTGCATTTGCCCCAAAAAGAATTCTGAGCATTAGAATCGCACCATATGAGAAATTCCACCTTCCTGGAATCAATGAGCATTCAATGGATTCGGCTACCGCCTTCGGAAGTGCTGGCAATAAACAATCATATCGTCTACATAGAAAGTATGTAGACGGAGCCACGAATTTGTGCAATTCTACGTTCGTTTCGTAGCTTATGTCTGCAGCAACTAAATCTTGGATGCAAAATAGCGCAAGTTTAGATGGTGAGAGTGAGTTCGGCACATAAAGACAAGTTCTTGATCCTTCCGATTGCTCATCATATAGTGGTGCGAAACCCCTATACCCATGGTGCCTGTGTGAGGTTCTGTATTCAACATAGACAGTCTCCTGCAGTAGCAGACTTAGAGTGTTGAAGGTTGATTTGAGTACGCAAAATGGATGGGTACACAAATGAGTGGTCGTCTCTTATCCGCACTCATTTGGAAACAAAGTGGAAATCCAAGGTGTAGACAGGGAAGTGAGTCATACCTAGACTTAATGGCCTCGACAGAAGCTATGTCTAGGCCCACATCTAGAGAAGAGCCGTCCTTCTTTTCCCGATTCTTTCTCTCCCTGTGAGAGTAGCGGCTCTGGGTATAAAGAAGCATCAGAACATGTCCCGTTTCTCTGAATTGTCCCGGAACTAAGAAGATGGTTCGCGTGAGTTTGGGTTGCTAACACTTCACTCTAAGAGTTTCATTCTCCATATCGCAGCCCTCTGCGTGAATGCAAACATTCGTGCCTAACCCCTTCGGGTTAGGGGCTAGAATATGGTATGCCCGAGGTAGGCATGCCTGTCGTAAGAGGTGACTAAAAATCCACTGAGCCAGATTAAGGTGTTATGTGACCCGTGCCAGAATCGACCAGGTTGGCGGCCCAGTATAAAAAATATCCCAATCTCTAAAGAAGCATCCGGATACTTGGCGACCTCCGGATCAGCCAGCCTTATCTGTCTAAAGCGGATCTCTGCACAAATGGACTACCCCTTCTTCGCTACTCGTGGGAACTAAAATGAATTCTACAAACACAATACAACACAACACAATACGAATAATCGACGCCGTTAATATACTTGCGCAAAAATAGCGCGGTGTTGAAGGCAAGAGGATGACCTCAAGATGCCTCTTCTCTTTTTACGCTAACTTTCGACAAAACCGAAAGCCGAGAAAGGATTTATTCTATAAATTCAATTTTGGGACCTGTTGTCAAAATTGAACCTCAGCGAAAAAACTCGAGGCTGATTCCCCAATATACCCGTTGTCAGGGATTCAGCCATACCCAGGCCTACTGCCAAAAGGAGACTCGCTCTGTGAAATGCCCCGGAAAACATCTGACGCGAGAGTGCATTGCCGAGAAAGAGTCCCCAGCAATATGCATCAACTGCAGGGGAAAAAATCCAGTTAACTATAGAGGCTGCGAAGTCGCGAAGGAGTTACAAAAATGACGGGATCAATCCAAAACGATGCCTTCTAAAAACGCAGGGCCAGTGAGTACGAGAAATCATAACAGCGGTCCAAACCCGAAACCTTTAAAGAAGGCAAAGATAGCAAACGCCGTAATGGCCGCTAAAATCATCAATTTCAACAGATATCAAAAATAACAATGCACAAGTGAAAAGTGAAAAAACTTACGCGCAAATAGCGGCTCGCAATTACGACCAACTGTGAATCACCTGATTCTGCCTCAAATGTTTTCTCAGGAGTCTTCTTATTTTCCTTTTACTAGCCCTTTCCTCGCTACACGAACTTATGCATAACGAGTTTCCCATTTTTACTGCATCGCTACTGCTCCGCTTATGGGGTTGGCTAATATCGCAGATCGCAGAACGCGTCTGCATACTGCTCGGTCCTGTATTGCTTCGACGGTTAGCCCCAGGCGTTGTTGTACATTTGCCATCTGAGCAATCCTAGAATTCTTTTTCCTACCTACTCGTAGTTTTATTTTAGTAGGAGCGACCGTAGTCGATATTGCCGGGATTTTCCCGAGATCTTCTTTGAACGTGGCAATACCAGCTAATTTTCACCTCTGCTGCCTTACGTCGTCGTCACATTTCGCTTCTACGTTAACGATTGATCCTAAGTACTTGAACCTAATGATTTTCGGAAGAACTATTCCGTCCAACATTATATCTGGAATAGGTCGCAGTGGATCCGAAAATGGGCAGGTCAAATGTTCCGTCTTTGAGCGACTTATTTTAAAACCGTTTTTATCTAGCGCGTCTTTCCATTTACTTAGGACGTTTTTTAAATTTACGTCGTCGGCGAAGAGAATCGATGTTACATTTGCTTCGTGCATGCAATCTTTCAAAAGATAGTCTAGAACCACGTTAAAGAGGAAAGGGCTAAGAACGCTTCCTTGATGCACTCCGACATTTACCGGAAATTCTCTCGTAAGTCCGGCGGCACATTTAACAGCAGTTTTGATGTTTCCATACATGTCCTGTATCATTCGTATATACGTTTCCGGTACCTTTTGAGACCTCAACGCGGTCCATATGAGATCTCTAGGCACACGATCGAATGCTTTTTCTAGATCAATAAATACCATGTGCAGATCTTTTGACGAATCCCGATGTGTTTCCATTAATATTCGCAAGCTTTGGATTGCGTCCACCGTCGATCTTCCTTCCACGAATCCACACTGGCTATCGTCGAGCTTTATGATTTTGTGAATACGTTCGTTTAAAACTCTTTCAACGATTTTCATCGTGTGTGACATCAGCTTGATTGAGCGGTAGTTGTTGCATTCTCGCGTGCCGCCTTTGCCTTTGTATAACGGAACCAAAAAGTTACTTCTCGGCATAGTTTGTCCGCATTTTATTTTATTCAAGAGTTTCGACAACCATTCACTGCCGATACATTCCATCTTCGACCAAAACTCTGATGGGATGTTGTCTGGTCCCGCCGCTTTCCCGCGTTTCATTTTTCCAATAGCTATACTTACTCGTATTTCTTCTGTTGAAAAGTCAGCAACTTCTTCTTCGAATGGATCAGCTGCAGGGACCCGATCTCGTGGAAACTGTTTGTTAAGCAGGTCCTTACAGTATTCAAGCCACCTATCACAGATGTCCTTTTCCTTTGTTAGTGCCCGTAGGAGTCTTTGATGTATTTTGGCGACGTTATTTCCATCGCATTTTTTCGCCTTTGCGCAGAGAGTTTAAAAATATTTGGCACTTTACTATTGTATGATGTTTGAACTTCTTGAATAGCTTGTCTTCTATGTGCCGATCGTGAGGATATTTTTTCCAAGTCCTGGTAAAGGTTTTCCGCTGCTGCCGCTCGGGTTTGGCCCAGGACTCTCTTTGTAACGTTTTTAAGTCGCTCATATTCAAGTGCAAGTCGAGACTTTTCGATATCGTTGTTCCGATCACATTTTGTCCACGCTTGAAATGCTTGCTTCTTGTCGGTCACAACTCGTTTGGTTTCGTCATTCCACCACCATGTTTCTTTCTCGATGTGATGATGTCCTTATATCGTTCCTAGAAGAGACTTTGCGTGTGTCATGCATACCTCGTGCATGCTGTTCCACATTTCTTGAGGGCTAAGTGAGCCTGCGATAACGTTTATATTAAGAAGTACTTCTTTAGCGCGTGCAATAAATCTTGTGCCTCGTTCTTTCGATAAGTTATACCACCGGATTTTAGGCTTTCTAACAGGCTCTCGTGTTTTTGGTGGTTCCGCTGTGATGAATTCTGTAATGAGCAGCCGGTGTTGGGTAACTAGCGATTCTCCAAGGATTACCTTGCAGTCCTTGACACTGTTTCTCATCGATCTTTTGCAAAGGTGATAGTCTATTTGTGTTTCGTGGCCTCCGCTGCTATAGGTGATAAGATGTCGTTGATGTTTTATAAACATCGTTTTTAATACAGTGAGACCGTGGGCTTTACATTCTGCAAGGATGTCTTCACCAGCAGAATTTCTGGTTCCAAAGCCTTTACCGCCGTGGCAGTCCTCAAAATCTACATTTGATTCTCTAACGTGGCCGTTTAAATCTCCGCCTACGAAAAGCATCTCCTCGATGGGTATATTTCTGAGAAAATTACAGAAATCTGACCAAAATTTATCCTTTTCCGATTGATCGCAACCGTTTTGTGGGGCGTACGCGCTAACAATGTTCCACATTTCATTGTTTATAATGAGTTTTACACTCATCAAGCGGTCGCTTATTTTTGAAATACCAACGATATTATTAAGAAGATTTGCCGCGACAATAACACCGACACCGTTTCGTCAATTGACCGTTCCATGGTAAAACATCTTAAATGACTTAGTTTTTAAATCAAGAAAACGCGCTCTATTTATGGTATTACACCACTTCGTTTCCTGAACGCACATGACATGTAGAGTTCTGCGACGCATTATTACTTCCATCGATCCGACGTTCCAACTTGCAAACTGAAGTTTAGTAAAATTTAGAAACTTCATTTTTCCCGCCTCCGAAATCCGTCGGGCTCTGACACAAGCATTTCTGCTTGCCCTGGGATCACCCGAATGCGTGGCAAGCGTGGTGCCCACCGGGGTAGTGATACAACTTGCGATCATTTCCATGAAGTTTTTTTTGTACTTTCGTACGAGATTGATTTGACACACGTATGCTCAATTGAAGTTAGTTGACTTTGCTCTTATCCCACTGGTAGTCGCCAGACGTGGGAACCCACTGATTGCATACGAACTTGTGGGAAAGTTTTAAAGGTGTTAAAGTGTGACAGGCTCATTTTTGGTGTTATAGTTGCCTGTATATGACTGATTCCTCATTTTAGTCGCCTTTTACAACAAGCAGGGAAGCACTACAGCACTATTCTTTATCCGGTGCTGCACCGGAGACTAGAAGAACTGAAAGGTTACCGCAACTACCACGCTCACCATCCATCGGGAAACGCAAGAGGCTGGTCATCCCTATTTATAAACGACATGCTGCAAAACACGACATCATTGACCAAGAGAGTTAGACCAATCTCTATCTATTGGTGGCGACCTTAATGCGAGGCAAGCCTTTTGGAGCTCAAGATGTATCTCACAAAAAGGCAAAACTCTCTACAGGGCTGGCATGGAATGTCGTTGGCAATTTTACTCACCTAGCAGACGGACGTACTGGCCCACGGATGTCGCCAAAATACCCGATCTGATAGATTTCTTTATCGCAAAATAAGTAAACGCTAGTTACGTCAAAGTTGAAGAAAGCTTCGATCTTTTCTCCGATCATTCTCCAATTATCCTTTCACTTTTGATAAGGTATGGCACGAGGGCCTGAAATCTAAACTTTAACAAGTCCTACCCCAGCAATTGTTTCATATTTTAAGTTCATACCTAGATGACCGACGTGTCAGACACAGAAACGAATATTCCAATTTTAAGACAATAAAGGTGGGGATGCCGCAAGGAAGTGTACTTGGACTTCTGCTATATTTGCTTTTAACCCGGCCACATTTTCTGATGACCGACGAAGAAGCAACTGCTAAGTTACAACGCGCCCTTACATGGATTAACAATTGGACAAAGACTTGACAAAGAATTGCTCACTCTCAAGAAAACTGACAGCTACTACCTGTGTTTATCAACGCAGTACAAATTCCTTTCGCGAACGAAGCCAAATATTTTGAGAGCACACGTTAAGAAAAAACGTGAAGAGCATGAGATTGTGATGTACCGGCTTCTTGGAAAGTATTCCAAGCTAAGTTTAGAAAACAAATTGATACTATACAAGTTCAGAACGAAATGAAAATGTTTGCGCGAAAACACAAAAATCGACTACAAGGACATACGAATATTTCTGTTCAACAGATCCTTAACGAGACAAAAGGACTGAAAAGAACTGAAAAGGACTGAAAAGGACTATCAGCAGCGCTTAATTCTTAAAGTACGTAGGAAACTTCAATGGAAAATGGCCTGTAAAATAAGAAGAACTGCTTGTTGAGTGCGAACTCAGTCGTAGTCTGTATAAGGGAGGTGTTTTTTAGTGAATAAGAATCTTACACTACTATAATCACTAGGCTTATAGTGTCTATGAAGATTTCTCACCTGCCCACAACAACAAAAAAAAAAAACTGAGCATCGTTCAGACTGTTGTCATTGCCAGCCTTCTCAACTCGAAGAGCCAGATCGGAGGTAGGAGCATCTTTGTAGGTGCGCCGGTCTCGTCCCTTTGGCGCTTCCAGCAGCGTCCATGTTCCGTCAGCCAGAGCTGCAACTTGTGTTAGTTACAGCACCGGTTTCAGCCGGTTTCAGCCACCACCGGAATAGTCTCTCAGCGGGGATTTTTGGTTGGATTTGGCTACGACCTTAAATGGTTGTAGCACTGGCCTCGTCCGAAAGTCGTGTGAGTGTGAAACCACCGTTGATTCCGTTTTCATCAATGGGTTTGACCGCTTCATGCGATTTTTGTCCACCGGAACTGCAGACTTTGTTGGTTGCAGGACCAATTTCATCCGGTTATCTCGCGCGGAAAGATCCACAAACAGGAGTGCCGGAAACCTTCTTCCTCTTGACTCTGTTGGGAACAGAGGGCGCAGCTTCAGATCCGAGAGGTTGATCGGTCTCAATGGGTGTCACTTCCACCGACCTGTTTCTCTTCTCCATCGCAGATGGGAGAGTAAGATTTTTGGGACTCGCGCCTTCGACGGCACCTGCCATCTCATTGCGCCGTGCTTTTGCCTCACAGCTACCCCATAGACAGTAGTTCTTCAGAGTGTGTCTCTTCTGTAGCCCGTTCCACCACTGGTATATTCTGTTGGAATTTAACCATAACAGGCAAGGCCTATCCGGTGTCATAGTAAGAGCCGCAGGATTCGTAGAAATCAAGAGTTTCAGCAGCTCCTCGGTCAGCGCCGAAATCAACGGGAGGGTTGTGTAGTATGTCGTTTGGGGCCTCCAGAATTCATGCAGTCAAAAAGACCACTGGTGGATTGCCGCTATTGCGAGTACCACCTAAAGTATAATCCTTTGGGGTCACCTCCATTCTGTGAACTATTTTACATCTAGTTTAGACGTCTTTGGTGCTTAGTTTGACGTCTCACTTGGGTTCTTTTCAGAACCTTAGGGTCATTGACTCTTAGGCCTTCCTGCCACGTCAATGCAGCCGAAAAATGAAGGAAAAGGATATCTCTACCCTCAAAGACATATGCATTGCAAACAGAGGGATTCATTGGCCTCACTATGACAAAAGCAGGGGAAGATGTGAAGCCTGCAGCATGAAAAACAGTCAAAGCCTCATAAAGAAGCCCACAAAAAGAACAGTTTTTCAGAATACCACTCCGTCGATTAGTTAGTAGATAAGTGTTGACAATAAGTTTGTAAAATCCAAGTTTTTGGTACACAAAGTTCCTGGCGGTACCAAAAGGCCTGGGGTTTGGAAAGTAAATATATGTTCTTCTTTTTATATCACTTTAAAAGATTTGAAGGTAAAAAGCCGTTAAAAAGGGTTAAAGAGGAGCTTAAGAAACCCGTCCGCTTAAGATCAAATCACGACAAAAGGTAGAACCATCCATTCAAAATTAGAATGACGCTCTAATTATATTTGTTCCAAACAGGCTACTTGTAAAAGTTGGAAAATCCCCTGATCATCCCCTGTTCTTAGTTGCTGTGCAGTGCTTATGTAGTGTCTTGGCCAGGATTCCCTTCCTTTTGCCTGCTCCTCCTATATCTAGCAATATATAAAAGTACTTGGCTTTATGGTCGTAACTTGCCTGCTCGTTGTGAGGCCACTAAACCTGTTAATCTAGTATGTGTCTGTGCTATACAATGTGGTAACATGAATCACAATATTTCCCCTCGCTCCGGTGGGTGAAATAGAAAAACTCCAATTAATTTATTCTGGGTCATTGGAATCTGTAATTCGAAACCAATTTGCATATTGCCAACCTAAGACGAAAGACTTGATGTCCTTCAATTATACGGGCCTCATCGACAATTCACTGTATCTTCTGCTGATTATCCTTCTCAACAAAACCAATACCAAATTGCCACCTCGGTCGTATCTCCCTATCAAGGTCGTATCTACTCCAACCGACATATCGAAGTTAACCATAAGTTTGCTGCTGTGTCTTATTGTAGCGAAATTAATTCACGACGCTCTACGAGTATTCCTACCATGGTCGGTGTGTAAAATGGAAATTGAACATTTCCAAATCTCTCAAGGTTAATCCATACGTACGCCCTCCGAGATTAATCTCAGCTGTCCTTGCCCAAAATACGATCTCTCTGCCACCCTATCTCAACAGGCTGTCAAGGCTTAGTACTTTAAAATCAATAAAAGGGTATCAGAGAGATTCGTTCCTTTTATCCTAATCATTTACAAATTTGTGTCGGTTTCGTAGATTTTACGGTAATTGGACTGGGTGGTTAGGTGGGAAGTGATTCACTCTACATAGTGCCCACTCTGTTCTGCTTTTTGAAATTATTTTGTGGACTTAACACAACGACGTTCGAGCCCAAAGTGGAGGATTATTGTCCGACGACCCCCAAATTCCTTGATGGGGAAATAGTTTTCTCGCTCTCTCAACACGCAGGAAACTTGTGATTTTGAATTGTTTTGTCCTTTTTTGTTTTTGCTGTTTCTACTTTTTTTACTTTCCAACAGATTGAACAACTTGGAGGGAAGATATTCGAAAAATTGCGGCAACCAAAGAGCCCTTGCTAATGCGCCTTTAAATTGTGTGTGCGGGGGGCTTTATTGTCCTTTGAACTCGTAAATTAAAAAAGTCTTGACATAAATTTGTTGCTCTCTTATTGGGCCTATAAAATTGCTTACAAATGGATTTCCTTATTTGAATAAAAGACACAATTGGCTTAGCTGTGATTTGCTTTTAGTGACACTTTTGTATTCGAAGGGAAACAGTCCTTCTGGGTGGATTCGGCTACATCTATGGGTATGTGGACTCATAGTATACAAATCTACTTCTTTGCTGTCTTTATGGAGATAAGAAAGTTCATTTCCTTGCCCATGTTTAGTGTTTTCAATGTTCCTCCTGGGAAGTTACTCTCTCTTGAAGTATCCCACTTTGAGCTAAGAGTTAAGAGATGAACCTTCTGGTTCATCTTTTCAAATGGAAAGAAGATTGGTGGCGGAAAGTTTTTAGTTATTGTCAGCAAGAAAATTAACGTTTTGCCATGAACTGTTGTTGGATATTGAGGGTGTTAGTTGGATCCGACAAGAACAGATGGCGTTCAAAAGCAAACCACTGCAAGACTCTTTGGGCCGGAGGTGTGGCGTTCACTTGCTCAACATGGCCCAGCCATTTGGGGCATTGGATTGGTTGACAACTAACTAGTTTGTAGTTCAACCTCCTTCTCCATTCAAACAAACAACATCATTATCTCGAGTGCTTTCATATCGGCCTTTGGATTGTACAAAGCCAGTTTAGTCCTACAAGAGAGGGGTCTGTTACTCAATTAACTTCTGGGAGCAAAGAAAAAGCAATGCTTCCTTTGATGATGTCTTTGCTGCTCTTAACTGCAGACCCTAGATAGATCAAGTCCTTAACTACCTCGAAGTTATAACTGCCAGTGGTGACGTTTTGGCCAAGCCGTCGGTGGTGTCGTGTCGTCCTTTTCTGATGACACCATGTACTCTTCTTCTAAAGCCCATCAACGCAAATGGGACTGAAAATGTTGCGAAGAATTTTTCTCTCGAAACGACCACTTTGGTAGATGAAGCGCCATAAAGTAGGGCTGCAATGATGAAGGTCTTACAAAAAGTCTCCTTAGTTGTGCGGGATTGACCTCTACGTGGCAGGCACCTTGACGCGAGTGTTGTCTTCAATGACGCCAGTGCGGAGGCTTAAGTTGCAAAGACTCAACTGACTACGGTGGTCTGAGGAGTGGCGATCTAAGAACTACCAAACCTGATTCTAGTGGTGGTGTGAGCATATAACAAAATGTGCCCAAGGATGCAAGGTTGAGGGTCAAACCAACCGCGAACGAGCTCTCTCAGGCGCCTTGGCGCGAGCCTGTTATACTTAGCCCTACTCAGGTATGGCGGCGCTGCCTGGGCTGACCTTTTATTTGAGGCCATACTCGTGGGAATTAAATTTTAAAAAAATGGAAAAACATCGCCGTCTAGGAAGAGTTAGAGGTGAGTGAAGACGAAATTTCGACTCATCCATCTCCCTCCTGGTAGAGGAAATAGAAAAAGTGGAGCTACCGGTGTTCGAAAGACCACTCACTAACGAGAGCGACTTCACCAGTGAGCAGGCTGGTACCCACACCGGTGATACACAGGGAAAGACCTCGGTCAAAGGGGTAGCCAAGGCAGCTGGAACATCCGCTGCCGAAGTTACCTCCAACAGGCAAAGAAAGAAAGGCAAGGCTGCGGTGGAGTTAAAAGTGGAAACAGCTGGCTCAGCCGCTGCGCCTTCCGCCTCCATCACCGCTGCTAAAATTGCGAAGAACGCACACTAAAGGGCAAAGGTTTTGCTACGTAACGTTAGGCTTAAGGTAGCAAAATATGGAGGTTGTGATGCCAGCAGCTTAAGCGAATGGGAAAAGGCCGCCTTTGAGAGAGTGAAGGACGCACACCAAAGGGCAAGGGTTTTGCTGCGTAACGCTAGGCGTAAGGTAGCAAAATATGAGGGCTGTGATCAAAGCAACTTTAGCGAATGGGAAAAAGGCGCCTTTGAGAGAACAAAGGCCATCCTGGTCAACATATCGCTTACTCAACAGACGACAAGGAAGGGCAATGTAGCTGCAAAGGCGGAAGGGGAGTCCGATCAGGCGCCCTCTACCTCCTACGCGACAAAATTAAAACACGGGGCTAGCGCCTCTGGAAAGAAGGCAATTTTCATCAGGAAGAGAAGCAGATTCGACGACGTCGTGGATGCAAAAAAGGTGAAGGCTGGTACTTCATCCGTCCAGTGGAAAAACAGAAGTTCCAAGACGCCCTGTGGAAGGAACTATCCACCACAGGAAACGCGGAACTATCCACCACAGGAAACGGGGCACTTCAATTCGATGACGCTGATTGGGAAGGCGGACGGAAGTTTGTGGCTTGTGGGAGTAAGTCTTCTATGAAATTTCTCAGACGCTTCATTTTGGAAGTATGCGATGCTTGGGATAGCATTAAGCTAAAATGCAGAACGATGGCAGAGTTGGCAAAGTTGGCAAAGTTGGCAAAGTACACTCTGCCGACAGCATGGGTATGGGTTCCGTGTCCGATACTTGTAGAGTCCTTAAGACGGGGCCTAGAAGGCAGTACGTGCAGCATTTTCTGTTGTTCCTTAACAGGGACTGCTTACCATACTTCGAAAAATCGAAAGATATGGTAAGGTACAGCATGGCTAGGATGATGGTTAAGCAATCGACTAACGGAAAGGACGAAGAGGAACCCCCCCAAGATGATGGAAGTGCTGTAGATAAACCTGCACCACAGTAAGGCAGCAACCGCCTGTCTGGTGGAATGCATCACCAGAATAATTACAGCTCAGGATCTCTGACAGCGGTAATCCGCGAAAGGGAATGTGGCAAACCACTTTGTCTGATGTCGGTCTACCTCCCCTAATACTCCGAGGTAGTGATCTCGGAGAAGCTAAAGAACTTGGAAAGGCAGAAAAATTGGATGCTGGTACTGGGATGTGACGCAAATGTCCATTCCACACAATGGGAAACCGGTGATATCAACCCAAGAGGTGAGTATTTGTACGATTTCTTTTTATCTTCCAACCTCAATATTTGTAATAGAGGGAATCCACCCACTTTTGAGGTGAAAAATAGGCAGGCGGTGCTAGATATCACCCTTACAAATACAGAAGGGCTAGAAATAAGGGAATGGAGAGTGGAGAGTAGTAGACGAAGCGCCATAGATAGGCCCGGCTAACATTACACCTAAAAGGGCCCAACCAAAATGGTGGAATAGGGAGATAGGTTTAAAAAGGAAAGAGGTCAGGAAACTCTATAATAGGGCGAAGCTTTTCAAAAGGAACAGCACATGGAATGAGTATTACGAATGCAAGAAACAATTCAAGTACCTACTCGTAGGTAGAAAGTCAAAAAGGGCTTCATGACAGAAGTACTGCGAATCTATCGCGGTAACAGACGAAGTTTAGAGGTTACGCAAAGTGCTTTCAAAGGAAGCGAGCGTTCCTAGCCACCTCAGGAAAAGTGACGGAACCTGGGCTGAAAGTAGCCAGGAGATTCTGACAACACTGGTGGAATCTCACTTCCCGGGATCCACAGTATCAGATGACCCTAGAATGCTACAGCACACTGAGAACATTGATCTCTCTCTGTCTGAAGAGGAAATCGGTGTTTTTATTAATAGGAAAAAATTACGGGGGCAATTCAGTCCCTTAAGTCGTACAAATCTACAGAAAGCACCGGAAGTAGCAATCGAAAAAATTATGGGAATTCTTGGACACAGTCTAAAAATAGGGTACTCATACGCTATTTTTTCTTAGCCTTAAGTATTCAATATAAATAGTTCTAAGCAAAATGTAAATAAAGTCGAAAGACATAGTTATAAGAATTTAGAGTAGCTTAGAGCACCTGTGTGGGGCCAGTAAGTTAGTGTAAGATTATTAAGTAATTTTAAGCTAGCATTTAAGCATTTTTTGTTAGTATGTAAGAGTTAATGATTAAGTAAATAAAATGCATTTAAAACTAACTTTAGTAGGGTACTCATACATACCAATAGCTGGGAGGGAAGTCAAGGTGGTTTTTATACCTAAAACTGACAAACAGGGGCATATAACAGCAAAAGATTTCAGACCTATAAGGGTTATGTACCCCATGAAATTTAAAGCCGCTTCAATTTTTGCAATTTCAAAGTAACTTAACTTTTTCCCACACTTTTTCGCGATCACAGCAACATAAGGTGCGACAACAATGTTGCAAACAAGGTATCAAGTATCGCACAAGCCTACACGCGCAATGTTGAATATAGCTGATGTAGCAAGTTAAGATTTAATATAAGGGAGTGACAAATGGTCACTCGAGTTAGTTAGTAAGTTGCATTTGAATGAAATAAAGAAATAATCTTTTTTTTTTAAACTCCCAGTGTTAGTCATTTGTTAAGTGGCGCAGTCGGTAGGATTCTTTCAAACGGGAAGAATCCATAAGAGAACGGGCTATACGCGAGTTCCAAAATCAAAAATAAAAGTGTCAAAAGGATTAAGCTTGAAATCAGCTTTCTTCCAACACAGTAAAAAAAAACAAAGAAAAAATAATAAAACAAAAGGTGTTATAAGGGTTCAACTACCAATCAGTTTAAACCCAACACAGAAAACAACAAAATAACAAGTGCCTAACGCGGGAAGAGTGTTCTAAGTGCTAGCTATAAATCAGCAAGAAAGTGCTTAGTTGAACAAGTGCTACTAACTCAAAAACAAAATAAAATAAAATTACCTTCAAAATTCCACGAAAAGACGTCATTTCCAGACTATTCAGAAACCGGATAGAAAAAGAAATGGAGGCAGCTCTAGTTGAAAGATTGACCATAGCTTTGGAGCCATTAGCCAGCAGAAACCCTGTCCAAAGTAGTGCAGTTACTATTATGAAGGAAATAGCCTATATTAAAGAATATAGTGGCGACCATGAACAACTAACACAGTTCCTAACAGTCGTACAAATACATCTGGACAGCGTGGACAACAGTGTAAAAAATGAACTATGGCAGGCGATTCTGAACACAAAGATTCACGGATCAGCGAAAGAACTTCTCATCAACAATCGACCAGCGACTTGGGAAGAAGCGAAACAACTATTACAACAACACTTTAGACCTACAATTAGTTATAAGGACATTTCCAGGAAAATAAGCAATTTAAGGGTGAGTTCAATTTCTGATCTTAATCAACAAATAGAAAAAATCATTAAAGAAATAAACACTTTCGCGACGTACGAAATGAAATCGGCCGAAACAAAAAATTGCTTTTATACAGTTTTAGTAGACAAAATAAAACAAATTGTTGCAGGAAATTTATCTCGTGACATTAGGGATAAATTTGTACTACACGAAGTGAAAGAAACGTTATATTCTTACATAGGATTTGATTTTAACAACATAGATAGGAAATTTCTAATAGACGATAGACGACAGACACAAAACCACAAGACTAATCAAAAACATGACAGCAATAACACTCAGAACAGCCAAAACCATAATCGCAATTCAAATAACTCAAATAGTTCAAATAATCAAAATAGACAGGCAAATAGTAGTAGGGATAATAGAGATACCTTAGGACAAAATAGGCAGCGTAACTCTTATTCACAACAGAACAGTTCAGGTCAGGATAGGCAGAATAATTATAGGCTAAATACAGGGCAAAACCAAGAACCAGTATTTAATAGTTCAGGGCAAATTAGAAACGCACGACAACAGATACAACCAATGGACGTAGGACAAATCATACACGAAGAAAATGAAGACGAAAAATTAATTGAGGAAGAGGTTCATAATATTGAACCAGATTTTTTTCTAAATTGAGCCTCGGAAATAAAATATTCGCGGACTTAACGATTGACGGACTTAGATACAAAGGACTTATCGATACCGGGTCAACAATGAGTATTAAAAACTCAAGCAGGTTAGACTGCAGGAAATTTAAAATTTTTGAAAAAGTTAATTTAAGACTACAAACAATTAATGGCATTACAATAGAAAAAATAGACAGAGTGATAACAAATATACCAAAAGAATTTAATTGTGATAAGAAAGGGGCGATAAGGTGGTACAAGAGAGACTTAAGTGATAAACCATACGATCTGTTGATAGGCATGGACCTATTAAGTAACATAGTCAAAACTTTAGATTTTAACAATAAGAGCCTCATTTTAAAAAATGAGACTAAAATATCGGTTTATTCAGTAGAAGACGAAGCAGCTTTTGACTGTTTCGAATTAAGTTCGACCGAAAAAGAAGTGGACCTAAACCACCTTAATGAAGAAGAAAAGATAGAGATGGAAAAGCTATTGAGACAATTCAGTAATTTGATTTATAAGGACGGTGACGCACTTACAAATACAGACTCAATCACACATGAAATTCGAACGACCACAGACCAACAAATAAACGCTAAATTATACAGACTTCCTCCGAAACATGAAGAGGAAGTGAGAAAGCAAATCAAAGAGATGGAGGAGCAAGGGATTATAAGGAAATCCAATAGCAGATATGCTTCGCCGATCGTTGTAGTAAAGAAAAAAATGGATAATTCTGGGATACAAAAGTTTCGTCTGTGCGTGGATTATCGCAAACTTAACGAAATCACAATAGACGACAGATACCCTCTACCGAACATAGACGGTATACTAGATAAACTTGGAAGAGCACAGTACTTCTCTTCTATTGACCTTGCGAAGGGCTACCATCAAATCAAAATGAACTCAAGCGATATTCCGTAAACAGCGTTCGTTACACCCTGTGGACTATACGAATACGTCCGAATGCCGTTCGGTCTGAAAAACGCACCGGCGACATTCCAACGATTGATGAACGATATCTTAAGAGATTACATAAATAAAATTTGTGTCGTGTATCTCGACGACATTCTTATATTTTCCACCAGCCTACAAGAACACATTAATTCCCTTAGAATAATATTTACTAAACTATCCGAGCACAAATTAAAAGTTCAAGTTGACAAATGTTCATTCATGAAACGAGACACAGAGTTTTTAGGACATGTGCTCACATCTGAAGGAATGAAACCCAACCCCACCAAAATCAAATGTATTAAGGACTACCCTTTACCAAGAACAGAAAAACAGTTGAAGGGATTCTTAGGAGCCACTGGATACTACAGGAAATTCGTGAAGGACTACGCTAAAATTGCCAGTCCTATGATCAAATATCTTAAAAAAGATAAGACTATACACACTAGTGACCCAGAGTATATTCAAGCTTTCGAGACATTAAAATTAAATATAATAAAGCACCCCATTTTGAAATTTCCAGACTTTACTAAAAATTTTACAGTATTTACCGACGCTAGCAATTATGCAATTGGTGCAGTGTTGACACAAGAAGGTCAACCAGTGTGCTACGCTTCAAGGTCTCTTAACGACCATGAAAAAAATTATTCTGTTATCGACAAAGAATTTCTCGCAATAGTATGGGCAGTGACCTATTTTAGGCCATACGTATGGGGGAAAAGGTTCAAAATCATCACAGACCACCTTCCAATAAAATACCTAAACAAGAAATTCTCAGGAAAAGAATTTAGCCAAAGAACACAGAGATGGCTTCTTAAACTGCAAGAATATCAGTTCGACATTGAATACCTTAAAGGTAAAGAAAACAAAGTCGCTGACTTTTTGAGCAGAATACCTGAAGGTAATACAGAAGAGATATTCAACGACGATCAATCAATAAACAATGTATCCGACAATGCAACCATACATTCACAGGAAGAACAACAACTCGACCATATTCAAATTAAAGAAACAATAGTTAACATCTACAAAACCCAGCTGATCTTAACTAACGATGTTAATAAAGAAATTGATATACTCCATAACAGAAGAATCATTTTTGTAGATATGACCAGGGATAAAGACTATTGGACAGACCTTTTACGAAGATTTATAAGACCAGGATTGACTGGAATTTTTACAGAACTTTCATACCATGAATTCAATAAAATCCAGCAGCTATTAATAGAACTTTTTGGACACGATAAACAAATCAAATTCATAAAAGCCACACAAAGGGCAAGAGATCTTAAAACATTGGAAGAAACCCACAAGCAAATATCCTTATATCACACCCAGGAAAGTGCTCATAGCGGAATAGTGGAAACCTACCACAGTCTGAAAAATAAGATCTATTATCCCAAATTAATTAAAGAAATTACTAAGGTAATAAATAACTGCAAAACTTGCTTAGAAACGAAATATGAACGAAAACCCATAAAGCCCAAATATGTAATTAGTGAAACTCCAACCAGGCCGAACGAAATTATCCACATGGATGTATTTTATTTTCAAAAACATCCATTTCTAACAATGATTGATAAACTAACGAAAAAAGCATATGTTTACTCATTACCAAATAGGAACTGGGTATATAAAATAGAGACAATAGAAGAACATTTTTCCAAATTCGGTGAGCCAACTAAAATAATAACAGATAATGAATTTAAATCAGAACAGGTAAAAGAATTCTGTATAGAGCAGGAAGTAGAGCTTCACCTTACCAAACCAAACACCCATACGGGAAACAGCGACATAGAAAGGTTCCATTCCACACTACAAGAAATCTTAGTAGTCATGAACAAATTAGATTTAACACTCATACAAAATATGCATAGGGCAGTTAAAAAATACAATAATAGGTATCATTCAACGATTAAAATGACTCCAGAGGAAGCAATGTTCACTGATCTCGCTAGTTTAGTTAATGATATAATGAAACGAACAGAAAAACTAAATCAAAATAGGGAAGATTATGAAGAAAAGAGACAAATTATTCCAGTTAAAAGCTACAAAAGAAATTATTATAAAAACGAACCCAGATATAGGATAAAGAAAGCAGAAGGCGAACACCCAACAAATATTAAAAGACCACGTATATTTGCAGGTAATGATATTCACACATCTAATACTGATCTTGTTAGCATCGCATCAAACAACAGCAATGTTACAAATAACACCACTGACAACTAACAATGGTTATACAGTCATCAACATGGGACAGACCGAAATAGTTAAGGACACAAAAACAGTACTACACATTATCAATATAATGAACTTAGACAGACTTTGAACTTAATAAAAGAGAGTGCAATAAGTTCACAAATAACAGATGACAGGACAATCATAAAACTTGTAGCTAACATTGAAGCCAAAATAACAGCAATAGAGCCGGAAAGGACCAGACACAGAAGAGGACTTGTAAACATGATCGGATCAGCACAAAAATGTCTATTCGGAACCATGGACGACAATGATAGGCAGGAAATAACAGATCATATCAAGAACATAGGAGAAAACGACAGTAACGTAGTCTTTAACCTTAACAAGCAAATAGAAATAAACTCCCATTTCAACGACACGATTACAGATCGTTTTGACACATTATAGAAACTGACAGAAAACAACTGACATAAACATACGAAGAACTGACAGGAAACGAAAAACGAATCATTCGCCAGCAATTGAAAATAGATCAGATATTAAAATTAAGAATTTTAGAAGACAAGCTTAATCGGATAATAGATAGCATAGCATTAGTCAAACAAGGCCTAGTCCATCCAAGTATGATGACCTCAGCAGAAATTACTAATACAGGATTAGATTTGTATAAGCTAAAAAACATTAAAATAGGTCTATTGAAATACGACTTAGGCAGACTGATTATTGCAATCAAAGTACCACACACCTACAAGCAAGTAGACTTTAAACTAATCACGGCGTTACCTACTAAATTAAAGCAAGAAATTGTAATTGAAGATCAATATATTATAGAAATAAGTCAAACAAAATATAAATATGATAGCAAAATTTTATATGAAAAGGACTTACTACCAATCAATAATTGTATTATAAACCAAAATGGTGAATTTAAAGAAAATAAATTAACTGAGATTAGAGCATTAGATGAATACACTGTAATCTGTAAAAATATGAATAATGAAGTATTGTTTAACTATTGTGACGACCGAAAAGTAAAACTAGATGGAAATTATTTGATTGTTATTAATAATTGTTCAATAAATATATTAAATCAAACCTTTGGAAATAAAAATATTCAATTTGTCGATAGATTCTTTTACAAAGATGAGATAAAAGTCAATTTTACGAAAAATCTTAGTTTTAAGGAAATTATATTAAAAGATTTTGTAAACTTAGAAAGCATAAGATTGTTAAGATTTCATAGAAATGTAAATTATATTGCTAACTCAACTATATTCATCATCATTATCGTAATAACTATCTCAATAATAACGCTTACTAGAAAAAACAGAAATCTGAAATTCAGAATTAAGAATCAAACTCCTAAAAACTTCAAAATTCAGGAGAATTCTCAATCTAACGGAGGAGAGGTTATGTACCCCATGAAATCTAAAGCCGCTTCAATTTTTACAATTTCAAAGTAACTTAACTTTTTCCCACACTTTTTCGCGATCACAGCAACATAAGGTGCGACAACAATGTTGCAAACAAAGTGTCAAGTATCGCACAAGTCTACACGCGCAATGTTGAATATAGCTGATGTAGCAAGTTAAGATTTAATATAAGGGAGTGACAAATGGTCACTCGAGTTAGTTAGTAAGTTGCATTTGAATGAAATAAAGAAATAATCTTTTTTTTTAAACTCCCAGTGTTAGTCATTTGTTAAGTTAAGTCTGTCATTATTTACGCTTAAAACTCTGGAGCGATTATTGGAGATTCACATTAGGAATACTCGTAGATGCTGTAATGACTTTTTGAATGAGTCACAGGGTGGTTACATGAAAAGATAATCTGTAGAAACCGCCCTGCATGAGCTGGTGTGGAAAATAGCGAAGAGTCTATACTTCGGAGAGTTTGCGATGGCGGCCTTCCTCGATATTGAAGGAGCCTTCAATAACGTGGAGTGCACCGCTATTAAAAATGTTCTAGTAGACGCTAACATTAAACACAGCATTACGAACTGGGTGTGCAACATGCTTGCAAGCAGGAAAATAAACTGTTCCATTGGGCAAAGCTCGGTCAGAATGTCCGTAATCAGGGGAACCCCGCAGGGTGGAGTCATATCCCCACTTAGTACAATGTGTATAAGTGCCACGGCATACGCAGATGACGTCCCTGGGATAGCACGAGGTATCTGTATGTGATTCTGGACGAAAAAACTGAACTGGAATCTTAACGTAGCGGAAAGAATCAAAAAGGCATAGAATGCTCTTTTTATCTGCAAAAGAACGGCAGAAAAAATTCGGGACCATACTTATTGTACATACGGCGCAATAGTATGATGGAAAGCAACAAACAAGACAATTATTTACGGAAAATTAGCGCTGGTTCAAAGAATTGCTTTCATAGCCATTATAGGAGCGCTCCATACAATCCCTACGGCAGCATTGGACACTTTTTAGCACCTAACCCTGCTTGATTTACAGATCAAAAAACTTGCTGGCGATACGACTCACTAATTTGGGTCACATCGAGAGCAGTAATTTCGGACACGGCACGGTCCTAGCGAAGAAATCCAATTCTAACGGATAGAATTCTTTCCTTGCAATCTTAACAGATTGTTCAAAAACAGAGGAAGGAACAGGTACTGGTATCTTCTCAGAAGAGTCTATAAGACTACCAGACGCAAGCAGTGTCTTCCAATCAGAGGTTCTGGCTGTCCTCAGGGCGGCTGAACTAATGCAGATAAGATTGGTATCCAAAAGAGATATCGCTATCTAAAGGCTTTTCCAATAGGGACTTGACAACTTTGAATTTAATTTGTGAACGCCCTCTTTCACTAATCATCAAACTGTCACTGTCAATTCATTCAGTAAACTCAACATTTTCATCATAAAGTACACGAACGAGCAACGTCTGCAAATTATAAAAATTTTCTACCGAAATTCAGAGTCGGTGACTGCAACTTTAAGAGCGTTAACTCCAATTTTCGGTCGTAATTCTCGCCCTAGTAGACAGGCAATAACAAGTTTAGTGCAAAAATTTGAGTCTACATATTCGTTGAGTGATGTTGCCGTGTCAGTGAGACAAAGGGTTGGTCGAAGTGTAGCAAACGATCCAAATTAGTCAATGCCACGGCGTTCTAAAGAATTGGGCATCGCTCAGACTACATTATGGCGTATTTTGCGTAAGGATCTTGGTTTACACCCATACAAGATCAAGCTGACTCAAGAATTGAAGCCGATGGACCATTTGAAGCGACGTACGTTCTCCGATTGGGTTCTGGAGAAGATGATGACGAAGCTCATTTTTGGCCCAATGGGTTCGCCAATAAGCAAAATATGCATTATTGCGTTATACGTTAAGTCATTGGTTTATGCCAACATGCCGACGACGTTGGAAGAGCTCAGAGCCAACATTGAACGCGAAATAGCGGCCGTTTCGGCCGAAATGTGTGGCCGAGTCGTTGAAAATTGGGTCCAACGAATCGACCGCTGCAAACGTGCTCGCGGTGGCCATATGAACGAAGTCGAGTTCCATTCATAAATGTTTTGGTTGTACTTCAAGCCGGTAATAAAGTTTTTGAAATATCTCAAATGGTTTGCGTTTTATTTAAAAAAAAAAGTTGTCAAGTCCTTATTGGAAAACCCTATACATCGATAGCCAGGCCGCACTCAAGGCAATGGTGCAACACTGCTCAAGGTCTATGCAGTCAGAACCGGGTACGACTGTGCTGGGTGCCAGAACACTGCGGTAAGGAAATGAACAAGCGAATGAGCTTGCAAGAAGTGGATGGCTACTTGATAATAGTGAGGTTGCTAACATCAAACCACTCCTTTGCATAGTGAGTGGCACTATCGAGGGAAAAAATCACAATGACTGCCAACCTAAGGTGCTCAAGTCTTGAAGGACACAGGGTATCCAGGGTATCTGGCTGCTTTTTGACGGCAAAAGATCTTGGTAGCTCATAAAATTAAACAGGGATAAGCTTAGGCCAGTAATAGGAATCCTAACAGGACACTGTGCGGCAACACGCAAATACGAGTAGACTCAAATTGTCAGATGTGGACATTTGAAAATTCTGCTGTTATCTGCAACCTGTTAAGGACATAACACACATACTGTGTGAATGCGAGACAATGTCGCGGAGTCGAAGAAAATTTTAAGGAAAATACTTTTTTGAAAACTTGGAGGAAATAGACGGCATGAACTTCAAAGGTCTCACCAGGAAATTGTCAACGCAAATGGGACTGAAAATGTTGCGAAGAATTTTTCTCTCTAAACGACTTTCGTGGGTGAAGCGGCATAAAGAGTCTCCTTAGTTGTCCGTGATTGAATCTCAAGTCGTTACCTAAATTAATGGAGTAGCGAGCGATGGACATATAGTCATTTTACACAGACGGACGAGTTTGGCAGGGATGCAAAAGCTAGACATGACTCGATATAGCTCGTCTCTATAAATGCTGTCATACCCGGCCGTAAAATCGTTGAAAAGATGGTGGATATGGACTTTTCGAATTTTTCTCAGAGTCTTCCAAAGTGGTCAATCAGGCTGTTGACGAAGGAATTCATGATCGTTATTCTCTATCGGTGTATGACCGCAAATCAGATTTATATTTCTGCATTTGGCCTTGATGCGTATTCTTACAAGGCGTTCACTTGAAGTAAAGCTTCTTAGGCCTGACGGGGTGCTTCCTGAAGTTTGTTCCAGCCCCAGGTTATTCACAAATTGCCAAACCACTTTCGGATCTACTGTGCAAGTCATAAGATGGAATCGGGAGTTGGACCTGGAATACGCGGACCTAATCTTAATATAACCATAACTATGGGCCAAAGTCCCAGTGTATTCCAGACAGAACTCCACTCCATTCAAGTATGTCCCAGCCATATTCTCAACTCTGGTATCAAAGGCGGTATCATATGTATCACCGACAGTCAAGCAGTTATAAATGCCCTTAGCTTGCACACCATTTACCTCAAATCAGCCATGTACTGCTTCAAAGCCCTCCAAAAACTAAGCTCCAGGATCAAAACCAAACAAACTGTGGTGGGTTCCTGGTCATGAGGACATTGATGGGAATGAAAAGACCGTCTGACTGGCCAGCAATGGCTTAGAAACTCGCTTTATTGGACCTGAAGCCTTTTGCGCTCCTAAATCAGCAGTCAATTTAGCTATAGGAGACATCGTACCCTTCAGCAAAAATGCCAATAGATGTCTAAATCTAGTAGATTACCTCACAGGACATCACGGTTTAAGACATCAGCTCAACAAAACGGATCTAGTCAACTCTCCGGAGTGCCGACATTGTGTTAAAGAAGACAAAACAACTGAGCACAACTTATGTGAATGTCCAGCCCTCAACGGAATTTGGCTCCAACGGAAGGCAGAAAACTTACTAGCCTAACTACAGTTCTGACTAAATGGTACAGAAGGTCAAAGTGCCTTACTTCCCAATTGGCGAGCCAGAAAATTAAAAAAAAAAATAAAAAAACGTCCGAACAACGCTGCCAAATTGTGCAAATTTATTTGGAAAATCGTGGTTCGCGAAACTTACTGTGAGTTAGCCCATCGATGATCGCCTATCTGAGGAAGTATTTCGAATAAGAATAGACCGTTGTCGCACCACTCATACAAGTAGATAACAACATTTGCAGATACGTCGTACAGTGCACACCGAAGAACCTATTACTGCTGTGAGGCCTAGTATTGAGAAAGACTCAAATGAGCCTAACCACACAGCAAGTGGAGCCGTGACCACCCTGGTTTACGAGCTCAAAATATTCAGTTCGTTGAAGAACTGAAGCCGTTTGATCATCTTGTGGGTCGTGCATTCGGAGAATGGGTCGATAATGATCCGCCTTATCACTACAAAAAGCGGTGCAAGAGTCTTATAGGATCGGATCCTTTAAAATAAAAAATCACCATAAAAGAACAGCTGTAGGTACTGTGTGATCAATCTATTTGTTAAGCCGGCCGGAACATTAGGGTCCGTAAAGAGCGCTATACATCCGTGATTACTGACTTTTTCATTCCCCAACTTAATGGCATTAATGTTGAAGAGCTGTGGTTTCAACAACATGGCGCTACACAGTACACAGCGCGCCCCATAGTCAGTATTCAATTCAATTCAATTCAATTCAATTTATTGCTATAAATAAGTTGTACATTAAGACAATGTCTCTTATAGTACTAAGTGATAATAGTTAGTTACAAAATGATAAGTGATAGTAATTATAATGATAATAATAAAAAATAAAAAAAATAAAAAGGAAAAAGAAAGATAAAAAAAAGGGATAGGAAATAAAATAGTTAAGAAATTGGAGAAAGACTGAGGTAGAGTTGATAGTAACTAGATAAGTTAAGAAGAAAAGTACACATACAAGGCAGTTTTGAAGCTAGCAGTATTTGACAAGCACTTTATATGAGACGGTAAGTTATTCCATAGTCTAATAGCATAAATGAAAAATAATCGCGAGGAATTGAGGTATTTGCAACGCTAAGTGCTAATGTTGAAAGTTCTTCTGGAAAGGGAAAATTCCAGTTTGGAGTAAAGGTAAGGGGGTTGCGTTGTGTTTATAATTTGATGTAGAAATATGCAATTTCTGAAATCAAGGTACTTTCTCAATGTACAGCCAAGAAACCGGCTTGAGAATTCCGAGATTCTATCGTATCGTTGCCTTGCATAAACATGCCGAACAGCATCATTATAAGCAACCTGGAGCTTGCGAAAAGATAGTGAGTCAAGGTCACTGTAGACAGCTGCAGCATATGAAATAATGGGCATTATGAGGGTGAGCACAAGTCTTCGGCGAGTATTCAAGGGCGTATAGTTGGCAGAAATCCAAAGTTTACGCAGGCATCCGTACACGCGACCAACAACGATGTTAACGTGGTTATAGCTGGAAAGGTTTCGGTTTATGGTGAAACCAAGACTTGTAGCCACCTCTACTAACCTAATCTTACTACCGGCTAAGCAAACATCAGGAACTAGACTTAGCTCAAAAGACTTGTTTGATATTGGAAGTACTTGACATTTTTTTGGGTTCAAAGCTAGTCCATTTTTAGTTGCCCATTCAACAATGGAAGCAAGATCCTCATTTAGTAGTGACACTAGCTCACCTATTTTATTAACCGGATGAGATAGGTAAAGTTGTACATCGGCTGCATAGAAATGAATAAGCGCGTGCTTACAAATTGATGCTAAGTCATTTATGTACATGCAGAACAAAATTGGGCCCAATATTGATCCCTGCGGAACCCCTTGAGAAACTGACCGGAGACTTGAGCGATTGTTACCAACAACGACTACTCATGACCGTCCACATAAAAAGTTTCGAATGAGCCTTACAGCTCTTTCACTAAAACCATAGTAATGGTGCAGTTTCCAACAAAGAATGGAATGATTTACTCTGTCAAAAGCCTTAGAGAAATCAAGCAGGCAGAGCAGCGTCACAAATCCTTTGTCAAAATCTTGCCTGATATCATCCAAGATTACCATGGCGGAAGAACAGCTATGGCTCTTCCTGAAGCCCGATTGGAATGGGCTCAACAGGGAATTTTCAGCCAAGTGTTTCTGAATTTGTGACTCTATTGCCTTTGCAAAGACCTTAGACAGGCATAGTAAGATACTGACAGGTCTGTAGTCAGAAGAATCGGTAGCAGTAGTATTTTTAGGAACAGGTACAACCTTAGCACATTTCCATATCTGAGGAGTAGTAGATGTTGCTATACAGGAATTGATTATATGTGTTAGATGGCCTATAACGTGCGGCAAAATAAGTTTTATGAAACGAAGTGGCAAGCCGTCTTCACCAATAGCATTTGATTTTAAACTTTTAATAATACAAAGGACATCAACCTCCGTAACTACTTCAAAATCAATTTCCTGTTCAAGGCCTCTGCTGGAGACAACGTCATACTCGAAACAATCGGCAGCAACATCATTTGAAACAAAATAGTCGTTCATTTCATCTAAATCAATAGTACAGCTCCTGTCACTACTTACACCAATGCCAACTTGGCGTAGATTTCTCCACAGTACCTTGCAGGGTAAAGAAGTGCTCAGTTTAGATGAGTAGTAGTGTCGTTTAGATGCACGAACAGCATCGGTTGCAGCATTACGAACAGCTTTGTACCTGTTCCAGTTAATCGCGTTTTGCCTACGCTTCCACTTACTGTACAGTCTGTTTCGCTTCTTTAGAACACTAACTACCCCTTCCGTGAACCAGGGACACGCACTGTTTCGGATCGCGACGGTTTTTATTGGTACATGATCATTGAATAATTGCATTACAAGCGTCTGGAAAATGATTAGCTTTTCATTTGGATCGGCAACCATTCTGCAATTCAACCATGGGACCGAGTTTGCTGCGGTCGTTAGTGCTTCATGATTTATCGATGAGTAATCCCTATAAACAAAGGAGCTTGAAGAAGAATTGTGGTTAAAGACAACATTGTAGGTACAGAATAGGAGATCATGTTCGCTGACACCTTCAAGAGAAATCTGATCAAACAGTAAGACAGAGAGTGAATCAGATACAATAACAAGGTCTAAAAGGCTCGGTGGTGCACCTGGCCGGAAACATGTTGGATAGGAATTATTTACAATTTCAAGTCCACTTGCCGCCGCCATATCTTTCACTTGGTAGGACCGCGAGTTGTTTTTAAGCATGTTGGCATTAAAATCACCACAAACGACAATGTTATTATATAAAGGGGAGAATTAAGATAGAGAAGAGAAAAAAGGTTCAGTTGAAAAAACACGATTTGGATTGTAGCAGCAAGCAACCAAACATTTGACAGACCCATCAGAAATTTCTGCAATCAAATACTCAACATCAGTATATTGAAGAAATTATTCGATGTGCGTATGGTTTGGCGTATTAGACCTGTCGCTTTTGATCTCCTTTGGGTTATATCCATCGGAATATGTGAAGATAAACCAGGTACCCCTGGTTGGCAGTGTTATTTGTTTTCCAGTAATCTAGGGCTTTGGTTAGTTCCTAGCTTCACGTGGCATGTTTAGGGTCCGCACATCCAGGATCAGGTAATCCGTCCTTATCTTAGGCTATTAGTTGCTTTGCAACATAAGTGGGTCGGGTAAAAGCAATTAAACAATTCGCAGAAGTTTCCAAAATTAATGAAGAATTTCCACTTGATTCGAGTGCTTGAAAATATCTGGCGGCCAAATCATCGTCTTTTACAAACCAAAAGAGAATCCAACCAGCCTCAGACAGATAAATCAGAGCCATTGTCAGCCTGTCCTTGAAATTGAACAAATGCCTCATTCTATGTGACGACAAAAACCTTATCTTTGGAGTACTTTTGTCCAAAAGTGCCCAAGGCCAAAGCAATACCTACACTTGTGGACAGTAAATAAAAAACAGCAGCAAATATTCACCACTTGGAGCTGATACGAATAACTAAAATAGCAGCACAGCAATTTCATTTTAGTTTACTTATATCGCTAATGTCTCTTATTGAGACAAGGACCTACGTTTTGGGGCAATCAATAGAGCTGGCCACAGTAATACCCTTGTTGAACAAATGGAATTCAGTTGTTCGATGATAAAGAAGCCCCAGGACAAATGCCAACTCATTGACACTATCAGCAATTTTGCTCCATTCAGAGGAGATATGTACACTCCCAACACCATGATTATCTGCAACTGCTCCTTGGGCAAATTTATGTTTCCAGGTGCGAAAGGTACCAACTGTCGTAAGCATCCTTGGCCTCACAATTTATAGGCCATAGAGGAAGTTCGCTGAGCAAATCTATTTCAATGTCACTTACACAAGATGTGAGGATATACGAGCACTCGTGCCATCGCCTACAACAAAACCAACCCTAACACCACCGAGGAACCAAAGGAACCATTGACTTTTCACCAAAAAAAAATTACGAAATTCCTCTTTTGGAAAAGTTTCAAGGTTAATATTGTGTTTGGCTCTTTTTAAAAAAAAAACATTTTGACATTGATGTACCAAGAAGGAGGCTGGAAATTATTCTCTAAAACTTATTTGTGTTGACTGTAGGTATGTGCACAGGACGAGCATCCCCCATAAAGTTGGTCTATACTGGCAGGAGCTCTTTGTGTTTTCAATTTTGTTGGGTTAGGTTATCTGCGAAAGTTCGGATCTGTTGGTTAAACCGATTGCGCTGGAATGGGGTCGTTATCAAGAGTCAATGGGTTGAGTTGTGACCTCATTTTTAGTAAATTGTATAATCTCGCAGATAAGTCGAGTGATTTACGCTTTTGCATAGACCCATTATTTGAAGGTTTAAGGATAAAGTCAAATCGGAATGGGCCAGCCTACCATAAAAATAAAAATCGGCAAAGTGGAAAAAAATGTTTACCAACAGGATAAAGGGTCATACGCGTAGATGGTCTGGTTGACATTGTTGTCTGGAAGAGTGTCTATTACATTAGAATTCCCCAACAATGACTTTGGGATTGTGAAATGAAATGCACCATCATGAGTGATCAAATTGTCCAAATCGGTTAACTAACGTCGAGGAAGGAGACCAACAACAAGGCTGTAAAAATTTGAGCAAACTCAAACATAAAATATCCGCACTTAGAATTGGTAGTATTTGGTCTAAGGATTTGAAGACCGCCATCCCCTTGGATAGCAAGCAACTAATTAAACCCTCAGAGGAGTCACATCTCTCGATAGGTGTTGGAGCTATTGCAGTCAAAAATCTTGTAGCTCCCACTCCGCATAATGCTATCTGGAGGTTTCTCGGTTGCCTTCAAATACTGTGACTCTTCTAGACTCTTACTGGAAGAAGTTCTCCAAATGTCAGATTGCTCCAACTCGAGCGTGAGTTCATGCTGTTCGAAATTGGCTGAGAACCTGGCTTAGCTGGGCATTGCCTTTTGGCAAGGGCTCGCTGAGTATAAGCGTCTCATTGTCAGCACAAAAGAGTCGCACTGGAGAAACTTTGCCTCTAACAATAGAGATGATCCCTGGGGCAAAGTCTATAAGATTTGCCGTAGTACTAAAAAGACTGCTGACATTGAAGGCATTCGTGTGGATAATACGGTTTTATCCACATGGAATGATTGCCTTACTGCATTGCTTGGTCAGTTCTTCCCGAGAGAGGAGCGCTTTGAGGACTCTTCATATGAAGAGCCTCCGGTCCCTCCGGAGTTAAGGACTGAAGAAGTCAAGTATGGTGTTTCACTTCTTCGCTGATGGAATGACCGGAGAGATGGTGAGAGCCATCTGGAAGTCCGTCCCAGAATACCTGCTTGGTTTTTATAGCAAATGTATTGCTTGCAGCTACTTCCCCAAGGATTGCAAGGTGGCAAGGGTGGTTGTGCTCCTGGCATCAGCCTGCGTCCGGTACTAGGAAAAGTACTGGAAAGGCTTTCAGAGAGCATGGCAGAGCCAATGTCCCGCTTCCAATTCGGCTTCACAAGAGGCAAGTGTTTCGAGGATGCATGGTCTTTCCTAAAAGATAGAGTACTGATAAGCAGGGCCAGTATGGTTATTGGCATCTTTATTGATTTCGAAGGTGCCTTTGATAACCTGAGCTGGCAGAAAATAGTAACCAGGTTGCAGGAATTGGGCTGTCGGGAAATTGGGCTTTGAGGAAGCTATTCCGACAAAAAAGCGAGTGTTGTAAGTACGCACGATAGCGTCTCAATTAGTACTGAGAGAGGTTGCCCCCAGGGGTCCATCTGTGATCCTAAACGAGCTCTGTGGATGCTGCGCCTACGCAAATGACCTGCTCCTCATCCTTGACTGCCAGTCTAGGGCCCAAATCGAGAGATTAGGAGAAAGAGCTCTAGCAGTCATTACTGAATGGGGAGAAAGCTTTGGGGTAAGTGTGTCGCAGGATAAGACTGTTTCAATGAAGCTCAAGGGCAAATTGAATGTAAGACGTCGGGCTCCTGCGATACGTTCGAACGGCGTTGGCATTAGATGTGTGACTGAGGTCACATATCTGGGCATAACGATGGGTGAGTGTATGAACTTCATACCACACCTGGTTCGAACCAGACAACGCATGCTGAGGCTGTAGGCCAGGTAAGGTGCATTTTGCGATCTGACTGGGGACTCAACAGGCGTTCTGTTCGTATCATATACGATGGCCTTTTTGTTGCCTGTGCAACATATGGAGCATCGGTATGGTACGACAAGGTTATTACTGTTGACGGACGAAGACTTGGCTGTTTACCGTTGTGCCACACTGTCTCCACAGAGCCAATGCAGGCGTTACTTGGAGTGCCACCTCTGGATCTAGAAGTGATACATCGTGGTATTGCTTTCAAGATGAATCAGCGTAAAACCTTGCTACATGCATGTGTTCTATCTAGATGGCAATCTAGATGGGATGCCAGCGAAAATGGAAGGGTTACCTACGGCTTCCTTAGGGATGTGCTAACCATGCGAATCTTTCCTGAACGGAATTTTAGCCTCAGCCTGGGCTTTTTGTTGACCGGGCATGGCTCTCTTAATGCATTCTTGCATAAGAGGGGGCTTAGCGGGGTTGCGAGCTGCTCATATGGAACCACTTATGAAGACTGGCTTCATGTCCTATGTGAGTGTCCCAATTACGCTGACATTAGGAACTTGCAGGCTATGGGCATCACCTTTAATGGTGAGGCCTACGATGTCAGTGGAATTATCACTGATACCGCACGGTTCGAAAGAACCCGTAGTTTTGCAAAAGAGGTATTTAATAGACGACGCAGTAGGCAGCTAGCGGGTAGATCATAGGAATTTCAAATTCAAATTTTTGAAAGGCCTCCAGGCCGATCCAGTGAGGTGCCCAACAGGAAGTAGTCTCAAGGTTGCGCGTAGCTCGACCGGAAGCTATATTCTGGTACCACGGGAGGTCAGGAGCCCCCGGAACTATGGTTCCGGCCTGACCTAGGAGTTGGCTCCTTTGTGGGAGTATCGTGGTGGCTGTAGATTTGTACCAAAAATCGCGGGGAGAATAGACCAAATGGAGCTTGGACATCTCATTGCTTAGCATATGTTGTAGTGTGCTACGACCTGTGCTCAACCATGGGATTGCTATGGGACCATTTGGTTTGCTCGATGTGGAGTTGCATTGCAACCGGGTGCCATGACCCACAGAATGGCTGAGGTATTAGATAGGCCTCAACCCTTCACCAAAGGGGAAGTTCGTGCTTAGACACGACTTCGAATCTGGTACTGGTGATAGTACTTGTACTACCCGAAGGGCGCTTATCAACGCATTGTTTTGATATCTTGTGCGAAGACGCACCGTAGGCTTAAGACATCTATTCAAAATTGGCACATTACCATGAAGCAAAATAAGATGAGCCCACGTGGGAGAGTACTATACTGTGATAGCTTTACAGATAAATCTTCAACATTCCAAGTCTGCCACTGCATCCCTATGAAAGAAATGTATCTGTGTTTTCGGATGCTCGGATGGCAACGATTAGTATTAGGCCTCGTAGAAGTAGCATCTTCCGACTGGTGCATGTTCTTTAAATAACGAGAATGAACCTCTGAAGCCAAACATCTTGCAGCTCTGTTAATAAGCCCTACTTCACGCCTCCCCGTGGCGCCATCTGGGAATCTCACCGGAGATGGCGAAGTGAGGGGACAAATGGCGAGTTTCCTGCGCCATAAATCAGGATTAGTGTCGGAAAAACAAACAAGACCTTATCTTGGAAAAGAGATAGTGGCGGACGAGCCCTATATGGGCCAACGGCAGCACTCATATCCCGGTACGGGTTACTGACTTCGGTGTAATCGACCCCTCGTCCTAGGAGTAAAAAATGGAACTGGTCCTCCAGGTTTGGGGTTGTGCCGCCGGGGTAACTGCCCGGCCATTTAAAAAAAAAAATTAAGTTACGAAGCATCAACAAGCCTCGGATATGGACGGATCTACTGTTGACAACCCACGCAAACGATTAAAGGACAATGAGCTTCGGATATGCACGTGGAATGTTAAGTCTCTTAATAAACCAAGTGCAGCCGAAAAATTAGTGGAGGCCCTGGACTGCTGCAAAGCAGACATAACCGCCATCCAATAAATGCGATGGGATGGGCCGGACAAAAAGAGGATGAAAAACTGCGACATCTACTACGGCGATTCCTATCGACGGTAAAAGCAGCGCTTATTTGGATGCGGATTTGTTGTCGGAGGCAGACTAAGACAAGAAGTCCTGAGCTCCGGCATGTGAGCGAGCGTCTCGTTGCAATCCGCAACAAGGCTAAATTCGCCAACATTAGATTTATATCCGCGCATGCCCCCACAGAGGAGAAAGGTGACGACACCAAGGATGCCTTCTATGAGCTCCTTAACAAGACTTACGAGCAATGCCCTAGCTATGACATTAAAATTGTCCTCAATTGATTTTAATGCAAAGCTAGGAAGAGAGGATATCTTTGGTGGAACGATCGGAAAATATAGCCTGCACGACACCACCTCCGATAACGGATTCAGGCTAATCGACTTTACGGCGGGGTGAAACACTGTCGTAGCTAGCACGCGGTTCCCACATCTCGATATACACAAGGGGACTTGCAGAACTCCTGATAAATCAACAGTCAACCATACTGATCACATCGCGATCGACGCAAGACACTCCTCCAGTATTATGGATGTCCGTACGTTCCGTTGTAGCCAAGGTACGGTTGCGGATATCCCAAACTACGCCAAGACAAACTAATGCTATGAGGAAATTCGACGTCAGACGGCCACATTCGCAAGAGATCGCCAAGTTCTTTTCCGATCGAGTGTCTCTTAATCTCTTAAGAGCTGTTGGGCCAGCATCAAGCATCGAAGACCATTGGAAACCCTGCCAAACGCCATCAGAGGTGCCTTCGACCCTTGGTTCGATGATGAATGCCCGCAAGCACATGCAGCTAAGCAAGATGCATATAAAGCGGCGATGCATAGAAGGACCAGAGCTGCTCATGAGCTCTACGAGCGGAAGAGGAGAGACGGACACCAGCTTCTCAGGAGGAAGAAGAAAGAGCATGAGAAGCGCGCGGTCGATGAAATTCGGCATCCCTGCCAAACTCGTCCAACTGTGCAGGATGATGATACAGAATGCACGCTGCTCCATCAAGGTCGGTAAAGCTCTCACCGAGACCTTTGATGTCCAGAAAGGATTTAGAAAAGGCGATGCGCTGTCATGCGATTTTTTCAACATCGTACTTGAAAGAATAGTGCAAAACTCACGAGCAAACACAAGAGGCACTATCTCTCAAAAGTCCGTCCAACTACTCGCATACGCCGACGATATTGACACATTCGGGAGAAAGCAGCGTTATGTCTGTTTCGCTATCGCGACTATTGAGACGGAAGCGGCGAAAATGGGTTTAGCTATCAACGAGGGCAAGACCAAGTATATGCTGTCAAGCAAAAATGACAACCAACACCGACGTCTCGGGCAGAACGTCACCCTCGACAGGTATAACTTTGAGGTAGTTAAGGACTTTGACTACCTAGACTCCGCTATAAATACAGACAATGACACCAGCGCTGAGATCAAACGAAGAGTAACTCTTGCCAACCGCTGTTTCTTTGGGCTGAGAAGTAGCAAAGCCCGGTCCTGCTCTATGGCGCAGAGTCATGGACATTATCAAAAATGGATGAGGGTGTCCTTCTTGTTCGGTCCCGTATCCATTGACAGTGAATGGAGGAGGAGATACAACAATGAACTCTACGGACTGTACAGCGACATCGACCTAACCAGGAGAGTTAAGATCCAAAGACTGAGATGGCTGGGTCATGTAGAGCGTATGGACACCAATGTTCCGAGGGACAGCGCCGTAGAGGAAGGCCAAGACTCAGGTGGCGCACCCAAGTGGAAGGGGACCTCAGCAAACTTAGCGTGCGAAACTGGAGGCAGCGACCTAGGGATCGAGCTGGCTGGAGACGCTTGTTGACTGAGGCCCAGGTCCACCCCGGACTGTAGCGCCACTTAAAGTAAGTAAGTAAGGTTTCGGATGTTATGATGAGCGATCGCAAAGACTGATGACTTGTCTTTTCGAAGCAAGACTGAATACGAAAATGAGTTCAGAATCGAATGCGGACCTCAACCCTGTTGAAGAGGAGGAATCAACGAAAAACCAACTTGACAAGCCTTAAGAATGAGCTCGGTAAGTTAGTCAATAGTTTTGAAATGACTTATCTACGTAATGTAGGAAAAACTACTTTGGAATCTGATGGAAGCTGTACTGAGTCGAAAATAGAAACTCCCACTGAAGCCATCAAGCACGCAGTTGGTTTCTTTAATGGCTTCAAGTCACCTGGCACCGATGGCATATAAGCAATAGTGCTACACAAAGGTAGTCAGACCTATCAGTCTGAACTCCTTCATGTTGAAGAACATGGAAGGAATGGTCACGCTTCATGTAGTCGAGACTGCTTTACGAATGCGTCCTCTGTCTAAAATGGAACATGACTACCAACGCCGAAGATCCTGTATTGTATTGAAGGCGTATTTGACATACTGAGGATGATAGACAACACGGCGTAGACGAATGACCATGATTACGGACGCTGACTGCCGCCAATATGTGAGGCGGAGATAAGCTTGGTGGTTTGGTTGCTTGCAAGGTGGTGTCCTATTTTCCCTTCTAAGGTGCATCTTGATCGATTTGCTGCTTAATGTTTTCAATACCTCTAATGTTTAAGCTCAGCCATATGCAGACAAAGTACTTTCTTGTTGACAGCATATATTTGGTCTTTCCCTCGACGACGGTTAAACCCATCTTCGGGCTCAATACCCGCGAAAGAGCCACTGGCATCTCACTGCTTTCTTCCGATTATGTCAATATCATCGGCGTATGCAAGTAATTGGACGCACTTTTGAATGATTGTGTCCCTTGTGTTGGCGCGTGTGTTTTGCGCTGTTCTTTGAAGAATGATGTTAAAGAAATAGCATGACAGTGCATCGCCTTGTCTAAATCCTTTTTTGACATCAAAGGTCTGGCTCTTGATTCATTCTTCATAGTCGCCCTGCATAGATGGACGAGTTTGCAAAGATGCCAAAACTAGACATTGCTCTGTATAGCTCGTCTCTATAAATGCTGTCATACTTAAAATCGACCTCCTAGTCTGTATCGATTTAGAGTTCATGGGTTTTTTCCAAGATCTGCCGGAGTGTGAATATTTGGTCGATGGTGGACCTTCCTGGCCTGAAGCCACACTGACTAATCAGGTTGTTGGCGAACAGCTGCAGGCATTCACACAGTATGTCAAATAGGATCTTGCAGGCAATGTTAAGCAGATTGATGCCTCTGTAGTTGATGCGTTTCAGACGGTCACCTTTCTGGAGCGTGGGACAAACAATGCTGCGGTTTCCTTCATCGGGCATAGTTTCCACCGAACATGTTTTACAGAAGAGTTTGTGTATTCTCGTTACCAAGTCATCGCCTCTCGCTTTGAAGACCTCGGCAGTCAGGTCGTCCGCTCTAGCAGCTTTGTGGGACTTAAGTGTCAGGTAGACCGAATTGTTGGTCTACATCGTCCAGATTGAAAGGTTCATTCTGCCTGACAACAGTATTTCTACAATTCTACAGAAATGCTCTTTCCAAATCTTCAGCATCGACTCCGACTCTACTAGTAGCTTCCCTTGTTCGTCGCTACTGGCTTCGGTTCGGGGTTTTTGTCCGTAAAATGTTGGTAAAATTTCCGAATCTCTTTCCTGGAGTAGCATCTCTCAATTTCATGCTCATGCTCCCTTTTTTTCCTCTTGAGAAACCGGTGCTAGTCTCTCCTCTTCTGCTCGTAGAGCTCGTAAGCAGCTCTGGTCCTTCTATGTAACGGCGCTTTATAAGACTCTTGCTTAGCTGCATGTGCTTGCCGGAAGTCGTCGTCAAACCAAGGGTTTCGTTGGAGGAATAGCGGCATAGGACCTCTGAAGAGATTAAGGGATTCTCGATCGGAAAAGGATTTGGTGATTTCTTGCGATTGTAGCCGTCTGGCTTGCTTTTGTGATTTTCCGGATGTCCGCAACCGTAACCTGGCTACAACAAGGTAATTGACCGAGTCGATGCTGGTCTCCCGAAACGTTCAGACATTCTTAATACTGGTTGACGGTTAGTTGATCCATGTCCCCTTATGAATATCGAGATTCGGGAACCGCGTGCTATCTACGACAATCTTTCGCCCCGCCGTAATGTCGATTAGCCTGAATCCGTTATCGGCTTCGGGGTCATACAGGCTATACTTTCCAACAGTTATGCCAAAGATGCCCTCTCTTCCTATCTTTGGTTTTTTTTTTTTTTTTTTTTTTTATAATTTACGCGCGCCTAAGGGGTTTGATACCCTTTTACTGTTGCCAGGGCGCGGGCGGAAAGATAGAAAGAGGAGAAAGGAAAATTGTTTTTGTAGTGGTTTGAAACTCAGGTGTGTTTGGTTTCATGTTTGCTCTCCAGGGGTGGGAGTCCGAATAGGACGGAGAGTTTTTCTTCACTCAGAGTGATTCGAGATATAATTCACAGTATTTTTTTCATTGCTTGAAACTCTTATAACAGCCAAATCTACGTGTCAGTGTTATGCCTTCACACGCAGAATTTTTTTGTCTGAGTTCCAATTATACAATGAAAAACTGATTTTGCCATGGGCAGGATTCGAACCTGGACCCTCCGAGTGAGAAGCGTTTGCTACTACCACTACACCACGGCCACGGACAATTTTAATGTCATATCTAGGGCACTGCTCGTAATTCTTGTCTAAAACCTTGTAGAACCTATTTTTGGTGTCGTCATCTTTCTCCTCTGTGGGGGAGTGCACGAATACATGACTAATCTTGGAAAATTCAGCCTTAATACGGATTCGCTCTCTTCACAGTCTGGAAACTCAAGATGTCTTACCTAAGTCTGCCTCTAACAACGAATCCGCATCTATATAGACGCTGATTTTGCCGTCGATAACAATCACCGTAGATGTCGCAGGCTTTCGTCCTCGTTTGATGTGTGTAGAAACAGTTCCAATACTGCGCATCTCCAAGTTGACATCTCTCACTGCCTGTCTGGTCTATTTCTACCGCCTCCAACCCCTAAGACCATTTCTTAACAAAGCAATTAAAACCTATTCCTAAAGTGACCAAACGTAGAACTTATGTGATCATTAATCTCTCTTACGTCATGACCCTAATTGCAATGTCGAAATTCACCATTCCCCCATTTGTGAGGCTGTTCGACTCCGCCGCACAACATACGAGTAAGTCTGAATAAATGAACAACTCCAACAACGCAGTATCAGTCGTAATGACATTTCGTGTGACATTTCGAATAAATGCCCAAACAAAAGTCCACTGCGACAATGAAGTTCGTTGTCTTTTAGCTAAGTTTCATACGACAACAATCCAGTTGGGAAATTTACTTAAATGTGAGTCCTATCCCCCACTCCCATCAACGAAATTTATTGCGAGAGTCACAGCCAACTGTCATCGCAACAAACAAAAGTGATGCGTAACCTGTTGAAGGCGGGAAGATTAATAACCCAGCTCCAAACTCTAACCACAATCAACTTTAGGGCTGCTGCAATTAATCTCGCGTCATCCGCTACACTCACAATTATTAATCACGTGATAATAAAAATTAGCTGAAATTAGATTCGCGCCAATAAATTTTGTACGTCTACTACGGGTACATAGTAAGCGCGTCTGGTATACACTAAGTGTCTATGAATGCGAGTATCCTTGAAATTCATTAGACCGGGGAAAACGTGCTCATCATTCGCTTAATAAGGACCTTTTTTGTTACTTGTAAATGTCTTTTCCAACAACTCTCCGAGGATGCGATAATGCAAAGTTTCTCATTTCCAAGAGACTCTGGGGAGCCGTCTATGGGTTCTTCGTCGTTTCTTGAAAGTTATCTTTTATTGTTTCCTCTGCAAAACGGATAGAAGAGGCGCAATTCTTTCCCAATCTACCTCCCAAAAGGAAGTCGTCCTTTGGTTCAAGACGCATTATGGCGATGAGTAGAATTCAGTTCGTTTCGTTTTTTTTTTCGTATTTTTCCTTCTTCACCTTTCCCGATGGCAATATTCAACCACGCGATACGAGTAAGTATCTCTTTCCAATCTAAAGATACCGACTTCAACTACACAACTACAATCGATGGTCAATAGCAATTGGCAATCCAAGGCCAAGGGTATGGACGTCGTCGATTTCCGTTGAAAATCACAAATGGTTCCTGTTGGTTTTTTTCCAAACAAAAATATGAAATACGGAAAGAACCACAAACAAAGGGAGAAAGATACGAGTCCAGGAGTCAGAGAAAAAGATTGAAACATAAAAACTAATAAAGGACATTTTCAGTCATGTGATTGGGGCAGCAAAAATCCAATCACAAAAAATTTCATAACATGATGCTACCGAATACTCATAGAATGTCACCATAAACTAGGAGGGGATCAATAAACCCACTCGTAAAGAAGCACCCCGTCTGTCCATCCTCCGAGGACATGACTCAATTTCATTTCTGAAATTGTCCACGATGTTGGGGAACGTAAATGCGAGACTTTGTTGTTTGTTGTTACATGTCCAGAAATTGTGAAATTTAAGTGAAATATGATCTAAAAATACGAGAACGTGATGTGGCATGAAGTGGTCATATATAGCCAGATGAGTATTCCTTGATTTGTCTGGTTTTTCTTTTTTTTGGATAATTGCCTAAATGCACAGACGCACAATAACATTTATGTGGACACACTCTCCGCAAGCTGTCACTTTGACAGATGTAAATTGCAACACTGACTCTCTGTTATGAAGTTCAGTGGCAACTGCTGTCTTGGTCTGCACAAAGCCTCAATCGAGATCTGGGGTTACCCTCAGCTTGTCCAATTATTTGAAGTCACGATTTCTATCAAAGTTAAAAAGTCAATTGTACGAGTATGACTTCTTGTAATTAAGTGGCCACTGTCCAGTCTGCGACTCTTTTCTGTGGCGTATAGTGAATATCTGTCTTAAAATGGATTTTAGTTCAGAAATCGTTTAACTGAAGTAGTGCTGAAGGCACCCATTCACACACTGTATTCCCGGGAAGGGGAATATTGGTACGCGCAATTAGTGGGTGTGTTCATTGAACTTTACTCTAGACGTAATTAATACGAGTATACCACACACTGTCTAAGACTAAAAAAAAACAGAAAAAGAGAAAGAAAATCACTTCGAGGAATAAATATGACACTTCGTTGTACTCCTTGAAAAATTAGAATAAACAGGGTGGGGGGCTCTTAAATTTGGAAAAGTCATCGTTTTTCATGGCTGCAAGACGTGTGGAGTCATCAACTTTTTGTAGAAAATTAATTGCTTCTTTGTGGAATGTTCGAGAGATTACATTCTGAAATAGTGATCTAAGGGGTGAGCCAACAGATCGTGGAAGTTGTTTGTTTTGTTTTATTTTTATGACAGATACAAAACTAAGGTAATTTTAGTCATGGAGTCGTTTACCACACAACAGCGCAATAAGCGTTCTTGTGGAATTAGAATTTCTCAAGATTGATGATGTTTTTGGTCAGCATAATTGCCTTTCTGAGTACACAAATCGCACAAAATTCCAAAGTTTCCAAGAAAGTGATTCAGGACGTTTATGCACTAAAACATGACGAATATTTGAGGCATAGTGTTGTGCTAAGCGCTTCGATTAGTCGCCGAACCCAGCAATTGGGAATTGCTGACAACGGTTTACGCAGTATGTTGACCGTTGGTCCGCATTTGAGCTAATGTAGGATCCAAGCGGGTTACAAGGAGGCGGTTCCAAGAAATACTGCACTGTGTTCACGTTGGACGTGAGGAACGCTTTCAACTCAGCCAGATGTTGGGTTGCCAAACTACCTCCAGAGAATCGTACGCGATTACTTCAGGGATAGAAGGCTGCAATACACAACGGATATAGGTGTATAGCGTTACAGAGTGACATGCGGAATCCCCCGAGGAGTGCACGATCGTGGGGTACGCGGATGACCTGGCCGTAGTGTTTGTTGCCAAGACTATTGAAGAAATTGCGACTAGAAGCATGGAGGTGGTCGGCATGGTCACCAGTTGGCTGCAATGAAATGGATTGGACCTGGCGGCAGAGAAGACCGAAGCAGTCCCCTTGACCACAAGGAAAAAAAGAGAAGTGTTTTCCTTACAGAATGGTGATTTTACAGTCACATCGAAGCCGTTCTTGCGATACTTGGGAGTCCTCCTAGATGCAAGGATCTGCTTTAAGGAGCATCTAAAGCAAGTAAAAGGTAAAGCCAACAGGATTACGATGGCTCTGTCCCGGATAATGGCAAATATATACATCGGGCATCCGGTCTAGTAAGCGAAGACTGCTAGCAAGGGTCACCAGTTCGGTGATTTTATACACGGCTCCCATCTGGGCATCGGCAATGGTTAAGCGCCCTTACGCGGCCGGAATAATTTCCACACACCGCCTGAGTGCGCTCCGTGTAGTCAGCGCATATAGGACCGTCTCTGATGACGCTGGTTACGGAAGCGTTGAAGAAGGTCCGATGGGACAACCTGCAGTCGTAATACAATTAGTGTTATACAATTGGTCCATGCCAACGTAGATGGAGACGTTCCCAAAAGTATAGATGGAAGTATGCCCTAATCCCGAACGTCGATGAATGGCTGCAGAGGAAGCATGCAGAGGTAAACTACTACCTCACGCAAGCTTTTAGTGGACCTGGTTGCTTAGAGGCTATCTCCATCGCTTCGGCATTGATGATGATCTCCACTGTCCAAACTGTGAGAGAACAACAGAGGATGCCGAGCATGTTCTCTTCTCGTGCCCCGGATTCGAACACATCACGAGCTGCATTAACGAAGCGATCGGGGAACCAGCTTCAGCTATAAGCACGGTCCCCAGTATGTTAAGCAGCCCCCGGAAATGGCAGGCTATTCAAGACTCAATCGTTACATTGATGATGGAGCTGAAAGCTATAGAACGCCGATGAGAGAGCGAGCATTTCTAGCGAGGAGTAAATTCTCCACAAACTTGACAGTGACGACTAGACGAACGCTTTGAACCGTTGCTCAGGACATCTTTCTGACGAAATACCTAACGGTGATTCCAGGAGGAGCTACCCGTCCGTACGATGAAGACATGTTTTTTGTGCGGTTAAGGTCCCACACTGAACTTTAGGCCTTCGATGCCATCCAAGCTACACAATAAATAAAGCCATGACCACATACGACGTCGCCATTTCACCTAACGGTTTGAATGAATGGGTCAAACAAACAAAATTGTCGTATTTGGGACCCTAAAAACCCTCATGAGGTTGACGAAACATCAATTCATCTTCAAAGAGTTACACTTCTCTTCGAATATGACGATGAAGAGACCGTTGCCCGTGAAGACTGAATTTCTTCCCGAGATTAGATGAATGATTAAGAGCGAGCTCTTGTTTCAACAAGATGACGATATGGAACACAGACCTCATCAAACGGTCAAACTTATTGCGGAGCCTTCCTACTGCATGTAAAAACTTTGGGAAGGTTTTCCTTTACTGCTTGTGGTCCCACTGCAGCCGATTCAAGAATCTACCTCGAAGTTATAGTTATTCATGGTTGAACTCTGTTTAAGACATCGGTTGTAATTGTCCTTTGTTGATAATACAAGGTGGGGCAAAAGTAATGTCATAATGTGAATTGACTGCCATTTTGTTAGAAATGAAAAAAATTGGGCTCTGTGATGACTTTCAGTTTCGGTCAAATGACCACCTCCTGAGTTAATGCACACTTGTGCTCGTTACACGGCATTTTGAACATCTGCCTCCAAATTGGTGATTTCCTCTTCAAGGTTGGCTTGCAAGACTTGCAGGGTTTGTTGTGGTAAACGCCCCAAAGGAAGAAATCTGTCGCCGTCAGATCTGTCGAATCCGGCCGGCTAGATCAAATTGCCAAATGGGTAGATACACGGCCTAGAAATTAGTGTTTAAAAAACTCTATATCTTTGACGGAGGTGCATGAGCGGTTGCTTCGTCCTGCTGGACCCAACAATGCTCGAGACCCAATTCAGCAACTTGGGACAGATGTCTCTTGTGTTTTACGTAGATACCTGCCTGTGAAAGCTTAAGCCTACAGTGCGTCTCGCACGAGATATCAAAACAATGCGTTGATAAGCGCCCTTCGGGTAGTACAAGTACTACCACCAGTACCAGATTCGAAGTCGTGTGTAGGGGACAAACTCCCCCTTTGGTGAAGGGTTTAGGCCTATCTAATACCTCCGCCATTCTGTGGGCCATGGCACCCGGTTGCAATGCAACTCCACATCGAGCAGACCAGTTGGTTCCATAGCAATCACATGGTTGAACACAGGTCGTAGTACACTACAAACCGCACTGGTGGGCATCAGCACTGGGACTGCTTCTGCAAGTAAACTTTACAACTTAGCAAAAAGCACAAGAAAAGTGACTGACTAGGAATTCATACAAAGAATCCCTCAAATTATACAAAAAAGAGCTGAGGAAGGCAAAGCGACAATCCTGGAGGTCACCCTATGACAAAATCACAGAAACCTCTGAGGCATCGGGGCTAAGAAAAATCCTCTCTACAAGTCCTATGATACCTAGCTGTTTGAAAAAAACCGACAGCTCCTGGACAACCTCAAGTGATGAATCACTCAACCTGCTTCTGGACACCCACTTTCCAGGTAGCTCCCAACTTGCGGCCAGCAGGCCTACTGCAACCGGGGCCAAAATTCGTGGTCTGATTACAAGATACAAACTGCTCTGGGCGCAGCATAACTTCAAACCATACAAGTCGGCTAGTCCAGATCCTATAATACCTGCTGAGCTACGAAGATCCTCAGATATCCCTAGTGAATACCATGAGGAGCTCTGCAGAACCTATCCACATTTCACTGTCATGGAGGGAAGTGCATGTAGTTTTCATTCCCAAAGCCGGAAAATGCTCTTATGTTGTCCCAAAGGACTTCAGACTTATAAGTCTATCATCTTTCCTTCTGAAAACTCTAGAATGACTGATTGATATCCATATACGAGCTAAAGTTGATCCAAGACTTCTGTCAACGGCTCAACATGCCTACTGTAAAGGAAAGTCGGTGGAAACGATTTTGCACTCTCTGACTAGTCACATCGAACGATCCCTACAATATAAAGAGTACACAATGGTTGCTTTCCTGGACACAGAGGGCGCCTTTAACAACGTCGACACATGCGCAATCACGACTGCGCTGTCAACTCTGCAGGTAGACCACCCACTTGGGGAATTGATCAGTCTTATGCTAAACAGCAGGATAAACAGCTCCAAACTGGGTGAGACTTCTGCTAAAAGTAAGGCGGGGTCCTCTGTCCCCGCTATCTTCCAGGTTAATGAACTGCAGATATAACTGAAAGCGGATGGTAGCAGGCTGATTGCCTATGCGGATGACGTTGCTATAGCCGTCGCAGGTAAGCATCTCAATACCATTAAAGAACTCCTTCAAGCAAATGTCAATAGATTAACCCGCTGGGCAGATCGCTGTGGATTGAAAATAAACCCCCAAAAACTGATCTTGTCCTCTTCTCCAGGAAATACAAAATTCCAATTATAGACCCTCCTTCAATAAACGGTACCAGTTTAGTCTTTCCGATACAGCAAAATATCTGGGTCTCATTTTTGACAGGAAACTAAACTGGAAACCTAACAGTCAAGAAAGAGCCAATAAAGCTACAATAGCTTTATTCTCTTGCAAAAAAACCATTGGGAATACGTAAGACACTTACTTACCGGATTGACGTCTGGTGGACGGCCTTAGAAAATGCAGAGTCCAAAGAACAGCATGTCTATGTATAGGCGCAGCCTTACGGTGTACTCCCTCTGCGGCATTAGACATTCTGTTTCATTTGACACCCCTTGACATTTTCAGCAGGCAAGTAGCTGCGACTGAGGTTCTCTTTCCATCTTCCAAATCACTGTAGCGTGTTTCAGGCGGAAATTTTGCCGATTAAAGAAGCTCTGTCCTGGCTGAAGAAAAACGTGATATCTGCAAAGGATATCCGCATACTTTCGGATAGTCGGGCCGCTATCAAGTCCCTGGACTCGGTCTCATTAAATTCTAAAACCGCCCTTGAATGCCGATCATCTCTCATGGAGATGGCAGAGCAGTTCAACATTCACCTTTGTTGGGTGCCGGACCACAAAGATATTCTAGGGAATTGCAGAGCCGATGAACTCGCCAAAGTGGGAAACTAAGTAGCATAGGTATACCAATCGTTACGTGCAAACTAACATTAAAGCTGGATGCCAATAAAAGGTGGACTGTGGACAACATATCTAGCGGCCATCCTTCTAAATCGGACAAGCACGCAAGAAGTTTTATCGCTTTTACAAACGATTTCTGTAGAAGCTGCATGGACAAGGAAGAATATTAGTTATCTGAGCAATCAAGTTCAACTTGGATGGTGCTAACCCTAGATGGAAAGCAGTACAAACTATATTTTCAATAAAAAAGAAAAACTAAAGGACATTTTGTAGATTAACTTTTGCACGTTCAGTTCATCGTTAAGAATAATTGAGAACACTCATCAATAAGTACAAAACGTCAAGAAGAGCTCATGCGAAATATTTCATCAAGAATCGATCAAAGTCTAAAAGGCCAAATAAAGGGCAATATTCCTAACGGCTTATGGTAATTACGTATGCCTTCATGTTGTAATCACTTATTCGAGAAAAAAAAATACATTTCAGCCTTTGCTACCACCAAATCTATAGCTCTAATCAGCACATTCCTACTTCGACCACACCCCATAATCGTTAATGCGGTATTGTCATGAATTTTTCGGAAGCAGGATATTTCAACCATGTAAGGAGCTTTGTCAAAATCCACAAACGGCCGATTGTACATTAGGCCGGTCGGTTAATTTTCATTGAGGCAACACATCTGCATGAGAGCGATAATGTTTTCTGATGGTCGATAACCGATTTTGGATAGCAACGAAAGCTGAAATCCCACGAGGCCCTCAAGGAGAGATATGACAGTCGGGTTATTAGCTGTAGGAGTTCCTTTGTGCGGTGGTATGAAAATCATGATTCTCTAGAGGTAATTGAACAGTTTCGTTAAGTATATACGAGGTTTGGAGGCCATCATATTCGTACTTGAAGTCACTCCATTCCGATTCGGCTTAATAATAAAAATAAGAATAGGAGAAGCCTTATGAGTTCTTTACAGGATGTTGATTAAAAGTAGAGGACTTCAGTTGGGGGTTGTACATAATTTAGATCCAAAACTTCAGAGGCAAAATCCTCTTCGAATATATGTGCGGCGGAGGGTTAAGAATCAGCGATTGCAGGTGCAGAGCTGCCAACCACGCAATTAAACAAATTTATTTGACAGAATAGATAGAAGACACCTGATGGCAGCCAATCTTTGTCAAGAGACGCAAATCACGTTTCTTCCAGCTAAAGCCGCAGTCAAACAGAACGCGTTTTTGATACTGCGTTAAGATTATTTAAAGCTGCGGTGAAATTATTTTAACCTCAAACAAAGAGCGGCCATCACTGTATAACAGTTTGTTTTAGTACTCGTAGCCTTGTATTACCTGTCAAAATATCATTCATTCATCTTCATTCAAATCTTTCCCAAGAGTTTCCAATATTTTGGCCTTTAGAACAATGTTCTTGTAGTTTTTATCACTCTGGTCGTATAAAGATGGAAACTGTTTGACGGGGCATTAAAGAAGAAGAAGACTTTCTTTGTTCATTTGCGGTTTGAGCTTTTGCCACCGTCGCATCTCTCTCACGAAGCTGCACTGTATTGGTAGGAACGAAAAGTATTAATTAAAGAGCTTACAATTTCAACGTCTGCGTTTCATTTATCATAGAACCACTGCCCTTGCTCTATTCTTCTTTCTGTTTCATAGAACGACAGCAATTTGTGACCCCGCCATGATGGAGGATAGTGGTCAGAATATTACAACGAACAAGGGGACACTGCCATTAATACGCTCCACTTCAGATGCCTCCGTTTGTGGAAACAGTCATCAACAACTGGTTCTGCCTATTGAATTGGTACAACCAATTTGACACCGTGTACTTACAATTGCCGCCTGCTCGAATAACGAATTAGCTAATTATTTCGCCTGTAGCCAAAAGAAGCGACTACGCCGCGTGCTACAAGACATGCCACTTGGTAACTAAAAGCCAAGCCAATTGTACTGCGTGACGGTTCAAGCACAAAAGGCGTACTGAGTGAACTGGTTCTACATCATCTGTTGGCTACCCGCCTTCCTCCCTCTGTACAAGCCGTGGCAAAGGATCCGCCACCGAAAAGACACAATTCATATGTTTATACAGAACGTAGAGTTTGGTTATCTGAACGCGTTGGCTCCTCCAGCCAGCTCCGTACACTACAGAGAGCACTAAAGCCAGGACAACGCCTCATCTTGCTCACCTGACAGTTCTCATCTGATTACAGAATTTTCTAAATGGGTACTGCGTAGTAACCAACAGCTACAGGCACGACCACACAATTTCACGTTGCCAAACCAATCTCGCCCTCAAACGCCCAGCCAGCATCGACCGGACACCTTCAACTGAGCAGTTTGATGACCTTTGGTTCCACTAAAAGTTTAGGTTCAACTGTCGCCCCCCGAGCAGGTTCCACTAAACTTCAACGGCTATTTCACAACAATGACTTGAGGACGCTGAGGCAACACGACAACGCCGTTCAGTCACCATTAACCGTTTTTGGGTACACGAACACGAACTTTTCCAGGTCTGCATCTTTGTCGATGAGAAGTCTTCACCCGACTTCATTACAACTATTCGCAACCAATGGCACTACCACTAAAGTATATGGAGAGATCGAAGACGAGCTCGATCTCGGTCTCAGTCGCCATACGTCGGCCCTCGAAGTCGAATTGGTCAAGCTCGCCCCAAATGATTCAAAAACCGGATGGTTCCTGGCGGACTTGCGGAACAGAGGCCTGAACGCAATCACATTACCAGATCGCCAACCGCTCGTGTTTTTTCAAAGATCAACTTACAAAAAGCTTTCCGCCGGGTACAAATCAATGTTCTCAAGAGTGACATTATCACACCATTCGGTTTCAACGCCTGGTGCACGAAGTGTTATGCGAGCTCCAATATGTATTCTCGTTACATGGATAACGTATAATAAAACGTCCATTAAAAACGTCAAACTTTACGACGCTGTTGTCAGATTTGACGTATGTAAATACACCGGTATTGCCATATCTCAAAAGTCAGGTTGCTACCTCCATATTTGAGCAAAATATAAATTGTTGGATAGACTTTTAAAATATTGTGACTGCCATGATCATTTTCCAGTTGCGTACAATTCTTTTAAGCATCAAGAGGCTGACGTTTCATGACACTGTCCTTTTTAAGACTTCTGTCTACGTACATTGAAAATGTTACTTTACTGCGCAGCTTCATTTAAAGAGTAGCGAATGCATAGTCTATGGGGAAAGATGGATGAATCCTAAACCCGACGTGGATCTGCACAGTTTATCACTATAGATCGTGTCATACGCGTCCCTAAAACTTTTTAAAAAGCTGCGATGGCATAAGTATTTGTTTTACAGCGGATTTACGTGGTCAAAAACTACACTAAAAAGGCTCCTTTAGGATTATTGGCTTGAATTTTAGGATATCACCACATTATGGAAGATAATATCTCATACGAAATGTTAAAGAGATGATGGCTTCTATTATTACTACGAGCATTTCTCCAGGGGTAACGATACTGGAATCAAATTTCCTTAGTCTCGCATGCGAAACTGGAGGAAACTGGCTAAGGATCGAGTTGGATGGAGACGCTTGTTGGTTGAGGGCCAGGTCCACTTCGAACTGTAGCGTCACCTTAAGTAAGTAAGTAATGAGCTGAACATATATACATTGGCGTTCAATTTCTACAGCCTGCAAGCAGAGATGTGAATCCGCTGTGGGTGCGACCTAAACTTTATCAACGAACCGACATTCGAACAAACAGAACTAACGTTTGACAGAAAAGAAAAGGTTTTGACAGGAGGAGAAAATGGTGAAAATTTGCGTGGGAAAGTGGCAGTCGGAATTGAGTATAATAAATCAGTTAATTCCAAAGACATCTTAAATGTGAAATTAGATTTAAAGTTATAAAAAGTAAAATAAAAAAACAAGACGTAAAACGGTTAAAAATATGGAGGATTATACTCCAGGTGGTATTCGCAATAGTGACAATACACCTATGTTCTTTTCGACTGCGGCCGTGGCACGGATTCTAGAGGTCCTAATCAACATACTTCAAAAAAGCTCAAACAATTTCGACGCTGACCCAGGTGCTGCTGGATCACTTAATTTTGAAAACTCCAGCGGCTCTTTCAACGGCATGTTCGGTAGATTGAGCTATAAAAACGGAGAGAGCCCCAGAGAAGGCTGTTACCTGTTACGATTAAACTCCATCAGAATAGGCCATTGCTTGATCAGGGTGCTGTTTATGACGACTAGTCTCGGGAAACCGAAACGGTAGAATGGGCTTCAGAAGAGGCATACTCTGAAGGACTCTGAAGGGGCAGTTAAAGAGGAAACGGTAACGTGAGTGACAAAAGTCTCATTCCCCCAGCTGCAATGGAGAGGAGAAATAGGTTGGTGGAAGTAACAACCACCGAAAACGTCCAACCTCTCGGATTTGAAACTGCGCCATGCGTCCCGAACAGGGCAAGAGGAAGAAAGTTTCCGGCACTCCCATTGTCGATGGATCATTCAGCGCACGAAGCAGTCAAACCCATCGAAAAAAACAAAACCAGCAGACAAAGCCAGTACTGCAACCGAAAAGGTCGTAGTTCTCGTCGCAGTCGGCTAACCCGGTAAAATCTCCGCTGAAAAACAACTCCGGTGATGGCTTTCCCAACGCACAAGTACCAGCTGAAACCGAAGTTCTTAAAGAAATTAACACTCAAGTGGGTATGACTATACTTATGATGCCAAGGCATGTGTTAAGTTTTTAGGAATATGTGACAGAGAGAGAAAGAAAATTTCTGGGCTCTGTGGTTATTTCGCTCCATGGGTGGCATCCAACATTTAATGGGGAGACTAAATTATTAATGCAATTGGACTTGTTGTTGTGTTCTAGGTAACCACTCATCTGATTCGATTTTAGTTGCCTGAAAGAAAGAATGTCTTTCGAGCACGGCTGGTATTGAACCCGAACCCTCCAATTTGGAAGCCAATACAATGACACTTGAGCCACGGCCACCCATAACCAGCACAAATTGCAGTTCTGGTGGACAGAACTTGAACGCCGCCGGAAAAGCAACCCCCAAGAGAACTCTGAACCGCCTAAAGTAACAACCGCTGAACGACATATAAGGATGCCACTAGTCTCCTCTCTGGCACTTCGAATTGGGAAGGCTGACGATAACAACAGTTTAAAAGATGCTGAGTGCAAACACAGATAAAGCAGAGAATATTTGCATTCAAACAGAGAGATGCGATATGGAAAACGGAAGTTTTATAGTGAAGTGTTCCACGCAGCAAACTTTTGAATGGTGAAACAAGTCTGTGGCGAAAATCCCAGAACCCTGGACTCGAGACTGAAAATTGGAAAATCCACTCTCACAGGGAGAGAAATAATCAAGAAAACAAGGACGGTTCTTCTCTTGTTATGGGTTAGGAAGTTTCTGTCGAGATCATTAAGTCTAGGCATGACTCACGTCCCTATCCACACCATGGAAGTGTTAATTTCCACTTTATTTCTAAATGAGTGCGGATAAGTACTCATCTACGAGTACTTTGTGTACTCAAATCAGCCTTCAAATTCCAAGTCTGCTACTGCATCCCTAGTTGAAACGAATAACTGGCTTCGGTTTTGACCCCTCGTCCTAGGCGTATTTACAATGGCCCCTCCAGGTTGGGGTTTGTGCCACCGGGCTGACTGCCGGCAGTGGAAAATAAAGTTAAGTTATGAAAGAACAACATGTCTCGAATACTAGCGGATCTACTGTTGACAACCTCAACAAGCGAAACAAGAATCAAGAACTTCGGGTCTGCATGTGGAAACTTAGGTCCCTTAATAGACCACATACAGCCCAACAACTAGCGGAGGCGCTGAACTGCTGCAAAGCAGATGGCAGTTACCGTCACCCAAGAAATGCGATGGGATGGGTCGGACAAAAGGAGGACGAAAACCTGTGACATATACGGCGATTGTTATCGACGGCAAAAGCAGCATCTATATGGATGCGGATTCGTTGTTAGAGGCTAACTTAGGCAAGTAGTCTTGAGTATCCGGCATGTAAACGAGCGCCTCGTAACAATCCGTATCAAGGCTAAATTTGTAGGGGCACGCCCCCGCAGAGGAGAAAGAAGACGGCACCAAAAATAGCTTCTGCGAGCTCTTAGACAAGACCTGCAAGCAGTGCCCTAGGTACGACATTAAAATTGTCACCGGCGACTTTAGTGCAAAGCTAGTAAGGATAGTACTGTCGGAAAGTATAGCCTGCACGACACCACCAACGATAGCGGACTCAGGCGAATCGTCTTTGCGGCGGGGCGAAACACTGTCGTAGCTAGCACTCGGTTCTCCCATCTCCATATTCATAAGGGGACTTACAGAGCTCAATTGATCAGGATCAGATTGACTACATTGTATTCGAGGGAAGGCACTCCCCAACTACATCTAGCTTCTGATGTGATAGGTTTCCCTCGGCAACACAACGAAACCTCCCGGTTTGAAGGCAAGTGCCCTCAAGCAGATTCAGCTAAGCAAAATGAATACAAAGACTAGAACTGCTCACGAGCTCTACGAGGAGAGATGAAAATCGACTTCTCGAGGGGAAAAAGAATGAGATTCAGAAATTCCACCAAAAGTTAAAAAAAAAACATGCTACTGACACAAAATCCGAACCGAAGCTTGTAGAGATAAAAAAGGGAATATACGAGTAGTAGTAGAGTAGCGATGTAGCCCAACAATGCCGTCCACCCAACCTGGATGAAGTGAAGATAGCCATATCTGTAGAATATGGTCGGATGAAAGTATCCCTGATGAATGGAACCTTATCATTGTTTGGCCGATCCTCAAGAAAGGAGACCCTCTGAACTGCGTCAACTACAAAGGCATCAGTCTTCTTAACATCGCTTACATGATCCGCTCTGCCGCATGGTGAGAATGCCTGAAGCCGTTCATCAACAACCTCATTGGTCCATATCAGTGTGATTTTAGGCCAGAAAAGCCCACCATCGACCAAACATTTACACTTCGGCAAATCTTGGAAAAGCCGCATGAGCTCCAAAACACCACCGATTTATCGATTTTAAGGCCGCGTATGACAGCATTTATAGAGACGATCTATACAGATGATTCTGGTTTTCAACGTAAACACCTGTCGTGTAGACTTAAGTTTACGGGTTACCAAACATACATGCGAGGGAGCAATGTTACGCCGTCATTACATTTATACCAATTCGAAACTGTGTTGGAGGCACAAGTTCCACCCTTGGTATGAGTTGAGGCCGACCTAAAACATCTTACTGCTCTGAGGGTCACAGCGCCCAATACTTATTGCAACTCTACATTGGATCAAAATCGTAGCATCCTTCGGTATCGTCAAGATGTTTTCGATAAGACCAGTTCTTTGCTCCGCCCCCGATCTTTATTAGACAACGTCATTGATGCGCGAAGCCTTGAAAATTGAGCAGGGGTCCCGACGATCTATACAGAGCAATGTCTAGTTTTGGCAACCCTGCCAAACTTGTTTGTGTACGATGCACGTTGCTCCATCAAGGTCGATAAAGAACTCGCCAAGACGTTTGATATCAAGAACGGATTTGGACAAGGTGTTGCGCTGTCATGCGATTTCTTTAACATCATTCCTGAAAGAACAGCGCAAAGCACGCGAGCTAACACAAGGGACGCAATCATTCAAAAGTGCTCAATTTACTCGTATACGCCGATGATATTGACATAATCGGAAGAAAGAAGCGTGATGTCAGTGGCGCTTTCGCGGGTATTGAGACTGAATCGGCGGAGATGGGCTTAACTCTCAACAAGGGTAAGACCAAGTACATGCTGTCAGCAAGAAAGGACACCCAACAACACCAGCGCGGAGATGAAACGAAGATTAGCTCTTGCAAATCATTTCTTCTTTGGGCTACGAAGTTAATTGACTAACAAGGCCCTCTCTCGAACAAAAACAGTGATCTTGTGTACTACTTACCTACTTAGGTGGTGCTAGAGTTGAATCCGGGCCTCAACTAACAAGCCCCTCCAGTCAGTCCGGTCTTTAGCTGACTACCTTCAAGTCGGTTGAGGCCCATTCTAAGGGGAGGTCTTCCTATACTGCATTGTCTCTTCGGGTTAAATTCGCAGGTATCTGAATAGGTCGATGTCGCTGTACATCTGTGACAGGGACTCTATATAAGAGCATAGATTGTGAGCGGAGTAGGATATACAACTTAGCCAGAAAAGTGAAGGTCCAACGACTGGGGTGGCTGGATCATGTTTAAAAAATCTTCGAATCCCTCTCCGAGGGACAATGCAGTAGAGGAGACTGCGACTCAGGTGGCGCAGGCAAGTGGAAGGGGACCTCAACCAACTTAGCGTGCGAAACTGGAGGCAGCTGGCTAAAGATTGAAATGGCTGGAGACGCTTGTTGGTTGAGATCCAGGTCCACCCCAGAGTGTAGCGCCACCTTAAGTAAGTAAGTAACAAATTTGTGGCAGATATACAGAATAATTTACGATTTTTTGAAAAGTTATTTCCTTATTAGTAGCTTGTAACCAAAGGGTATGTTCAGTATCACTTCAGTTTAAGTGACACTGGAAGCCTATAAGCGTTTACTGTCTAGTCATAGTACTCGTATACCAATCCGCCATAGCGAACGGGCGGATGAGAAACACGCGAGATAACGAACGGGCGGATGAGAAACACGCGAGCTATGGCGGCGCGGATGACTACCAATAGAATATAAATTTGTCTGACGCTGCCTCAATATTCTTAGCACGATAGTAGTGGAATTCGGGATCTTTTGGGTGATTCCGCTCCATGATGGTCTGCAGTACGAGCCTCGGTACCATCATTGACAGCATTCTCATCATCTTGAAAATTTGACACCGCCTGACCATTTCTTAAACGATGCGAGCCGTTTGTGATTTCCTTTTTGCCGCTAAACAACGGCGCTTACGTCTGAGGATCTGACTCTTTGATATACCATCAGTGCTCTCTATTTTGATTCTACGCCCAAAGAACAACTGGGATGGTGACGAAGGCATAGAACCCATATTCCAGCTTCAAACTTATGCGAGCGATTCCTTCGCATAGCAGCACTCTCCAAGAATTTAATAATCGTTGTCATCGATTTGTTGTTCCATTTCCCAGTCACTAGCAAGTTCGAGTAAGCATCCATCATTGCCAGGTAGTCCTTACCCGCAAACTCAAATAAATCAATTCCAATCGTCTACCATGGATATTCAGGAATCTCGTCCTCTATAAGTGTCTTTCTTGGATTAGTTCGAATGTATTTCTCACAAATGAAACATTTTTGATCAGCCGAAAAGTCATTGTGCTTTCAAAAGCGATTCCTGAGTGCACAAATGCTATTCGCGAATCATTGTCAGGATGTCTCTCCAGATCTGACTTCAGCTCATCCTTCATCTAATGGCATTACTTAGCCCCACTGTTCTACAAAGGTCTATTTGTTGATGAAATATCGTACAAATTTGTACAAATTCGTACAACTTTTTACAAATTCCTGTTTGTTTACTCCATAAAGTTGCAACAAATAGAGCCGATGAGAGAGATAAACATTTCCCCTCCATTGAAATAGTTGCAATTTTCTGCCTCATAAATTTCTGTGGGTAAGCTGTGTAACAACTGTCAAAGCAAACAGCTCTTCCGCGAAAGATTTTTTTTGATTTGTTGTTATTTCATGTGATTGGTGTTTTTATTAATTTTTGACGTTTTATACACAAATGTGGTTTACTGCCTTTGCTTACTTTCTTGCAAGTTTCTCTCTCTCTCTCTGAATTCGTTCATCTGCCATCTTTGAATTTTGACAGCTTTTACCCATTTCACCACAAAAAGTAAACAAACAGACCTAAAGTCAGCTTGCAAATATATACTTGACAATTGACATCAAAACACGATATCCCTGGGAACAAATATTGAGGAATTTTTGATGCACAGTCCTCAGCTTTCCTGTGGCAATATGATACTTCTCCAACTGTGATAGGTTTGCCAGACGTATTTTGCTTCAGATGATTACATTTCAGTCGTCATTGCCCGATAATTCGTAGAGCTTCATTCAGTTGCTCATACGAGTGTTGTGCATTCAAGCAGCTGCTTCGATTGTTTCACGAATGCGTGCAAACCCAGTTCGTCTTCATGTCTTCATTATTTTCCAAAGGCAGTTCTTCAAATTTTGTTATCTGACATTGCCTCACCAAAGTTAGTTTTCAATGTTCTTGCCAAGGATTCCTTGGTCAATTAACAATTCCGCTTAAAACTCTGGTACTACCATTCGTAATACCACCTGACCTTGTCTGTTGCAAGGATCATTTCAGCCACAAAGTAACCAATGCCATACTCCAATTCCACTACTCATATTCGAATCTGATCTCCCAAAATCCATTAGTCTAATCCAAAAATCCAGAATGACAGCTCGAACAGTTAATTGAAACAAATGTCACGGCAATACAGACAGGGGCGTTTTGGAACGTATTTCCCTGAGAAATGACAACACTCAAGGCGAGTACAACAAAGATTACTTATCCCACTTGGGGGAGGTACAGACAAAGGGAATTCCTCGAAAGTTTTTCACTTTGGAAAATTCTCTTAGTCCTGAGCGCTGATCCTTCCCTCGCAAATAGTTGTAATCGTTCGTCGTACTTCAAGAAAATTATTTATTTTCTCGAGCTCATTTCTGCTCGGACGCTGGAGAATAATCTCATTTCCCATCTATCCCATCCGAACCATGCGACCATCTCTAACTATGCAAACTTCTCAAGGCATGTTCAAGGCACAAATCAAAGTTGTCAGCTACACACTCGTCTACTCGTGTACACCAGGACTGTTTGCGTTATCGTCGTCGTCATCATCATAGTCGTCGTCGTAGCCGTTTTTGTACGTAAAGGATGCGTTAGTAAGAACAAAACTGAGGGTTTAGCAAACAATGTTCCGTGGTCTTGTGAGAAGAATTCATGCTGCTCCAAATGCCTTCAAATCGATGATGGTCATGGTTAGATAAACTCGTATGTATTCAGTCCACATGTATTCGTGTCTGCATCTAGAATGGCTTATAATCGATGTGTGTGGGTATAGCATGCATTCTTCTACACATCACTCGCATCTGCCTCTTTAATTGTTCGCTATCGAACTATCGGCATCGACAAACTTTATCCTTCAACCAAGCAAGGATACGAGTATATTTAAACTGAACTTGAGAATATGTGGTCATGGTGGTGGTTGCGTTGGAGGTGGCATGTTTGAGATACATCGGATTTCGCAGCATTACATTATTATTATTTGTCATGGCACTTGGCCGCTTGGACTCTTCGAGTTCGTTTTCCCAAAAGCATGAGTACTATCACAAGTACTCGCACTTCTCGGATTTCAAGAAATCGGAGTGACATTTAATGGATAAACGAGAGAACCAAGAGTTCACATTGACCACCATCTGTGTGTGCCGGACAGGGTTGTACTCGTACATATTTGATCGTAAAATTTAATGCACCGACAACATTTGCTTGGGAAGTTTTCCAGACGGACAAAGCTTACATCAAATCAAAGGGTTTACGACGAGTAGGAGTATGAGTAGGAGGACCTATCCATTTCGTTTGTAAAGGGCGAAAAATGTAAGAGAAACCTTTCAACTGTGTCTCTGCTCTGTCCCTTGCCATTGATTTTAAAAATAGTAGCATTAAACTTTGTGCATGTGTGAGCAATTGTATGCCATCACAATCGTATGTAGATACTTTTGAGAGTTTTCAATTGAAGAAATCCGACCAGAGATTCGTAGTCATGCTGCTTGTAATGGTCGATTTATACAAATGTTTAAAGGACTTGCCACTGACACTGAGGTGATACGGACTTGGGAGTATTAATTTTGAAAAGTCCATTGAGAAGTCTTGCATTTTGGTGATAGATACAATCTCTTGACTAAGTCGCATCTTTCGAAGTGTACGAGTACGGGTAATATAAATGGCACAATGTCGATTGAGAGCACTAAAAACTAGTCTCATTATTGACAATTGACTGACGTCGTGTGTCAGCTTAGGATAAATGCAGCCAAGTTTTGACCTCACATCAAAGGAGGGAGGGAACGAGTTGTCAACTGATTTCGTGGGACAAGGATTCATCGTAAGCTACATAGATATACGAACAGGAGAAACTGAATCTTAAACATTCTCATGGCAGATACCATGTATTTCTTTATGTCCTCTAATGGGTCCGCTTTTCAACGAACTTCATACGACCGAGAGTGTCTACAACAACTTAACCACAGACGGCCTTGTTACTCTGATTGTGGCACTGTTGTCACAGCGGAGACAAAGCCGTCACAATGCAAACATGATAACAGAGCGTGCTTGAGTGGTATGCAAAGTCTTCTGAATGAAGACTGGCAATTCAACTCAAGCAATATTCAATATCCCAAACCGGACCACCTGGGATTAAACTTGATTACTGCGTTAGCTGCGGGATATTGAGACAAAAAAGGCGTTCGGGTGAGTCTTCTTTTCGACAGAAGGGACTTTGTCTTCTAGTTTATCGGCCATGACCATCATAATCGACTCGCACTGAAATCATATACCCAGGTGATACTAGCGGCGTAATCGCCTGAAAGTCGATGTTCATTGCGGATTACGGTGCTATATACGAGTAGATACATCTATGACTTGATAAATAGAAGAGGATTTCGACGCAGAAGACACGGCAATGACTGGGAAAGTGGAAGATGACCAAATATCGAGGTCTTCAAAGAAGATTCCAGCAATTACTTTTTCGTGCGTTTTGGAGCTACAGAAAGAATTAACGGTGATTTGTGGCAAAGGATTTGAAAGTGGATTTGGCCTGCATCTTCATCTTTTCAGTTATTGATGATGCGTTGCCTAATACTGCGTTGCAATATGCGACAATATTGAGTAAGGGAAGGATATATCTACAATAGTATGGCCTAAAGTGGCACTGTGAAAGAGTTCCTAGGCAAGTCCGAGACTCATACTATAGGGTAACCAGAGAAGAACGATAGGAACAGAACAATTAAATAAAACAGCAATTGAAGCCGTAAGCCATTGATTTTAGCCGTGGTTGCGATGCTCATGTGCGCCGGCGCATTGTCTTGCAAAAACAAATTTTTTTTTCGCTTCATGCGAGGCCGTTTTGCAGCGATTTCGGCCTTCAATCGCTCCAATAATGCACAGTAATACTAGCTGTTGATGGTTTTTCCTTTTTCGAGGTAGTCCACGAAGAGTATGCCATGACAATCCCAGAAAACCGACGCCATAACCTTTCCGACCCATCGAGCCTCCTTCGGCCGCTTCGGAGCACTCGTGTCGGCTTCAGTCCATTGCCGTTCACTCATTCTGTTCACTGGTGTGTAATAGTGGATCCAAGTTTCATCAACAGTTACCAATCGACGCCAGAAGTCTGCCCGATTCCGCATCAGCAAGTCCAAACACTCTTTCGAAGTGCTATCGCGTTCGGCGGCAGGATAATTTTTTGATATGCAGAATATTGCCCAAAATATGGCGTGTGCGCTCAGTACTAATCTTTTTGGTATCTGCTAGCTCGCGCACCTTCACTTTCCGGTCAGCCAACACCATTTCATGTATTTTTTTGACATTGTCCTCTGTAAACGCATCGGAGGGCCTGCCGCTGCGGACCACGAAACTCTCGAAACCAATATTTGACGGTGTAATCTGACGGAGAATTAGCCGCATAATATTTATAATATTTATCTAACTTTTCTTTTGTTTCCTTCGCCGTTTTGCATCTCAAAAAATAATGTTTTATGAGAGAAGGAAAATCGTTTTTGTCTATACTCAACATGATGCCAAACACGTCAACAACAATCAGCTGTCAAAACAAAACTAAAGACAGTATCGCACTGAAATTTGGCATGGCTGCCTAAATATGAACGGACTTCAAGACACCATAACGTTTTTTGCAGTAGCAGCGCATTCTAGCGGTCAAGGAGGTTACTTTTCACCCCACCTAGTAAAATTGATTCTGGCTTTATTTTGAAGCTACGTTCATTCCATTATGTGTGGAATAGCACATCACTCAAATGGCCGCCTCGGATTGGCTGGCAGTGCTTCAAGCGGTCGGTCCAATTTTTGATGACTCGGTCCAATATGTGCGGCCTTATTCCGGCAATAGCGAGTCGAATGTTGGCCTCGAGCTAGCCCAAAGTGGTTGGCTTGTTAGTGTAGACTAACTTGACGTAGCCCCAGAGAAAATAATCGAGTGGTGTCAAATTGCATGATCGCGGCGGCCAGTTAATAAACGCTCACCGTAAGATGACACAGCGACACAACAGCGTTGCGTCTTGACTGAACCAAAAATGGATCATGCCCGAGAAGATGTATTTTTGGCCAAAATCCGGATCTCCGGCCAACATTTCCAGAGCTCAATTAGCGAACTCGCGGCGTTATCTATGGTCTTCTGACTTCAATTCTTGCGTCAGCACTATCTTATACGGATGCAGGCCGAAATGCAATAAGCCGGTTTGACTCTCTGGCGATGACTTATTCAGCTGATTGCTGGGGTCTTCTTCGATACCGGCTATATTTTCTTCATTTCGCACCAATCTCTGTCTAGTTGGTGACTTAAGATCCAAAAGAATGTACTCACGCTCAAACTTTTCCACGGTGGGATGAATTGCTTGCACACTAAAGCCATGATGAGGACAGACCTCACGACGAAATTCACGTTGCGTATTTACAACTGAGCCGCACGTTCGGCAAGGGTAAAACTATGCGTGATGAAATGGCAAGCCTTACTGAATATTTTGACAGCTGGATGTCATTGGTAACTTTGACAGCTGCTGAAACATAACAATTGGAGGAAATATCATTGCTATCTGCTCACCCTTTAGTTGCACAGACTTTTGAAAGATTGCGCCTCGAGCGTGAGTTTCGCACATTTCTTTCAAGTGTGATGTTAAAGAAGTCATATGACAGCGCGTCACCTTGTCTAAAAACTTTTTTGACATCACATCTCTCGGCTAAGTTCTTACTAACCTTTACGGAGCAGCGAGCGTCCTCAATCATCTTTCTGCACAGATGGACGAGTTTGGCAAGAATGCCGAAACCAGGCAAGGCTCTATATATCACGTCTCTTTGAATAAGGTACGAATAATGATGTATTCCTGGTGGAATCACAGGGATCGGATGTACTCGTACTATAAACTGGTTAAGCAAAATAAAATTGTAAACGCCCATCTTTGGCCAGCAAGAAGGGCGTAGTCTGTCATCACGACATCGCAAGACCACAGCCACCATACTCGTATACTCCTGATATTGCACCATCGGATTACCATATATTCCGATCTCGCCGCCAAAAACGAGAACTTCTTTTCCAACTCATTGGATAGACTAGATAGGATAAACCGAAACCCGGCAACCATCAAAGTTTGACCTATACTATTAGGCTTCGTAGAAGTAGAATCTTCCGATGGATACTGGTTCGCTAAATATCGTTAAAGAGCCTCTGAATGTAGCGCCGTCTTGTTGGAACCACAGCTCGGATATATCGATGTTGTCGAACTCTGACAACAGAAAGTCAGTTAACATCGCTCTATACCTGACACCACTGACGGTAGCCGTCAAAGAAATAAGGTCCGACGATGCTACCATACCATAAACCATACCAAACAGTCTATCTTTGTGGATGCATTGATGCTTGGCCGAACAATTGTGAATTGTGTTTGCTCCAATAACTAAAATTTTGCTTGTTGACATAGCCGCTGAGTCAAAAATGGGCCTCGTCCGAGAAAATGACTTTTTGGCCAAAATCCGGATTTCCGACGCCAATCAGATAAGAGGTGAAGAGGTTAGGAGCTGGAAGGATGGAGCGGATGCCTTAGCTCTACTTAAGGCTGGAGACTACCCATTATGGGATACAAAACAACATTTGGGGCAAGGGTCGGCTATTTCGTGTTGGACCCTTGCACAACCACCAAAACCTATAGCGCTTTCCTTGCGCTCTTGTAGCAGGCCGTCCGTCTGCTCTGCGGGGTTCTTCTTAGAGTTTTTGACCGTCCGTCGTACCTATTTAGGTTGTCCTTCCAAGATGCTGAGAAAGTGCACCGATTCCAGATGCGCCCATAGCTGCCCATCACTCTCTCAGAATTTTAGACGAACAACTGTTAAAAAGGGAAGATTCGAAGGAGTGAAGCGAAGGTTTCAAGGAAAAGGATCCCAGCTTATTGTGGTAAATTTTACCGCAACAGAGTGTACTCACGCTCAAACCTTTCTACGGTGCGAAGAATTGCCTGCACACTGAAGCCATGATGAACCTTTTTACGAGAGTAAGACGGCAAGTAATCGACTTAACATTATCCAACAGGTATGCTAAGGAGATTACTGGCTGGACAGCACTATCGTAGATCTCCAGGTCGGACCACAGTTACATCGAATTCAGAATCAGATGCGTGGTCTCGACCTCGCTGGAGAAAAGGAATCCACCGAAAACCAGCTGGATACGATTTATGGATTAGCTCGGCATGTCCAGGTGCTCGCCCTAAGCTCAGATCGAAACAAAAGCTGGAGGAAGCTGTTCAGAACCCGAGGGTTTTGATTTAATTTTAAGTTTTTTGGTGGGAGCTGAGGAAGCTTTTCACAATATCAGTGACTATCTTAGCACATCCCTCTTTAACTTTCACAACCTAAGTATAAATGATGCTCTATCCATTTGTTCATAGAGAAATATTTAATTCTTTTTCCCTTTACGTTCCGTTTTCCCGCCTTAAAACATCATCTACTAGTCCTCCCTGGTATAATCGCAAGCTTCGTTCCTTACGAAATAAGAGAAATAAGTTATGGGCTGTTTTCTTGCGTACCAGATCCTTTACCGACTATTCCAACTATCTTGGTGCTTATGTTCATTTCACCGAACTTTACGATTCCCTTTACCAGAGCTACCTTAAAATGCGGAAGTCAACCTTATAAACGACCTTTTTGCAATTTGTTAACTACAAAAGAAACTCCGATGGTTTCCCTCTCTTTCAACAATAAATCATCAACCGATCCATTCACCACTGCCAACCTATTTGCCACCCTTTTAAACAATCCTTCACCAACGACTGCTTTGTACCAGATCCATCCTAAGTTAGTTACCTACTGAACTTCTCCAATGGCCCACTTCTCTCTCATATTTTGGACACGTCTTATATCGAATATAAATTACACCAACTCAATGACGAATTCACACCCGGCTCAGATGGCCACCCCGCCATATTTCTTAAAAAAATGTTCTTCCTCTCTTTCCCTTGCCCTTTCTAATCTCTTTCGTCTATCCCTTTCACAAGGAGAATTTCCTCAGGCTTGGAAAACCTCCTTCATAACCCCAATTCACAAGAAAGGATCAGAGAATGAAATAACCAACTATCGTTCCATCGCTAAACTCTCCCATATACTCAAACTCTTTAAAAGTATTTTGTATGAAGCTTTAAGCTTCCAATGCAAATCAGATAAGACAACATGGCTTCCTAAAGGGTAGGTCAACCACCACAAATCTCGTTGAATTCGTATCCTTTGCCCTCTCTGCCCTAGAAAATGGCAATGAAGTCGATGTAGTTGCAACCGATTTTAGCAAAGCCTTCGATAAAATCTCTCATCGATTAATACTCTTCAAATTGTCTCCCCTCGACTTTGAACCCATACTGCTGCAATGGATATCCTCTTACCTGGAAACCCGTTTTTACAGTGTTCGTTTTAGGTCAGCCCAATCGGCTCCATTTTTTGCCACCTCTGGTGTTCCACAAGGCAGCCATCTCGGTTCTCTTCGTTTTATATTAATCAAAAATGTTGTTGAGGATCACCAAACACTCGTACCAATCTCCTCCCCGACTCTACCTTCTCACCAACCAACCTATCTCCACAGTTCAATCACTTCGCGACCTCGACATTTTGTATGATAGGGAGTTCAACTTCTGTTTACATATGGATGGGATAGTCCTTAAAGGAAACTCTGCACTAGGTTTTGTAAAACGATGGTCCAAAGAATTCACCAACCCATGTTCCTCTATATTACCTTTGTTCGCCCTCTCTTAGAGTACGCCAGTTAAGAATCGAAAGCATCCAGCGCCGTATTCTTCGATTTACTCTTCGAGGTATGCCTTGTGATGATCCTTTTGCTCTACCCCCTTATCAAAACCGTCTCAACCTTATTAACTTAAACACCCTCTAAAAACGCAGAGATGCAGCAGACTTTCTCTTCATTCATCGACTCCTTTCAGGTAACGTTGAATGCGCGTCCCTTCACAACTCTATTTTCCTCAACACTGACCCTCGTAATCTACGTACCCATCGACTCTTCTATCTACCAACCCAGCACACCTCCTATGGCGCGAACGAACCAATCTCCCGTATGCTACGTGAAATCAACTCAAACCCTATCGTCTTTGACTCCCACCGCACCATTTCCTACCTAAAATCCGTTCTCCTTCACCATTCCAACCAACCTTAGTTTTAAGTTTTAGTGTAAGTTTAATTTTTAAGTTATAGCTTGTATTAAGCCGAATAAATGGGGGCATTCGCCCCCACTAAAATAAAATAAAATTCATCTAACTTAAAAACTAGGACTGAAAATTAACAGAAAGACTTAAAAGCTAGGACCAAGGGAATTATGGAGGAAATCTTATTTGAAATCAAAAACGGAGAGGTTGGCATACGGAAGATTAGAAAGAAGAGGCGAGGACAAGGTAAATTACGTGGGTTGGAGTTGAAGGAAATAGGGTTGAAAAGGTATGAGTAGTCGATGCAACCTGAGAGCAGGCGATGAATTAAAAGAATTTCAGCAATATTCCTGCGTTCTTCTAACGAATTCATATTGAGAAGTTTGAGGTGGTCCTGATAGGGAGGCAAGATTAGAGAGTCGTTCTAGGGCAAACTATGGAGAGCAAATCGTAGTAGGAATCCTCGATTCCGGGAACATGAACTTGGGGTGACCAAGAGGGACCAAGCTTGACTGGCACACTCAAGCAGGGGGTGAACATAGGTAACATACAGACATCTGGTTGCATGTGGGTTGGAAAATTCAGTAGATCACATCTTATCGATATGCGAACGGAAATTTAGCTGCCTGTTAAGTAATATGCCTAGATCCTGAATAGATTGAATCATTGGAAAAGGTTGACCATAGAGAAGGGTTGCATTTACGTGAGATTGGCATTTGGTGATATATGGGGTCATGGGGAGAAGAAACAAACAAACTAAAGGAGAGAAGGAGGAGTGTGCATAATTACCCTCTAAATGTCGGTTATAGTTAAAATGAAGAGATGGGGACCAAGATGGCTGCCTTGTGGAACCCCAGATGAGGTCAGGAAAGGAACTGAAAGGGCGGATCTAAACTGAAAACTATGAGTCGAAAGTAGTGACTGCTTGAGGCTCACTTCCTAGGTAACCCAATCAGAATAACCCAACACGTCGTAACTGGTATATATTATCGGTTGTGGTAACGGATGAGGTCATTAAAGATGCTGTTGCTTCCCTTGATGGCGTCAAGTCGTCTGGTACCCAGTTATGTTATAAAAATGTATATATCAGGTGCTGGTAAGTCTGAAGAGAATCTTCACTGCTAGTCTGACATTGTAATATATATACGGAAACACTGGCGAACAGTGAGAGTAGCTTTTATACGGAAAACCGCTGAGAGCTTCAGACCGATAAGTATGACTTCTTTCATGTTGAAGAGCATACAGAAAATGGTCGAAATCCATGTGCGGGAGACTGCCTGGCGAATGAATTGAAGATCATGCGATAGTGCGTTCAAAAATCAGGTGAGGAGAATTGAAGGCGCACACGACAAGAAGCAACATGCCCTCGGCAATACAACTTTTGGAGGTATGTCTAACTCGGCCAGGCAACACGACGTAGACGAATTACTAGTTTTGTGGATAAATGCAATGCTAGTGAATAGGACTCTGATTGCGGATACTGACTGCGGCCAATATGTGATAGCAGGGTAAACAGGAATTGGCCGCGAGGCGGTATTCTGTCTTCACTGCTATTATGCACATCATGTCTAGCGATTGTCGGCTCTAAAGCGCACGCATACCAAGACGTAATCTACGTTGGGTGCACTAGTAATGCGCTTTCAGTCAATCCTCTCAAATCTGAGCTTGTTCTCGTTACGAGAAGGAAGAAGCTCATTTAGTGCTTAAAGGCATCACTATCCAATTCTCCAAAGAAGCTAAATATTTGGGTGTCATCCTGGATAACAAATTCCTATGGACTAAAACGACGAAAGCCTCTAAGGTGCTGTGGGCCTACTGGAAGTCTGAAGAAGCAGTCGGCATGACGTGAGGCTTGTCACCGAGAAGGGCCCTCCGGATTTAAACGGCTGTGAGAAGCTCAATTATATCCTACGCGTTAGTTGTCTAGTGAAATAAGCACCCACGAAAATATGTCATTGCTGATTCTACCAGACTCTCTAGAACGGTCTGGCTCGGTTGCATGGAGGTTTTCCCTAGCACACCTGTTTTCGCTCTAGACACATTGATGAATTTCCCTTGCCTTGATATTCATATCATGGACTGCAGTCTCAAAGCCATCATCCATTTAAAAAGAAGTGGCTTTGATGACCTTGTACACCGACTGTCTTATAACTCTGGTCTGATGGACATGCCGTCTGAGGCAATGACTCCAGAACTCCAACTGTGGAAAAAATACGAAATCAACTTTCCCGTGTGTTTCGATCAGAATTTATGCCAGGAAAGGAATGGAGACGGCTCTTCACGGATGGATGCAATACCGATCTAGGATGCGGCGCTGGTGTTTTTCTGATTTCTCCTCTCGTTAGGAAAACTTGCGTCTGTATTCCCAGCGGGAGAAGTATTTGCATTTGTAGCGACAACGTAGCTGCATTTGGACTCTTGTTGAATACTCTTACGTCTTCCAAGCTAGTTCGAGAATGCAAGACATCACTGAATGCAGTCGGAAGGCTTTCTTTTCTGGGTTCCAGGTCATATTGGGATCACGGGAAATGAAATCGCCGATGATCTTACCGGCTTTTTCCTGACGTCTGTAAGAGGTCAACGGACTTCTTGCTGTCCTTCAGCAAGAAACTTTGCAGGGTTACTGTGGTAGTGACGGATCACTACACTTTTGCTTAGCGTTTAATGTGCTGGGCATAAGTGATACAACATTCTACGCTGCTTGCTCTATAAGTGATAACGACACCGCGGAGCACTACGTCCGTGAATGTCCGTCTTACGTTCGCATCAGACTGCATCTACTCGGCGTTGAAGATTATATTAAGAGGAACTTACAAGGAGGACTAGTTCTTTGTCTTACGAGTAGTGCTCTGTTCCGACAATTTTTTTTCCTATGGCGGACCATTATATAAAAACTACTCAACTGTAGAATCCATCTGGAAGTCACGAACCTTTATTATTGCCTTCCTTGCAGGTAAACTCACTGATAAGCTTCAGTCTACTTCTAATAAGTTCAAGAGTGATAGTTTTCAAATAACCAAATCCGGTACTGACAGTCGACTGCCGCCAAGATAAGTCAGTTCCAAAAAATTCGATATGATGAGAGGGATGTTTCTGTGGTTTCATTTCCCAATTGTGATGGCATCTACCCCTGTCCATGCCTCTACTTTTGTTTTCCTCATCATCATCGGTGGCATTGTCACTTCTCTGCTCGCACCACTTCGATTCGAATTCGTATGTTTGACTTTGTGATTTATTTATTTTCAATATGAATTGCATCGATAAGATGGATAATGTATGTATCTGAACGAGTATCTGCGAATATAGGCTGCGACCAAAAGTCTGTCATAATAAAGTAGACAGCTGTCAAAAGGGGATCAAATCATCAACCACTATGATACTTCATGAATGATTTATTACATTTGACACGAGAATAATGCAGATATCAACTTAAGATTCTCGTGACTGGCGGCACAAGATGAGGAAGTGTGGAGCTTTGTAGTCTGACTTCTTGTGGGATGGTACGGGTAGTCTACCTATTCAATGATTTCGTTGTCCTCGAATTTGAAATTGAAAAATGATTCTGAGTTTAAAATGCTCAAGTACTGGTTGTTGTTGTCGGCACATTCGTATCGTCAGGGTAACTAAAGGCATGCACTCGTAGGTAGGTTTATGTATGAGAACTGAGATTGAAGAGATTTTTTTTTTTGTATTTTTGATGGAATGGAGGCGAGGTTAATCTAATGCGAGTACTCGTATATTCTATTTTTGTTAGTTCCTTGGTAGATTGCGGTTTAGGTTTTCTTCATAATCCCATGTCAATGGCGCACGTAGTTGAGGAAATCAATCTCTCTTCTAAAATTGAGTTCGTAAGAAACAGAGGAGCTAAAACAGGAACACCTGACTATACCCAAGTAACGCAGGAGATACCCAATCGGGTACCCGACAATATCGGGTAATGGGTACTCAAGAGTCACAAATACTCTAACTTAATAAAGTTGGTAATGTACACCTTTGGTGAGGATGGGGAACATATTCCACAGAGACAACTTGGCTTGCATGAGCTTAAATTAATTCAAAGTTGCCCTGCAAGATGGAATACATCTTATTTAATGTGTGAAAGGCTCTTAGCAAATCGAAGTGCTGTATGGCAAATTGAAGCCATTCCAAGTTGCAACAACATACTTTGCGAAGAAAATATAACAATTTCCATTCTATGGCCCGAATACGAGTATACGTGGACTAATTAGTAAACATCTGAGATAATGAAAATATTGTCAGCTTCATGGGTGTCATGAAAAAAGCTTGCAGAGCAGGTTCAAAATGGATACGCAGGAATTCGAAGAAGTTCTCACAGAACAAGTTTCCCCATTTTTGGATCCAAGACATAAAAACTTGGAGGTTGAGGTTGAAGAAGTGAGAGTACGAGTACTTTTTAGAAAAAATGTGCGGAACTTGGTAGAAAACTCCGTGTCCATCGGTCCATCGAAAAGTTTTGAGTTAATAATGCAGAAAAATATCCAAACCTGGCATTGCTGGCCAAAAAATACTTATGCGTGCCAGCGACATCGATGTCGTCAGAACGTGGTTTCTCTAACCGACCCAACTCCATACAGAGAGGTGGCGTTCCAATTTTCGTACGATAAAGTATTCGTTTTAAAAGAGTACACAGTCGTGTAGTACGTAGGTTCCAGGTGCTGGAAGCATGCATCGTGTATATCCCTCTCCGTAGTTGAAAGCGGTTTTCCATGGTGTCTGTCTGTGCGCCTAAGGCTACTCAATGCACCTTATTCATCTCAGAGCTCGAGACACTTTTTCGATTCCTAAGGCTGGAATTGGAGGAGAATTATTTTATTATCGGCGAAGATTTCAACGCCAAACATAGTGATTGGGGAAATAATACACCAAATACTAGAGGGAACCTACTATTCAATTGGTGGGGTCAGCACAGTGTGATATATCGACTCGGGCTTAAGGCGACGGATAGCCCGTCGTTTCCCAGACACGGGTCCTATTTGGATCTTCTGCTGTTCGACTCACGAATACAACTAACATGCACTAACCAACAAACTACAAACTGTCTACGCACTTTCGTGTATGACAGTGACCATTGCGGTCTCAGCACCGAAATAACTGTTCCCAATGAAATCGCGGAATTAGATGAGTTTGCCCAAAGGCATTCCTACAATTATAGTAGGGTGCGTTGGACACACTTCACCAGAACACTGACTAGAGCACTCTCCTCGAATTCTCTCTACCCACCGTCCAACAGAAATCTGTCAAACGAGGAGATTGACAGGTATCTAAGACGAATGGACGAGACAATCAAACAAACAATGGACAAAACGATACCTCGGTACCAACACACTGACGAAGAAGACTTATTCCGCAACGCAACTATTGACGCCCTGCACCGACATAAAAGTAGACTGCTGTCAAGACCAAAAACCTTGCACAGACAGTTTACTGACAGACATAATCCGGAGATCGTCTATTAAAAACCTCCAAACATTAATAAAGGAAAATTACAGAAATTCTGTAAGTTTGTATTGGAATAATAAAATTCGGGCTGTAAACACCAGCAACCCGAATATGTTCCCGCAAATAAATAAAATATTTCGGAGAAATAATCAAAACGACCCTCCATGTCTTAAAATTGCCCGAACGACGAACAATGAACAAATACTGGTAGCAGCGGGCATAGATCCGAATGAGGCTGTCGATGATGACAACTTCTTTGTGATCGGTGATCCGCAGGAGCAGGTAGAGGCTATAGGAGCGACTTTCCAGGAAGTGTACAAGGCGAATGTTATCATTAGCCTGAACCACGATCTGGAGAATCGAGTCCTTGTGCACAATTTCTACCTTCGAAATGAAATTGTGAATTGGCGATTCGAGAGCTCGGTTTTCACCCAGTTCAGTGACGTGAAAATAGCAAATAATGTCATCACCAACGATAGGGCACTACCCCCGTTCATTTCGAAGGAAGAGCTCCAAACGATCTTTGAATCACTTAGAAGTAAGAAATCAGTGGGAACCGATGAAATACCGAACATTGTGCTTCGACATCTCTCTCTAGAAGCGGTGAACATTTATACCACCCTGTTTAATAATGCAATGAATAATGCACCAGCGCATTGGAAAACTGCGGTGGTACATCCCATCCCCAAAAGGGATAAAGACACTTCCAATCCGGCGAATCTCCGCCCGATCAGTCTTCTTCCAAGCAGCAGTAAGGTTTTCGAGAAGGTGATCAATAGAGTCCTGACCAAGTGGGTTGAGGACAAACATATAGTTCAGGATAATCATTCATGCTGCGTCTAAACCGGTTTCTGATATCCAATGGAACAAAGGCAAGAACCAGTGCACTGGAGCCTGCCTGATTGACTTGGAGAAGGCCTTCGATACCGTATGGTTAGAAGGACTCTTTTTCAAGCTGGACAGGTTGGGCATTAGTAAGCCACTGCTGTATATTCTTTTTGATATGCTCTCCAGTAGACAGCTCATCGTGAAGAATGGCGATGTGACTTCTGCTGGAACATTTAACATTAAAAACGGTCTGCAACAAGGTGCGGTGGATTCGCCGATCCTGTTCAACATTTACACAAGTGATCTGATAGGTTCACTTCACCATAGGTTCACTTCACCATAGGTTCACTTGCCTTAGCGTACGTAGACGACTTAATCGCGTACAGACCGGGTCGAAAGATAGGGGTCATTCATATACTCTTGCAACGTGTCTTCGACAAAATTAAGCGATATTGCGATGACTGGAAGTTGAAAATCAACTTTCAGAAGTCGGAAACCATTCTGTTTAGGACGCCTTTGTCTGGGGTCTCTAGGGATACCAGCAAGAATTGGCGAAAGTTCTCGATCGTGGGACAGCATGGGCAGCCACTTGCTTGTCGAAATGTAGTCAGATACCTTGGGATCTGGCTAGATCAATTTCTGTATTTTAACAAACATATAGAGGTTGCTCTGGCCAGAGCCAAAGGTGCTTTTGCCCTTACAAAGAGACTGTTTTATAACAGCCAACTCGATGCGAGGGTGAAGGTGATCTGCTCCATGGCCCTTGTCAGGCCCATGCTTATATTTGGATGTACCGAGTGTTGAGTGTTTAAGAGGGCTTGTCTTAGGACTTGTCTTCGCTTATACAGAACGCCAGAGTCTGAGTACATAAAATTCAATCCCAATAAGGTCTTGTATAGGGCTTTCCAATAAGGACTGGACAACGATTTTTTTTAAATAAAACGCAAACCATTTGAGATATTTCATAAACTTTATTATCGGCTTGACATTCAAAACATTTATGAATGGAACTCGACTTCACGTCGTTAGCAGCGGTCGATTCGTTGGGCCCAATTTTCAACGACTCGGCCACACATTTCGGTCGAAACGGCAGCTATGTAGCGTTCAATGTTGGCTCTGAATTCTTTCAACGTCGTCGGCGTGTTGGCATAAACCAACGACTTAACATAGCCCCACAGAAAATAGTTAAGCGGCCAATCGACTGGCTCATGTCTTGAGATAACACGCTCACCATACTTACTCTTCAATAAATTGATTATAGCGTGTACTGTGTGGCTTGTGGCATCATCCTGTTGAAACCACATGTCGTCCAAGTCCACATCTTCCAATTCGGGCCAAGAATAATCGGTGATCATGGCGCGGTAACGCTGACCATTCACAGTAACGTGGCCCAATAACGCCGCCGACATGCAAACCGCACCAAACAGTTATTTTTTGTGGATGAAGTGGTGATTCATGAAGCACATGTGGATTTTCACCCGACCAATAAGGCATATTTTGCTTATTGACGAACACATTGAGCCAAAAATGAGCTTCGTCACTGAAGATGATTTTGTGATGAAATTCATAATTTTGCCGCATCTTCTTCAGAACCCAATCGGAGAACGTACGTCGCTTCAAATGGTCCATCGGCTTCAATTCTTGAGTCAGTTTGGTCTTGTATGGGTGTAAACCAAGATTCTGACCCAAAATACGCCATAATCTGGTCTGAGCGATGCCCAATTCTTAAACGCCGTGGAATTGACTGATTTGGATCGTTTGCTACGGACGCCTGAACGGCAGCGATATTTTCGACACTTCGACCAACCCGTCGTCTCACTGACACGGCAACATGGGGTGGCCGTGGTGTAGTGGTACTAGCAATCGCTTCTCACTCGGAGGGTCCAGGTTCGAATCCTGCCCATGGCAAGTCAGTTTTTCATTGTGTAATTGGAACTTAGACAGAAAAATTCTGCATGTGAAGGCATAACACTGACACGTAGATTTGGCTGTTGTAGAGTTTCAAGCACAGAAAAAAGTACTGTGAATTATACCTCGAATCACTCTGAGTGTAGAAAAAACTATCCGTCCTATTCGGACTCTCCCCCCCCCCCCCCCCCCCCCCTGGAGAGCGAATATCGAAACCAAACACACCTGAGTTTCAAACCACTACAAAACAATTTTCCTTTCTCTTCCTTCTACCTTTCCGCCCGCGCCCTGGCAACAGTAAAAGGGTATCTAACCCCTTAGGCGCGCGGAAATTATAAAAGAAAAAAAAAAACATCACTCAACGAATATGTAGACTTAAATTTTTGCACTAAACTTGGTATCTACTAGGGCGAGAATTACGACCGAAAATTGGAGTTAACGCTCTTAAAGTTGCAGTCACCGACTCCGAATTCCAGTAGAAAATTTTTATAATTTGCAGACGTTGGTCGTTACTGAATAAATTGACAGTGACAGTTTGATGATTAGTGAAAGAGTGCGTTCACAAATTAAATTCAAAGTTATCAAGTCCCTATTGGAAAACCCTTTACAATAGGGCGAACCTAATAAGAGTGGAGAATTTCGTCATCAAGTTGACTCGAACAACCTGATCTCCGGGGCTTACTACCCCAATTATATGTATCACGAGAGAGTTCGCTTTGACGGCTTTAGTCCTCTAGAAGCGTTCCTCTATCTAGATAGCAAACGTCGCTCGAACAGCTGCGTACAGGCGACAGAAATGTCACGCATGGCAGTGCGGAGCATCTCCGGTTCAGAAGGGAGGTAGGGAGTCGCGACATGAGGGATGTTGCTCTGCAGCACCACACTGTTGGTGGCTTGTTGAAGGGGAGGATGCGTCGTCGTCGAACTCCAGTGATAGTTAGCTTCATGTGAAGCAAGGTGGGAAAGCCTAATTTTTGTTTAGCCATGGCCGGCTTACATAGTTTTAGGTAGGTTTAAGTTAGATTTTATATATATGCATGTAGATGTAAGTAGATTAAGATCTATTTTTATGTAGTATGTAGGCTTTTAGTTTTAAGTTTTATAATAAAATTAAAAGAGTCCATGGACTAAGTTTTTTAAACATGTTTTCTTAGATTAAGCTGTAGTTAAGTCACTGTAGAATAAGAATAAAACCCGCCACAAACGTCGAAAGACACAATATTTAAGTATTATGTTTAATTTGGAGTGCCCGCATGGGGCCAGTAAGTTAGTTTAAGATTTTAAGTTATCTAAGCTAATTTTTAAGCGTTTTCGAATTTAATCCTTTTACGAATTTAAAATGGGACATAATGTGTCATTATCAATGAAAACCATTAATGACGCATTTGAAGATGTAGCGGTAAACGAACGCACTATACGACGTAGGTTTGGAAAGTTCCATTCGGGAGATGTCAGCCTCGGAAAGACCCACGTGGGAAGCCGGAAACGTCAGCTGACGACGATGTTTTAAGAGCAATGGTGGATGCGGACCCAACGAAATCGCTGCTGGAGATTGCACGAAGCATTGGAGTATCCCAAATGACAATAATTCGACACCTTTCTCTCATAGGAAAGGTAAAGAAACTCGATAAGTGGGTACCCCATCAACTGAACGAATTCCAAAAACTACGGCGCCTGAGAGTCTGCGCATCGCTTACATTAAGAAACCAAACTGAACCATTTTTGCACCGGATAGTCACCTCTGATGAAAAGTGAATACTGTATGATAATCATAAAAGATCTAGGCAGTGGTTGGATGCAGATGAAAAATCAAAACACACCCCCAAGCCCGATCGTCATACAAAAAAGGTTATAGTGACAATTTGGTGGACATCGAAAGGATCAATCCACTTTTCATTTCTTCAACCAGGAGAAACGATTAACGCTAGCAAATATTGTGAGGAAATCGACATATTGCATGTCAAATTGGTTGAAAAGCAACCTGCGTTAGTCAATAGACACGGTCTGATCCTTGATCCTTCCGCATCCACCGTACACTCCTGACATTTCCCCAACGGATTACCATCTTCTCCGCAATCTGGATTGATTTTGCCGGCAGAAGGTCTTCCGGAACCGAGCAGAGGTCATAAAAGCCTTTGAAGATTTCATTGCCTCAAAAAGTCAGCACTTCTACGGAAAAAGATTATTTGACCTTGTATCACGTTGGAAAAAATGTCATAGATGCCAACGGATCCTACTCGTATTTTGATTGAATAAAAATTTACGGAAAAATAATATTTACTCTTAAATGTTTACTATAAAATCGGACATTTCATGTGGTACAACCCAATAGGTCACAGACCGACCTCTTGAGTCCCATTAAAAATACATGATAGACCATTTTAAGAAACCAATTGTGCGTCCACTTCCCCTCCCTGAGCACAACAGCTAATGTGTATTGTCACGTAGACAGAAGTTAGTCGTAGGTACGAGGGCTGAAAGTCTGAAATTAGTAAACAAGTAAAAGCAATTACAATATAATTAGTGTGGTGTTGCCATCTGACTATGATACAAAATTGAAAATAGGAGACCTCCTCAAAACATATTGATTAGTAGACAGCAACGGGCGGTGGTATGAGTTTGACAGCTTAATAGATTGTTTACAGAAATCGAGAAGAAAACCACCAAAGCTGTAAGCTGCGGGTTCAGTGTGAACTCCAACAAGACTGAAGTAATCTTTTAAAGAACACAGTTCAAATAACCTTTGTTTGCGCTTTCTATTCTTATCTTTTTTCAGGGCAAAGTACGTGTGTACTGTTCATAATTATAAAGTAAATTGAAGAACAAACCTGAAACTGCGATTAGTAGAACGCAACAGACATACGTCATTTAAGAGTCACCTATTGGGTGGCAGTGACAACATGGACTTAGATTATCGATATGCACTGACAGGCTAATGGGCAAAGGAGTACGAGGAACAGTTTCCGACCGAACAATGATACAAGACATTTTTTCTCAAAATTTATTTTTTATTTTTCTACATAGTCTCCTTGTAACTCTACACACTTCTCTCAGCGGTATGCTCCCATCTCTCTAACCCGTCCAAATAGTACTTGGCGTTTTTCTCTGCAAAATAATTGTTCACGAAGGTGATTGCCTCCTCATTTGAGGAAAATCTCTGTCCTAAGAGCGCAGTTTTTAGATGAGGGAACAAAAAGGAGTCGTTTAGGGCTAGATCTGGTGAATAAGGCGGATGGTCAAGCAGTTCAAACCGTAATTCATGGATTTTCGCCATGGTCAAACAGGATTTTTCCTTTTCTGCAAATGTGGCCGTTTTTCCGCAATTTCTGCCGTCAGCTTGGCAAGTAATGATCCGTAGTATGCTCCCGTAATGGTGTTTCCTTTTTGAAAATATTCGGTTAAGATAACTATCCTTTACTATCCCAAAAAACAGTCGCCATCACTTTCCTGGCCGAACAAACAGTTTTAGCTTTTTTTGGAACCAGCTCGCCCTTTGCAGTCCACTGTTTTGACTGAATTTTCGTTTCGGGCGTATAATGGTGTATCCAAGCTGGAAATGTTGGAAATGTTCATTCGAACACGTTTTTAGTCTAACGTAAGTAAGCAAACGTGGCACCCAGCGCGCGGACAGTTTTCTCATGGCTAAAACTTGATTTAATATGTAACAACACGTTCTTTGGACATTTTCATAACCTCTACTATCTCTCTCACTTTAATTCGGCGGTCGTCTAACACCATTTGGTGAACTTTAGCAATGCTATCGTCAGTGGTTGCAGTTTTTGGACGTCCCGAACGTTCATCATCTCCCAAGTTCTTACGGCCACGTTTAAATTCAGCTGCCCAAAATTTCACTGCGGTAAATGATGGTGCAGAGTCCCCATACACAGAGTCCAACTCATTTTTGATTTGCGTAAGCGTATTGCCTTTCATAAACAAGAATTTAATATGTTGAGAATGAAAAACTGTCACTGAATACATTCATCAATTATGTAAACATTGTTATACTTACTTCATCTTATGAATTATGTCAAATAAACTGTCAATAATTAATAACCTACTCTGTTGCACCTTTTTTCTTAACAGGTTATGGGCTTTTAAAGTCGCGAATTAAATTAGTTTCATTAAAAATTTGGTAAAATAAATGTGCGATTAGAAAGTTTAAACGTTTTTCTTCAAAACAAGAATACTTGTAACTAATCGCAAGCGATTCCATCTTTTTTTTGTGGATTATTATACTGATTGGTTAGAAATGGCTTCATCATCGATCTCATTTCCATTTGAGAAGCTGCGTGGTCGCGAGAATTTCAACATATGGAAGCGACATGCGAAGTCATACCTGGTTATAAGAAATTGCTGGAAGATAATCGAAACAGGATTATCTGCAGATCTAAGAAAGAAAGTGTTGGAATCGAATGAGCGTGCATTGGTTGAAATAACCTTAATGGTTGAGCCGAATAACTTTGCACATATTGCAACATCTAGAACAGCAAAAGGAGCCTGGGATGCTCTGGTTTCAGCGTACGATGACAGTGGGCTAACGCGAAAAGTTGAACTGCTTAAGCAATTAGTACAACTTAAGTTAACCGACTGTTAATCCATGCAGGATTACATAAATACAATGGTTTTAACGTCACTCAAAGTACAAAACGCCGGCTTAAATATAGATGACGAATTAACAGCATCTCTGATGCTGGCAGGGCTGCCTGATGACTTTCGGGCACTAGTTCTAGCAGTGGAAAATTCCAAAAAGGAGCTTACCGTGGACGTTGTGAAGTTTACTGCTCCAAGACGTAAAGTATGATAATAAAAGTGCTGATAGCGCATTTTATACAAAAAAGAAAGCGCATTTCAAACCAAATATCGTTGCCACACGTGTAAGCAGGTTGGTCATTTTAGCAAAGCTTGTCCAAATAAAAACAAAAAATCAAACATGTTATTTGCTTCTCTCTTTGTCAACAACAAAAGATCCTCAGACTGTCGATTTGTCGATTCAGGAGCTACTACTCATATGACAAATGAGGAGAAATTTATTATACAATAAAAAACAGCCCTTCGCAAACAAAGAAGTAATCGTAGCGAATAATCACAAAATGTCTGTGAAGTGTTCTGGTGACGTGAAATTAGCATTGAAAAATACAAAGTTGAATGCCGTGTTAAAAAAATGTTAAGCACTTGCCTGAACTATGTGCTAACCTCCTTTCAGTTCGTCAGATGACAAAAAATGGCAACAAAGTGGTTTTTGAGCATGATGTTTGTAATATCTATGATAATGAAAGCAAATTAATTGCAACAGCAAGTGCTATAAACGGCCGTTTTCGAAAACGTCATCTGCATCAAATTGCTTTTGCAAAATGTTCTTAAACGCAAGCTGCGAAAGTCATTTGTTCGAAAACAACATCATAAATCACACTGCATTTGCAGCATGTTCGATAATGCAGTGTTTGCAGGGCAGATGTTCATAAACGTCAACTGCGCTGCAAAAAAGCAGCCACAAATCTGCGCTGTGCATTAAAAAAATTGGAAAAAAACTGAGTGAATCCGAATATTCAGGGGAATCTCAGTCTCGTGAACAGTAAGTACATAAAATCGGCTAATTTTTTTCAATTTCTCCATAAATTTTTGTTAAGGGTTCCATTTTGCTCTGTTCGAAAACGTCAAATGCTCTTGCAAGAAAAAAATCATGTAGATGACACAGACCAACGATACCAAATGACGTTTGCAGTTTGATGTTCGCAACCCTTAAGTATTGTAAATGACGATCAAATGACGTTTTCGAAAACGGCCAACGATTTGTATCGTCTAAATTGTGAACCCACGAATGTGTCGGTGCAGTACGAACAAGCATTGTCAGTGTCTAATACATATAATTTATGGCATCCCAAGTTAGGTCATATTTGTGCTAATAACCTAACCAAGGTAATGAATTCATCATCGGGTGTCAAATTCTCTGAGGGGAATGATGTAAAATGTATTGTTTGCATTAAAGGTAAACAAACACGTGCACCTTTTAAAGACACTGGAACTTGAACCTAGTCCACTCTGATGTCATTGGCCCGCTGAAGTATACTCGTAAATCATTTTCGACGACTTTAGTCGCAAAGTATTTGTGGTGCCCCTTAAGTAAAATTCTGATGTGTTTGCCGAGTTTGTGAGGCTCAAAAACCCTGTTGAAAATCAGTACTCAAAGAAAATCAAAGTGCTCCGTACCGACAGTGGCACTGAGTACACTGGAACTATTTTTCAAAGTTTTCTAGCTAAGAATGGTATTTTACACCAAAAAACTGTTGTTTATACACTCGAACAGAACGGCGTTGCTGAAGCTATCAATCGCACTATAATTGAAAGAGTGCGTTGTATACTATTGGATTCCGGTTTGGATAACAAGTATACTACTGCAGCTTTCTTGGTGAATCGAGTACCTTGTAGGAACAACGATTGTTCAGGACGAAAGCCAAATTTGGAACACCTTCGTATATTTGGTTGTAAAGCCATGGCGAATGTTCCAAAAGAAAAGCGTACAAAATTGGAAGCCAAATCCGTGGTGTGTATCCTACTTGGATGCAGCACAAATTCGAAAGCTTATCGATTGTTTAATCCCTTGACGGAGAAAATAGTAACGAGTCGTGATGTTATATTCATGGAGTCTGAAAGCAAGGTAACTATCAATGACAACAACAATATTAAATCTTTTATTTCACCCTTAGTTGGCATCTCGAACGATGAAAAGAATACTATTGTCAATTCAGGGGAAGAAGTGTTACTGGAATTGACAACGACTAGTTTGAAAGCTAATCCACACGAAGCTGCATCCAATCATGAAACCACTATAAGCAATTGTTGAGTCCGGATGAGGATGTCACTACCTTAGAAGATGATAAAGTGATATGGCGTTCTGAGTGAATTATAACGCTGCCAAGACCGAACTACAATCTCATAGCAACAGATCAAATTCAGAGTGATCCTGGAAGTCCAAAAGAAGCTCTTTCGAATTGTGATGCCTTGTTTTCTAATGAAACCTGGACCTTAACTGAGTTGCCGGCTGGTAAGAAGGCTATTAGTTCCAAATGGGTTTTCAAAACAAAATTTGATACTGAAGGAAAACCCATTCGACGGAAGGCAAGATTGGTCGTAAAAGGTTTTTGTCAGCAGAAAGGTATCGACTATACGGAAACTTTTGCACCTGTAGTTAGGTACACATCAATCCGTTACTTGTTGGCACTAGCAGCTAGACATGATCTGTGATCACATGGTGAGTTAAAAGAAGATATTTATATGACTCAGCCAAGCTGTTTTGAAGATGGTTCTGATCGTGTATGTAAGCTGCGTAAATCCCTTTATGGACTCAAACAATCCAATCGAGTGTGGAATGAAAAACTTAATAATATTCTGATCAAATTGGGTCTAAAGCGCAGCGATGTCGATCAGTGCATATATTTTCAATATTCTGGAAACCAGATGTTATTCATTGCCATTTATGTCGATGACGTTCTGATATTTTCGAACTCACTTGAGCTGGTGAATCATTTGAAGGATGAATTGCCCAAAAACTTCAAAATGAAAGGTATGGGCGAAGCTACATCAGTTTTAGGCATCCGGATCGAGCGAAGTAAGTCGTTTTTAAAAATTGATCAATCTCAGTACATTTCAGATATTTTGAGATGATTTAACATGGATGAGTGCAATCCTATCTCCACACTGATAGACCTCAATCAAAAGCTCTCTTCAGATATGTTTCCCAAAAAACGAAAATGAAAAACAACAAATGAAGGATGTTCCTTATATCCAGGCAATAGGCTGTTTACTCTTTGCTGCTGAAATCACGCGTCCCGACATCTCCTACGCCGTGAATCTGCTTAGTAGATTTGGTACGAATCCAGGTATGACGCACTGGACAGCTGTCAAACGTGTGATGAGGTACCTAAAGGGCACGATTGACAAGGGCATTGTCTATCAGAAGGAAGAATGTGATATGGCTGGATACTGTGATGCAGACTGGGCTGGCGATATGGATACCAGACGTTCTACATCTGGCTATGTGTTTAAGTTTCAATCGGGTGCTATATCGTGGGCTACAAAACGTCAAAGAACTGTCGCGCTTTCTTCAACTGAAGCTGAGATAATGGCTGTCATTGCTGCTATCCAAGAGTCTGTTTGGCTTAAACGCTTGGAAGGTGAGCTGCCTCCAGATGCACCAAAAACAATGATACTTCACTGTGACAATAAAAGTGCTATTCACATCGCTACATCAAATAACTCTTATTCGCCAAGAACAAAGCATGTCGACATCAAGGCAAAATTTATCGCAGCCTACCAGTCGCCTGTTTTCTTCAAACTCGTACCACCTACCAGATCCGTTTTTTTTTTTTTTTGTTCAACTGGTCCATCAGATCAGACCACATCCCCTGATTTTCCACATCCGCTAATCCTTACCGAAGGAATATCATATGATACCATGACGTCGGATCGCGCAATGTGGAAACTACAATAATTGAAACGAGAAAAAAAAAGATGTTCCTACACGGAGATTTGAACCCGGGAACCGAAAATTTCTTGCTGGGTTGGCTACCCGCTAACCCAAGTTATTGTTGCCGTCGGTGGTGCCAAGATACGAACAGGTAGGGATAGTGCTAATGATGGCTGGAAGATTATTTTTAATTACCAGCAAACGAAAACCTGCTCACTACAACCCATAATAAATGTTGACCACCAATTCCTCAATTGTAGCCGGCTTATCCATGTAGACTGTGGATTTTACATAGCCCCAAAGGAAAAAGTGTAGAGGTGTGATGTCACACGATCTAGGCGGCCAATTCAAAGTTTGAAATTAACTATTCACCGAATCATTGTCGTAACACAGAAATGGGGTCACGGGCTGTGTGGCAAGTCTTATTGGAACCAAATATTGTCGAGGCCACTGCGTTTAATTTCAGGCACCAAATAGTCTGTTATCATGGCTTGATAACGGGCACAGTCACGTTCCGGCCGGACTCAGTTTTGAAGAAATATGAACCAATGATTCCACCAGCCTATAAACCACACCAAACCATTGTTTTGTCTGGATGTTATGGCAGCTCTTGGACCTCTTCTGGTTCCTCCGCAGACCAAATATGACTATTTTGCTTATTGACGTAGCTATTAAACCAGAAAAGGCCTCATCGCTGAACAAAATTTTGAACGAAAGCAGTGGATCTTTTTGAAGCTTTTCAAGAGCCCAATGACTGAAACGGTGACGGTTCGGAAGGCTCCAGTTTTTGTCCGAATTGAATTTTATATGCTTTAAAGCCAACATCCTTACGTCAGGTTGTTGCATACGAGAAGCGAGAACGGCGCCGAATCGATTTATCAGGGTCACCGCGTACAGTCTTCACTACTGCCGCTATATTTTCTTCACTCGTGCTGGATGTGGTCCATTTGGTCGCGTATTATTCAATAATGAAAATTGGGTTTCAAATTTTCCGTAGGCCGGTTATAAGCTGAATAATCACCCTTTACATCTAGACTTGCCTTTCATTGACTTACCTACTCACTTGTCAAGCTTTAACTTTCACTAGAAAACGTCATACAACTCCTTCTCGTGCATATTTCATCAACAACGAGCCTGTTCCTTTTGTGACCGAAATGCGCGATTTAAGCATTATCTCTGATAGCGAACTGAACTTTCGCTCTCACATACTCGTAGATAGCATTATTAGTAAAGCCAATTCGACTCTTGGCTTCATTAAGCGCTGATCTAAGGATTTGACGATATGTGGTTGGGGAACTCTACACCACTTTTGTTCCGCCCCTCCTCGAGTATGCAAGTCCAGTCAAACTGCGAAAATTGCACGTATAGAATCGGTACAGCTTAGGTTCCTTCGGTTCGCGTTATGGGGACTTCCTTGGTCTGACGTGATATAGTTTTTGTCCATCAGCTCTTAAATGGTAACATTGACTCTGAGGCTCTCCTCGAACGCATCTCCTTAAATATTAATCCACATAATCTAAGAACTATACCTCTCTTCCGAGTTAGTTCCCACCGAACTAATTACGGATACCATGAAACCGCTATCTCGAATGCTTCGCGAAGCGAACAAATTCCAATCAATCTTTGACTATCACCTGAACAACACTCCGTTCAGATTGCCCTTTATTCCCCTCGCTCTCTACCCCCACTCCGTAGCTCAAGCAATTAAGTTCAATGCTTCTATTAAGCACAAAAAAGCTATACGGGGTTCACCCGGGCCTAAATTACTTAAGGTGGCGCTACAGTCCGGGGTGGACTTGGGCCTCAACCAACAAGCGTCTCCAGGCAGCTCAATCTTTTGCCAACTGCCTCCAGTGGCGCATGTTAAGTTGATTGAGTCCCCTTACAGTTCCGTGAGCCACCTGAGTCACGGTCTCCTCTGAGGTTAATCCGTTCTACATGACCCAGCAACTACAGTCGTTGGACCTTCACTCTTCTGGCTAAGTCGATGTCGCTGTACAGCCAGTACAGTTAGCCGTTGTATATCCTCCTCCATTCACCATCACCCGAAGAATTTACCTCTAAAAGCAGCCAAGAGCACCCTCATCCATTTTTGATAAAGTCCATACCTCTGCGCCATACAGCAGGACTACGATTTTTAAGGTCTAATATAGGGTCAGTGTCACAGCTATACAGCGACATCGACCTAGTCAGAAAACTTCGAATCTAACCCGGAGACAACGCAGTAGAGGAAGATCACCTAGCACAAGCAGAAGGCTCCTCAACCGACTTGTAGTACGCAACTGGAGGAAGTTAGGTAAAGACCGGGCTGACTGGAGCTACTTGTTAGTAGAGCCCCGGATTCATTCCAAACTCTAGCGCCACCTAAGTAAGTAAGTAAATACACAGAATCACTTTTATTGTTCGTGAGAGAGCCTTGCTGGTCAATTGGCTTCTTAGCCCAAAGAAGAAGCGATTTGCAAGAGCTAATCTTCGTTTAATTTCAGCGCTGGTGTTGTTGTCTAAATTGATAGCGGAGCCTTAGTAGACAAAGTCCTTAACTACCTGAAAGTTATATCCGTCGAGGATAGCCTTCTCTCCAAGACGTCGTTGTTGGGGGTCCATTTTGGTTGACAGCATATACTTGGTCTTGCCCTCATTGACGGTTAAACCCATCTCCGCCGATTCAGTCTCAATAACCGCGAAAGCGACACTGACATCAGGCTGCTTTCTTCCGATTATGTCAATATCATCGGCGTATGCGAGTAATTAGAAACACTTTTGAAAGATTGTGTCGCTTGTGTTGGCGCATGTGTTTTGCACTGTTCTTTCGAGAATGATGTTAAAGAATTCGCATGACAGCGCATCGCCTTGTCCAAATCCGTGTTTGATATCAAATGACTCGGCGAGTTCTTTGCCGAACTTGATGGAGCAGCGTGCACTAGACATTGCTCTGTATAGATCATCGGGCCCCCGCCCAATTATCAAGGCTTCGCCCTTTAATGACGTTGTCTAATAATGAACGGGGGCAGAGCAAAGTACTGGTCTTATCGTAAACATCTTCAGATGACGCTACCGAAGGTTGCTACGATTTGATCAGTCACAAGCTGCCGGTCATAGGTCTTGTTGGCGGCTGGACCACCGGTAGTCCCTACCAGGACTTAAATCATGGTACCATGGGAGTCAGGAGCCCCCGGATCTCGGTCCGGGCCTGACTTGCAGAGGTAGGCCCTCTTGTGGAAGCGTCATGGTGGCTGTGGTTTAAACCCAAAATCACGGGAAGGATCTTGCTGTTGGTTTTGATCCAATGTAGAGTTGCAATAAGTACTGGGTGCTGAGACCCTAAGAGCAGCAAGAGGTTTTAGGTCGGCCTCGACTCATACCAAGGGTGGAACTTGTGCCGGCAACACAGTTTCGAATTGGTATCAATGGAGTGACGGAGAGCGATGGCAAGGCGTATCCTTGCTCCTATGGATGCATGGGTATCCCGTAAACTTAAATCTACACGAGAGGTATTTACGTTAAAAACCAGAGACATCTGTATAGATCGTCTCTATAAATGTTTGCATACGCGGCCTTAAAATCGATAAATGGGTGGTGTTTTTGAGCTCATACGGCTTTTCCAAGATCTGCCGTAGTGTAAATGTTTGGTCGATGGTGGGCTTTCCTGGCCTAAAGTCACACTGATATGGACCAATCAGGTTGTTGATGAACGGCTTCAGGCATTCACACAATGCGGCAGAGAGGATGATGTAGGCGATGTTAAACAGACTTGTAGTAGTAGTTGGCGCAGTTCAGAGGGTCTCCTTCCTTGGGGATCGGCCACACAAAGCTGAGGTTCCATTCATCACGGATATTTTCATCTGAGCATATTCTACAGATGAGTTGGTGTATGCTCCTTATCAATTCATCGCCTGACGCCTTGAAGAACTCGCCAGTCAGGCAGATCGCTCCAGCTCTTCACTTCGTTCAGGTTGGGTGGACGGCATTGCTGGGCTACATCGTCCAGGTTGAAAAGAGGTTTTTCTACCTGACAGCGGCATTTGGTTCGTCATCGCCGTTATACAGTCTACTGGAATGCTGTTTCCAAATCCTCAGCATCGATTGCGACTCTACTACTGCTCGTATATACCCTTGTTTGTCTCTACATCCTTCGGTTCAGATTTTGTGTCCGTGGCATGTTTTTTTTTACCTTTTGGTGGAACTTCCGAATTTCGTTCCTTGAGTATCATCTCTCAATTTCCTCGACCGCGCTCTTCTCATGCTCCTTCTTTTTCTTAATGAGAAGCCGATGTTGGGCTCTCCTCTTCAGCAAATAGAGCTCCTAAGCAGCTCTAGGCCTTCTATACAGCGCCGCTTTAGAAAACTCTTCTTCGTTGTCATGTCTGAGTGAAACCCAGTACCTCAGAGGCAGAATCTCTGATGGATGTCTCCGATACTTAATGCTGATCTCATAGGACGACCTCTTAAAAGATTAAGGGATACTCGATAGGAAAATAATTTGGCGATCTCATGCGATTGTGGCCGTCCGACGTCAAACTTCCTCACAATATTAGCCTGCCTTTGCAACGTTTGTGATATCCGCCACCATACCTTGTCTACAACAATGTAGTGGTCCGACTTGATGTTGGCTCCACGCAACATTCAGGCATTCAAATACTGGAGGAGTGCCTCCATCGCATTGTGGTCAATCTATGATAGTTGACGGTTGATTGATCAGGACTTCTCCAATTTCCCTTATGAATATGAAGATACGGCAGCTATCTACGACAATGTTTCGCCCCGCCACCGCGCAACGTCAATTAATTTAAATCCATTATCGGATGTGGTGTACAGTACTACCGAAGATGTCCTCTCTTCCTCTCGTTGGTTTAAGGTCGGCGAGGACAATTTTAATGGCATGTGTAGGGCACTGCTCGTAAGTCTTGTCTAAGAGCTCGTAGAAGCTATCATTGGCGTCGTCATCTTTCTCCTCTGTGGATAATACGGATTGTTACGAGGCGCCCGTTAACACGCAGTAAACTCAAAACTTCTTACATAAGTCTGCCTCTTACATAAGTCTGCCTCTAAAAGACACTTCTTAGTAGATGTCGCGGTTTTTCATCCTCGTTTTGTTCGACCCATGTCTTGGATGGCGGTAATATCTGCTTCTCTGCTAATTTTCCGCTGTAACAAATGTGTTATAGAGGTTCCTATTGAAGGATTATCTAAGAACTGCGTTAGCTTAACTATTTCTTTTCACAATATGTTCTTGAAAGTTTACTGGATACTACTATCCAGCAATCCAATCTTTACGCCACCATTCGAAAAACAAGACTTTAGCAGGAGAAAAACATTCCAAAAATGAGTTGTACGGCTTTGGAAAGAATAGCGATATTTCGGAGTACGGAGTAAATGGTGGGTATTCGGCGTTGACATGTCGGGTGCTCGTACTCCAGACACCTTATCAATGCTCTTACTCATCATTCTTCGAATGACTGAGAAATTCCATTAAAAGGAACTTCCAAGGATTAGTTCTTCGTCTGAGTGCTCTGTTCCGGCAGCAAAAAAAAAAAAAAAAAACAACATAAATGGGAAGGGGAACGATTTATGACTCCAATTCCTTATCACATTTAGAACAGAACAGAAGAAAACTAGGTCAGAAACAAGTGCCAACGAACATAGTTTGGGCGGGCAAAATCTAACACTCAACTCCAGAAAAACCTAAAACAGGAAGCAAAAACTCCTTCTCACCCGAAAACATCGACCAACAAGTACATTAACCAAAGTGACAAATCATCTCCATTGTCTCCACTATCCCTTCCACTTAATAAAGATTTCCTAAATGCCCCTCCTTAACAATTGAAACAGTTGCTCAAATTGTTATCATTTACCAAGCACAATATCCTTTAACGAAGACAAAAAATACAAAAACAATCCCTCCCCCTTCGAATATTAACCTTAACACTCAGAAGACCTTCACAAAACCAAAAAAAAAAAAACAAAAACGTAAAAAAAAAACTTGGACAACCTTTCATCTCTCTGGTTCGACCCTGACAAAGATTAAATGAATCTTCGTTCGTCTCAGCTTTACAAGGCCATCAAATCCAAGTATCTCTTAATCTTCTAATCCTATCCCAAAAACTCACAGAGAGGGACGTGTTGTGTTGGTTGCTGAATGAGAATTTGGATGGGGATGGGGATGGGGATAAACACCCTCTCCAACCTAAAACCTAATCCATTTTAATGTCTCCTCTTTTTTTTTCTATCTATCACTATGTTGTGTCTTCGTTAGGAGTTTTGTGTTCGAAAGGGAGAGTGGATTCCTTCTGCCGCGTCGCTCGAAAAAAAAATCCTTGACTCTATAAAACTCCATTTTATAAATATACAAAACCATTAAAAGATATGCTGTCTGTTTCTCCCTCTTCCACGGAACGAAGTTATCTTCAATTTTGGCCATTTTGGTGTTTTTTTTTATTCAAGGACTCCAATAGACTCATTCATAGCATAAAAACCTGCTTCCGCCCACCCCGTTGGCACACATACATATATTCAAGGGTGAAGGGTGAAAATTTCTTATTTCATCAAATGGATAATTTAGAATCGAGACTACAACCAGATGTATACAGAGGAGTATGTGTACGAGTATTTCTACTCCCCAAATGGCAAACATCGGGTATACGAGTAGGTACTACGAGTAGATGTTCTTTAGATACACCTTAGGACCTAGGACCTATCGTACAACTACCATACATAGGTACGTTTTCAAGGTAAAACCAAAAACAGAAATAGGCAGAAAAATTCAACAAAACTCCAGCCGAGTAAAACCCTTGTTTACAAACCGAGCTACCTTCAAATCTCTCTCTCTCTCTCTCTCTCTCTCTCTCTCTCTCTATCTCGCTCTCTATGGTACGAGTACGAGTATAACTGTGTTACCAGGTCTAAGGTCAGTCACTAGGAAAACAAAACATAAAAACCATTAGATACCAACCCAACCTAGTTGTAAAATTAAATTCAATTTTATGCTAGTTTTCCAGTCTTCTACTAAAAGAAAAAACAACATTTTTTTTTTTGCAGGTAAAACATACCGACAAACCCAACCAACAAACCCGACAAACCCGACAAACACATCCCTGATCAATACAAGGTTTTTGACGACTTGTATACTTTGGCATACCTTAAGCCATGTATGAGTACATACACTGGAGAATGCGAACGAGAAAGAGAGAGAGAGGAGGCACAGAGAGAGAGGCTAGTGTTTAATATATAGAAATAACCCTAACGGTTAGGTCGTTGAGCGAAATATTTAGGTCAATTTATCCAGCCACAAATAACCTTGAATGCAAAACAGCCTTCCAATCCCCTTATTTATATATACTCATACTCGTACTCGTACTAGTACCCACCTCAGCAAAAGGTAGTTCTCTTACTCTCTTCGTCTTTTTTTTTGTTTTTTTTTGTTTCTCCCCCATTGAGTAGGTGAGTACTATACCTACACATGGGAATGGGACGATTTGGAAGGTTGGTACGAGGTAGGTATTTTCGAAATTTATGGTGAAACCAAGAATCTACAAGACCCTAAAGAGTCACGGACTGCCTCCGTCGAAAACAGAAAACTCACATCTTTTTGTCGAACGAGGAGGTGGGGGTGTGATTTTCGGTTATGCTTTGCGCCTCATTATCTCCCATCTTAGACAGTTGGTCTTGATTTGTGGAATGAGTTGTAATAGTATCTCATAGTCGTGGTCGTGCTTGTATTGCACGCACGGTTAACTATCGCAGCACAGCTTGGATGGATAAGGGTGGATGGAATGGGTGCGTTAAAATTGAAACAACCTTCAACAGCTAACTCACACCTCTATATTTGCACACCAAAGCCGGAGTAGGAAGAGAATGGAATGAAAAGAAAAAAAAAATTAGTATACGAGTACATATGAGGAGTATGTAAAGGTGGATATATTATATTGTACATAGGTACACACACCTCCTACTCATGCTCAGTACTCAGACCAGCCTTTAAATGTTTGTATATACCAAGTAGCAGCCCACGAGGACATCTGACAACAACAACAACATCAATACTCGTCGTATTCATTTTCGTACTCATAGTCGGTCGGCCGTACTATAAATACAACCAACCCCCAAAGGATGAGGAACGAAAAGCAAGAAGCGAGGACGACTAATATAACCAAGTTGAGATACTCATAGTCGTCCTCGTACCAGTGTACATTTTGGTGCACAAACTTATGCCTAAGCTTAATAAAATTAGGTCAGTACTGTGTCGATGATCCTTTCTCACCCTCTGTGCCGTGCCCTCTCTTGTATTGTGCACATGCTCCCTTCTCCTACCTTCTATTCACCTCCACCATACCATTTATCCATCCATCCATCCATCCATCCGCACCTGGTATACGACTACGAGTAGTGTGCAATTCAACATTTTATAAAAGGAAAAAAAGCTGCAACCTGCCACACTATTTTCTGTATACAGATGGATGGATTGTGGAGCATAATTCAATCGGTTCTATACGGGTACCCCCACACTCTGTATCCCTGTATCTATGGCATGGTACTCGTACACTCGAAACATACCATACCAGAGAGTGAGAGAATCTAAATCTCGTCTTATGCGACGACGATGATGAGGACGTTTAGTTTTTTATTTATTTATTTTTTTTTTTTTTTTGTGTGTGTGTTGTGTTTTATTCAGCCAGGCAACCAACCCCTTCATCATCTTAAAACACTTGAGGCGCAAAGTGCAGAGGAGCTTGAATCGAGAAAAATTGAAATAAATTTAAAAAAAAAAAACAAACACCATCCCCTAATCTCCTCAACTCAATAGAGTGACATGCAAAACTATGATATGCCACCATAGGCATTCCACATGACATAAAAAAAAATTATATAACTGCCTGCACTTTATTTTTTTCCAAAAAAAAATTCTTCCAGGATACATTGAATCGTTTTCATACAGAGATACAAAAATTGAAAAATATTCAGTACTTACGGACAAATATGTTGCTCATCAATGTAGCTGGCAGACAAAAGACAATCACCAGAATGTCGGCTATGGCCAAATTTACGATGAAATAATTTGTAACAGTTCGCATTCGGGGAGCTCTCAATACAACGGCTATCACAAAACTATTTCCAACCAAACCGACAATGAACACGATTATGTAAGCAATGCAATAGACCAGAGTCATTATGGATGAGTGTCTATATAGATAATCGTCCGTATCAGTAAGACGCGTCTCATAGACATCAGCCGAAGCAGTTAGATTGCTCATAGCTAATTTTGAACTGGCCATGGTATTATTTGAATGTGGCGAACTACGATTGACCGCTTCCGGAGCAAATTGTAGAACACTGTAGCTAAAATTGTCGACCGCCAGTGCTACAGCTGAGTAATCTAGGCCATTGAAACCGTTTATGTCAATCAATGGATCCGTACTGGAGCTGGAAACGAACAACGATGACGATGGTAAGGACAGCGACAACGACGACGACAACGACGAGGACAGCGACGACGATAGCGACGGTGACGATGACAGTGATAGTGACGGTAAGACGGTGCTATTATTGTTATTGCTAATGCTACTGGTGCTGCTGCTGGTGGTGGTAATGGACGAACTAGTTGTGGGGGTAGCACGATAAAGGCAATCTACCAAGGTGCTGCTACTTAAATTGCACAGAGTATCTAATAGTGAAGCACTACCCATTCTAACGGATTTGAAGAATCTTCTTCTTTCTTTTCTTTTTTTTTTATTTAAAACCAACAACTGGCAACACTGTGCAACACTGTAACACTATTAACTTTGTTACTTAGTCAAGAGATACTCGTAAATCGTGACCAGATTCAGAGTCCATTCTCCTTTTTTTTTTTTTTTTTAAAAAAACCGTTTTCTTTTCTTCTTTTTTTTATGTTTGTTTGTCTTTCCTTTCGCAGGACATAAAACACTGTTTATAACACTTTAAAGTTTCGTACGAGTAGAGTGCAACACAACAGCCAGCAGCAAGCCAAGAACACAACAAGAACAGGAACGGAACACTGGCAATAATAAAACACTCTCTGGTGGTGTGTCTGCGGATTGATTGATTTGTCTAGAGTTATACAATTTCACACCAATGCCACTACTCGTACCACCCCCATGGGTATAAGGGTAGTCAGTCGTCGCATATACGAGTATCTCGTATGTCAATATATTCTTCAATCACCCCACTGTGTAGCAGCTAGTGGTAGTGTTGATGGTTTTGTATCTGGTTCTTCTTCAGCTGGTATTGCTGCTGTTGCTGGAGATGCATCTCTCTTTTTTGAATACACGGGAATACAACCACCATCTGATATTTACATCAGAATAGACAAAACTTTGAGTACAGCGACTGGAAGTTGATGTCCCGAGATTAGGTGTAAACGGTTTCGTGTTCAACGCGACACTGGCCAAAACATTGAGACGAACAACACTTGATTCTTGTTGCAGAGCTTTTTTTTTTTTTTCGTTTTTCCTTCATGAGAATCGAATCCTACCATCCAGGGGATCTAATACACACACACACATACATGCAGAGAGGAGTACACATATTTATTTGGACGAGTTCTCATAAACGGATAGACAGACCTTCGGAAAGTAGAAATATGTGATTGTAGATGGCGCTGACTGGTAGATAGATTGAGATTTATTTTTTGTGAGAGGAATTTTTCGATAGTTTATCAAAAATAATTCTCTGAAAGTGCTTCAGAGAGGTTTGCCTGCCGAAAAAGTGTTTCGAAAACGAGTAGTGGGTGGAAGGATGGTAGTGGTTTATAGATAGACTTCCCTGCAGAGGTGAATTATGCATTAACTGAAATTGGTTCAAATCTCTTATATCACCCCCACCCCTCCACCCATAGACTCAAATGAGGTATGTAATCTGTTATTTTAGAGTGCTCCGGTGTTGCCGTGAGGTTTTGTAGGAAAGTTGAATTTGAAATTATTTATTTATTTTTATTTATCGCTTTGAAAGCCTTCAAATTTAATTAGCAAAGGGTTCTTTTGAATTGTGAAATGTTTAGTGAATAGACGTGTTTTATACTCGCTCCACTTCTATCCTCTTTCTATCAGTTTTTCATCTGAATTTGAAACCTAACTTTTGTTTCTAAATTAATAGTGAACTTCATATTCTAGTTTTCCGTGTTAATTTGTGCAAATTAAAAACCAAAAACCATGACAACACGCCAACAAGCACTCAAAGAAAAATCAACACTACTTTCTCCATTGGTCCTTGACAAATCTCCAGCAAAATCATCATGTGTATGCAAAAACCTATCTGAGCAGCTTCACGAAGTAGAGTCAAATCTACTGCTTAAATTTAAATCTATGCTTCAAGAATTTGAATACAATTTTAATGAAAAACTCAGTGCTGCCATTTTCTCTCTTGAGATCAAAATTCAGAAGTTCGAGAATGACCTATGTAAGCTTCGCAAGTAAAATGAATCAATAAGAGAAGAATTAGCCAATCTTAAGAGAAAAGAACGACTCAAAGACGTCATTATTCGTGGAATACCACGAAAATCAAGGGAAAGCACCACCGAACGTGGTAAAAACCATTGCCACCAAATTACGACACCATCTCTCATCACATTTCGATGGCTTCCGATTGAAGTCCAAAACCGCCGATGATGACGATCACAGCCTTACTGGCCCCATGCGGGCACTCTAAGTTAAACATAATACTTAAATATTGTGTCTTTCGACGTTTATGACGGTTTTTATTCTTATTCTACAGTGACTTAACTACAGCTTAAACTAAGAAAACATGTTTAAAAACTTAGTACATGGACTCTTTTAATTTTGTTATAAAACTTAAAACTAAAAGCCTACATACTACATAAAAATTGATCTTAATCTACTTACATCTACTAACATCTACATGCATATATATAAAATCTAACTTAAACCTATCTAAAACTATGTAAGCCGGCCATGGCTAAACAAAAATTAGGCTGGCCCACCTTGCTTCACATGAAGCTAACTATCACTGAAGGAGTTCGACGACGAAGCATCCTCCCCTTCAACAAGTCACCAAAAGTGTTGGTGCTGCCGAGCAAAATCCCTCATGTCGCGACTCCCTACCGTCCTACTGAACCGGAGACGCTCCGCACTGCCATGTGCGACGACTCCGTCGTAGTTGAGTCGCCTGTCAGCATCTGTTCGAGCAACGTGGAAGATTAGCGGCACCGCCGCTGGATCAGACCTTTGCTATCTAAATAGGGGAACGCTTCTGGAGGCATAAAGCCGTCAAAGCGAACTCTCTCGTGATACATATAATTGGGGTAGAAAGCCCCGGAAATCAGGTTGCTCGATGAAGTCATTGCTCTTGCAACGTGCCTTCGAGTCAACTTAATGACGAAATTGTCCACTCTTATTAGGTTCGCTCTATTGTATAAGACCTCATTAGGATAGAATTTTATGTACTGAGACTCTGGTGTTCTGTATAAACGAAGACAAGCCCTCTCAAACACTCAAATCTTTTCCAATAAACTTGCTCTCACGTTGAACCACACGGGGCATCCAAATACAAGCATAGGCCTGATAAGGGCCATGTAGAAGATTACCTTCACCTTCGCATCAAGCTAGAAATGACTGCAACGCCTTTCTTAAGTGTGAAATTCCTATATGACCAAAAACTAAGGCAAAAAATACTGCAATGTCCCAAAGGCAGTAAACATTTTTGGTCGTTTGTCAAAAACTTTAGAAATTCCGCCTCATACTCCATCCCAACGCTCATTTACAATGACATTCCAGCTGTCAGCTCTTTGGATAAGGCCAATCTGCTTGCTGCACACTTTGCGGCCAGCTCAACACTCCCAGATTGTGTTTTGTCTCCGCCTACACTTGAGTGCGTCGAATTATCAATGGGACGAATCTACTTTCGCACTCGTGTAGTAGCAAGAGTACTTAAAGATCTCAACATACATAAATCCGCTGGTCCAGATGGTATATCTCCCCTTCTTCTGAAGAGGTGTCCTTCCTCGCTGGCAAAACCACTGCGTAAGCTTTTTCACCAATCCTACTCTTTAGGACTTTTCCCGAGCAGATGGAAAACAGCATTTGTCCAGCCCGTCCCTAAAAAAGGCGAATCATCTTCTCTCTCCTCCTACAGACCCATTGCACTTACATCCCTTCTTTCCAAGGTCATGGAAACGCTGATAAATCGTCAGCTCATGAAATATTTCGAAACACGAAAACTTTTCAATGACCTGCAATATGGTTCTCGTAACAACAGGTCCACTGGTGATTTGATGGCATGTCTCACCGAAAATTGTAACCAAAGCGTACATCAATCTGGCGAGAGCAAGATAGTTGCACTTGATATTTCTAAGGCATTTGACAGAGTTTAGCATCAGGCTCTTTTGTCGAAAATGCGTGCATTTGGGATCGACGACTCTCTTCTTCAATGGATTAGAAATTACCTTTCGGAACGTTCAATTCAAGTTGTCGTGGACGTTTTCAAGTCTGATATTCACAAAATAAATGCTGGTGTGCCCCAGGGCTCTGTTCTGTCACCGACACTCTTTTTAATTTTCATTAACGATCTCTTGTCTGCTACTTCTAATCCAATATATTCCTTTGCAGATGACAGTACTATCTGCTTTTCATATTCGTTCCCGGACTCACGGCCATGCTCTTCGGCTGTAGTACGAGAACGGCAGCGTATGCTAAGCTCATTAAATTCCGATATCAACAGCATAACCAATTGGGGAACCACTAACAGAGTAGAATTGAATGCTTCCAAAACACAATGCTATCTGCTGTCGTTAAAACTTTCCATTCTCGGTATGTGTGTCAATGACAACTTACGTTGGAATGACCACATATTTGATGTCGCCAAAAATGCTGCGAAATGTCTAGGTTTCCTCAAGCGATGTAAGAAATATTTTACCCCCTCTGATCTGGCCTCAATATATAAGGCATTCATCCGCCCAAAATTGGAGTACAACTCCCACATCTGGTCAGGCGCTCCTAAAACATCTCTGCACCTGCTAGATAGGATTCAAAACCGTGCGATAAAACTTATTGACGATACAATCAATTGACACTTTCGAACCCCGACGTAATGTCTTCTGTCTCACTTTGTTTTATCGCTACTTGCACCACCAGTGCTCCACTGAAATCGCCAGTAGCATTCCGCCCATTCAAACTTTCAACCGTAACACCCGTCTCGCTATGAATGCTCATCAGTATACCCTCAAGCCCATTTTCGGACGTACTCTAAAATATCGTGATTCGTTCCTAAGCCGTACAACTCGCTTATGGAATGCCCTGCCGATCTCTGTATTTCCTGGTCGTTATAACTCGCAAACATTTAAAAGCAATGTACATCGGTACCTCTCTTTTCTTCCTCCCTAAATTTCCTTTGCCCGCGCTGTGTACAATCACCTTAAGGGTACTCAAACCCCTTGAGCGCGCGCTCATTATAAAAAAAAAAAAAAAAGTTGGCTGTTATAAAACAGTCTCTTTGTAAGGGCAAAAGCGCCTTTGGCTCTGGCCAGAGCCAGAGTCTGTTAAAATACAGAAATTGATCTAGCCAGATCCCAAGGTATCTGACTACATTTCGACACGCAAGTGGCTGTCCGTGCTGCCCCTCGATCGAGAACTTTCGCCAATTCTTTCTGCTATCCCTAGAGGCCCCAGACAAAGGCGTCTTAAACAAAATGGTTTCCGACTTCTGAAAATTGATTTTCAACTTCCAGTCATCACAATATCGTTTAATTTGATCGAAGTCACGTTGCAAGAGTATATGAATGACCCCTATCTTTCGACCCGGTCTGTACGCGATTAAGTCGTCTACGTACGCTAAGGCAAGTGAACCTATGGTGAAGTGAACCTATCAGATCACTTGTGTAAATGTTGAACAGGATCGGCGAATTCACCGCACCTTGTTGCAGACCGTTTTTAATGTTAAATGTTCCAGCAGAAGTCACATCGCCATTCTTCACGATGAGCTGTCTAATGGAGAGCATATCAAAAAGAATATACAGCAGTGGCTTACTAATGCCCAACCTGTCCAGCTTGAAAAAGAGTCCTTCTAACCATACGGTATCGAAGGCCTTCTCCAAGTCAATCAAGCAGGCACCAGTGCACTGGTTCTTGCCTTTGTTCCATTGGATATCAGAAACCAGTTTAGACGCAGCATGAATGATATCATGCCCCGCCTTAAAACCGATTTGATTATCCGGAACTATATGTTTGTCCTCAACCCACTTAGTCAGGACTCTATTGATCACCTTCTCGAACACCTTACTGATGTTTGGAAGAAGACTGATCGAGCGGAGATTCGCCGGCTTGGAAGTGTCTTTATCCCTTTTGGGGATGGGATGCACCACCGCAGTTTTCCAATGCGATGGATAATGTGCATTATTCACTGCATTATTAAACAGGGTGGTATGAATGTTCACCGCTTCTAGAGGGAGATGTCGAAGCACAATGTTCGGTATTTCATCGGTTCCCACTGATTTCTTACTTCTAAGTGATTCGAAGATCGTTTGGAGCTCTTCCTTCGAAATGAACGGGGGTAGTGCCCTATCGTTGGTGATGACATTATTTGCTATTTTCACGTCACTGAACTGGGTGAAAACCGAGCTCTCGAATCGCCAATTCACAATTTCATTTCGAAGGTAGAAATTGTGCACAAGGACTCGATTCTCCAGATCGTGGTTCAGGCTAATGATAACATTCGCCTTGTACACTTCCTGGAAAGTCGCTCCTATAGCCTCTACCTGCTCCTGCGGATCCTCGATCACAAAGAAGTTGTCATCATCAACAGCCTCATTCGGATCTGTGCCTGCTGCTACAAGTATTTGTTCGTTGTTCGTCGTTCGGGCGATTTTAAGACATAGAAGGTCGTTCTGATTATTTCTCCGAAATATTTTATTTATTTGTGGGAACATATTCGGGTTGCCTGTGTTTACAGCCCGAATTCTATTGTTCCAATACAAACTTACAGAAGCTTTGTTCAATGAGAAAAAAGGCAAGGCAGAGCAACGCAAATTTGTGAAAAATGTCAGATCAAATGAGAGCAGAAAAGTACGGCCGTATGTTAGTTGTCAAAAATGACAACTTCATTTTCGATTGTTGGATAATTATTTGAGTTTACATATATTTTTAATATTTGCTGGATTTGTTCTCTTTGCTTTTTCATTTCGAGAGAGTTTTTTCTAGTTTGGCCTTGCTATAGTCCCTTTTAAACTTTCTATATTCAGCAAATTCCTCCCTCCACTTTCTCAGTTCTGCAATTAATTAATTTAATTGCAATCATAGTTGATTTTGACGTTTCTACAAATCTGCTCTACCTCAAAAGTAAGTGCAGAAATTCTGCCATGGGCAGAGTCCAGGCAGAGTCATTGAACAAAAAGCGAACATGAGCTGGGCAGAAAATTTTCTCATTGAACGCGAAAACCTGAAATTTTCATGCTCTGGACTGAGCTGGGCAGCCTCATTGAACAAAGCTAGAATTTCTGTAATTTTCCTTAATTAATGTTTGGAGGTTTTTAATAGACGATCTCCGGATTATGTCTGTCAGTAAACTGTCTGTGCAAGGTTTTTGGTCTTGACAGCAGTCTACTTTTATGTCGGTGCAGGGCGTCAATAGTTGCGTTGCGGAATAAGTCTTCTTCGTCAGTGTGTTGGTACCGAGGTATCGTTTTGTCCATTGTTTGTTTGATTGTCTCGTCCACTCGTCTTAGATACCTGTCAATCTCCTCGTTTGACAGATTTCTGTTGGACGGTAGAGAGAATTCGAGGCGAGTGCTCTAGTCAGTGTTCTGGTGAAGTGTGTCCAACGCACCCTACTATAATTGTAGGAATGCCTTTGGGCAAACTCATCTAATTCCGCGATTTCATTGGGAACAGTTATTTCGGTGCTGAGACCGCAATGGTCACTGTCATACACGAAAGTGCGTAGACAGTTTGTAGTTTGTTGGTTAGTGCACGTCAGTTGTATTCGTGAGTCGAACAGCAGAAGATCCAAATAGGACCTGTGTCTGGGAAACGGAGGACTATCCGTCGCCTTAAGCCCGAGTCGATACATTACACTGTGCTGATCCCACCAATTGAATAGTACGTTCCCTCTAGTATTTGGTGTATTATTTCCCCAATCACTATGTTTGGCGTTGAAATCTCCGCCGATAACAAAATAGTTGTCTTCCAACTCCAGCCTCAGGAATCGTAAAAGTGTCTCGAGCTCGGAGATGAATAAGTTGGATTGGGTAGCCTTAGGCGCATAGACAGACACCATGTACTGAACCGACTGTATACTCTTTTAAAACGTATACCTTTTCGTACGAAAATCGCAACGCCTCCTCCCTGAATGGAGTTGGGCCGGTTTCTCCGTACTATTTTGTATCTTCTGTGCCTCATTTTGTGTCTCTTGGTAAGCTTAGTTTCGCTAACCAAAAGCACATCAGGGGCTTGGTCTTTAACTTAAATAGTGCGGGTCGTCGTTCGAACCTAATCAATGAATTATGGGAACCGATGGTAGTTAGTTACTTCATTCTTTAATCCCTTTTTGTGAACCGGTGTTATAAAAGAGGTCTTTCAAACTTGGGGGTATACCCCTTGTGTGAGGAACAGGAAGGAAAGTGGGTGCGAAAGATAGGAGGCACACTTTTTGAGAAATATTGAAGAAGTTGTCTGCAAATGATTTTTTAAAAAAATTTGCAAAATAGATGGCAATAGCATGTCAATTTTGTAGTTGACAAATTGACAACATGTCTTAGGGTCGTTGATAAGGTTGGTCTGCGCAGTGTTGAGAAAGCGGTGAGAGAGGCCGTTATACACCTGGGTGAATTGGTGGTAGGTTCCAAGATAGTTAGAGTAGTCAGAATAGGATTCGGTGCGAAGGCAAACTGCACATAATTTGTTTCTTTTATTTCGTAATGAGCGAAGTCTGCTATTCTATTATACCAGAGAGGGGAAGTGGATTATATTTTATGCCGTGAAAAGGGGACGTAAAGAGAAATGGAATTAAAGAGTTCACTGTAAAAAATGGAGACAGCATCAGGTAAAACCTATCTTTACCAAAATCATAAGAAGATTTGCTGAGATAGATATTAATTTTGCGAAAATTATCTTTATGAAAGTTGTAAGAAGATATAGTAGGGAAAGAAGTGGACTTGGGTTGGAAGCTATCGAAAAATGAGAGAAGAAGTGGGGGTGAAAGTTGTCGATAGTTGATAGGATTAAGGGACAAAACATTACTGTGGAGTTAATGGTCTAGTTGCCTACTGATGGCAGATTAAAGTCACCAAAGATAAGGATATCGTCGATGGTATCACTTAGGTCAGGAAGTTAGTCAATCGCTTTAATAACAAGGGTGTAACATAGACGTCGAAAGAGAGGTCATATTATTTAGCCGCTTACGGGAAAAGTCAAGGCTTACTTCATTCAAGATTAGGATATGGAATCTGTTGATGGGGAGGTGTTTATCCAAATTAATTACATCAATTGATCATACTACAGAGTTACCAGATAGCAATGATAGTATTTCCAATCGTTTTGTTTCAGCAGCTGTCAAAGTTAACCAACTGTCAAAATATTCATTATGGTTTGCTGTTTTATCATGCGCTTGCCGAATGTGTGGAAATTATTAGAAAATATTATCGAAATACCGCCTCAGTTGTAAATACGCAAGGTGCATATCGGCGTGAGGTCGGTCGTCGTCATGGCTTCAGTGTGCAAGAAATTCGTTTCACCGTGGAAAGGTTTCAGCGTGAGTACACTCTTTTGGATCTTAAATCGCCAACTAGAGAGAGATTGGTGCAAAATGAAGACAACATAGCCGCCCTTAGCGGCCAGTATCAAAGAAGACCCAGAAATGTTGATTCGGCGCCGATCAGCTAAATTGGGCATCGCCAGAGAGTCAACCCGGCTTATTTTGCGGTATATCCGTATAAGATTGTGCTGACGCAACAATTGAAACCGGAAGACCATAGACAACGCCGTGAGTTCGCTAATTGGGCGCTGGAAATGATTGGCGTCAGAAATCTGGATTTTGGTCGAAAAATCATCTTCTCGGACGAGGTCCATTTTGACTCAGCGGCTGTGTCAACAAGCAAAATTGTCCTTATTGGAGCGAATACAATCCACAAGTGTTCAGGCAAGCATCAATACATCCACAAAGATTGACAGTTTGGTGCGGTTTATGGCATGGCGGCATCATCGGACCTTATTTCTTTCAAAATTCGAAGGAGACACCGTTACCGCCATGGTCTCCGTTATAGAGCGATGTTAACCGACTTTCTGTAGTCATAGATCGACAACATCAATATATCCGAGCAGTGGTTCCAACAAGACGGCGCTGCATGCTATACAAGCGATGCAACGCTCGAAGTTGTTAAGGCAGAAATTTGGCGACTGGGTCATTTCAGGGCGAGCGTTCATCAATTCGCCGCCGTGATCACGCGATTTGACACCACTCGATATATTCTCTGGGGCTACGTCAAGTCCTTAGTCTACGCTAACAAGCCAACCACTTTAGACGAGTTCGAGGCCAACATTCGACATAATGTTGCCGGAATAACGCCGCACATATTGGACCGAGTCATCAAAAATTAGATTCACCGCTTGAAGCACTGCCAGCGAACCCGAGATGGCCATTTAAATGTAATGACATTCCACACATAATGACATGAACGTTTGTTTGTTTTTTTATCGTTTTTATCTGGTTTACTAGAGCAAATTTCGTTTAGAGAAAATTCTACCAATTTCACACTTGTTTTACTATGAGGTCCTAAAGATATTTTTTTATTAGAGGTAAATATATGCGAAGTCTATCAGAGGCCGTTATAATTTTAGATATTCCTACACCATATTAGGTATCCTGAAAACTAGTTGATAGGGTCCCTGAAAATATAGGAATTATTCGACGTTATGTGAGTTTTTAAAAAGTGTAAAGTCACGGCTGTTTGAAAATAAGCATTCACAACGAGATGGGCGTTAAAGAGTGTTTGAAGTGGAAGAACTTTATTAGCTACGTAGGAGCACTACTGGTATAAATATCGATACAACATCGTAAAGCAAGGAACATTTCATCCGTGTTGGATAATATTTGTGTCGTTTACAAGTATTGTCGCACCCATCTAGTGGGTGCAGGAGGGTCTAAGGATTCGTTTCACCGCATTTGGGACTCATTTCAAGTCGCAAATGTAATTTCATTGGAATTCGGAATCACCTCAAGTCAATTTTTCGTTTCATCGTAGTCTGGAATCAAATTATGTCGCTTTTTCGTTTCATTGGAGTTCGGAATCACTTCAAGTCGACTTTTCATTTCGTCGGAGTTCAGAATTAGAGTCAAACGAGCCATAAGAAGTATCACTTAAAAAATATTTCGTCGATTTCTGTCAGGGAGAATCTATTTTTCGTGGTGTCATTGCTAACAGTAACCTGCCCAAAATCGCATGTCTTTATTTTCGACAAAGTCCACCGATTCTTGGACTCTCCAATAAATCCCTCGCTCTTAATCCGCTACATCATTTAGGAATCTCTGATTCAATTCAATTCAATTTATTACAATAAACAATTTGTACATTAAGACATTGTCTCTTACTTAGTACTATAGTAATAATATTTAGTAACAAAATGTTAAGTTTAAACAGAAAGAAGAGAGAAAATATATCAAACAAATTAAAAAATTAAAAAATGATAAGTAATAGCAATAATAAGATAAGGAAAAAAAAGGGAGAGGAAATAAAATAGTTGAGAAATTGGAGAAAGACTGAGGTAGAGTTGATAGTAAAGAGATGCGTTAAGAAGAAAACACATACAATTCAGTTTTGAAGCTAGCAGTATTTGACAAGCACTTTATATGAGACGGTAAGTTATTCCGTTGTCTTATAGCATGAATGAAAAATAAACGCGATGAATTGAGGTATTTGCAACTCTGAGTGCTAGTATTGAAAGTTCTTCTGGAAAGAGAATTCGTATTCATAATTTGATGTAGAAATATGCGGTTTCTGAAATCAAGGTACTTTCTCAATGTACAGCCAAGAAAAAGGCATGAGAATTCCAAGATTCTATCGTATCGTTGCCTTGGATAAACATACCAAACAGCATCATTATAAGCAACCTGGAGCTTGCGAAAAGAGAGTGAGTCAAGGTCACTGTAGACAGCTGCGGCATATGAAATAATGGGAATTATGAGAGTGAGCACAAGTCTTCGGCGAGTATTCCAGGGAGTATAGCTGGCTGAAATCCAAAGTACACGCGACCAACAACGATATTAACATGGTTATAGCCAGAAAGCTTCCGGTCTATGGTGATACCAAGAGTTGTAGCCGCCTTAGCTAACCTAATCTTACTACCGGCTAAGCAAACATCAGGAACTAGACTTAGCTCAAAAGACTTGTTCGATATCGGAAGTACTTGGCATTTTTTTGGGTTCAAAGCTAGTTCATTTTTAGTTGCCCATTCAACAATAGAAGCAAGATCCTCATTTAGTAGTGACACTAGTTCACCCATTTTTTTAACCGGATGAGATAGGTAAAGTTGTACATCGTCTGCATAGAAAGTACATCGTCGTTGTACATTGTGTGCATAAGAAGAGCGTGCTTACAAATCGATGCTAAGTCATTTATGTACATACAGAACAAAATTACGCCCAATATTGATCCCTGCGGCACCCCTTGAGAAGCGACTATTTGTGACCGTCCACATAAAAAGTTTCGAATGAGCCTTATAGCTCTTTTACTAAAACCATAGTAATGGTGCTGCTTCCAACAAAGAATGGAATGATTCACTCTGTCAAAAGTCTTAGAGAAATCAAGCAGGCAAAGCAGCGTCACAAATCTTTTGTCAAAATCTTGCCTGATATCATCCAAGATTTTTACCATGGCGGAAGAACAGCTATGGCTCTTCCTAAAGCCCGATTGGAATGGACTCAACACGGAATTTTCAGCCAAGTGCTTCTGAATTTGTGACTCTATTACCTTTTCAAAGACCTTAAACAGGCAAGGTAAGATACTAACAGGTCTGTAGTCAGAAGCATCGGAAGCAGTGGTATTTTTAGGAACAGATACAATCTTAGCACATTTCCATGCCAGAGGAGTAGTAGATGTTGCTATACAAGAATTGATTATAAGTGTTAGATGGCCTACGACGTGCGGAAAAATAAGTTTTATGAAAAGTAGTGGCAAGCCGTCTTCACCAATAGCATTCAATTTTAATAATACAAAGGTCATCAATCTCCGTAACTACTTCAAAATCAATTTCCTGTTCAAAGCCTCTGCTGGAGACAACGTCGTATACGACGTACTCGAAACATTCGGCAGCAACATCACTTGAAACAAAATACTCGTTCATTTCATCTAAATCAATAGTGCAGCTAATGTTACTATTTACACCAATGCTAACTTGGCCTAGATTTCTCCACAGTACCTTGGATGAAGGGTAAAGAAGTGAAGTTTCTCTTGCCAATACGAGTTGCCTTATAGACCAGCGAATTGGTTGAGTTTCTTTGGTATTAGTTTCTTTGGTATTGGTTTAGAGAATACATCAGCATATTCATCAATTTGTTTTGATCAAATTTACACAGACTGATTATTTCTTAATTTTCGTTTCTGTTAGTCAAGACTGCCCCAATGGGGGCATATTTTTTGGACGAGTCTCATTTTGAACCTTCACGCTGAGCTATTTAGGACTTGAATCTCACAGGAATCATATTTTTCTTTTGTTTCACCTAAAAGTTTCTAATCAAAAAATTCTTCTATTCTGAGATGACAACCTCAGGACAACCTTCGACCTTTGCCCAAAAAATTGTTTCCGAAGATGGTATGGCCATTTGCAGACATTTCAAGTTTTATGTTATGCGCTACTAACTTCTGTCTCACGTTACGGTTAAATATTTCCCAATTGCTTGTTTCAGGAAAATTAATCGACTTCATGGTAGCTGTCTCTATCGGTTTATTTTTCGAATTTCGTCTTTGTGCAATGCGGGCAATTGCCTCGTAGTAGCATCTTTGTGCGCTACCTTTAAAGGTGTTCCATTTTTTTGCAACATATTCCCTGGTAAGATTTGATTAGCTACTTCCATTCCACGGGCAAAGTCGGAAAGGATCTTTTTTCTGACTTTTCTTACTCGTACTGCTGATTGGATCAATAATTGCCCTGATGAATGCATGTCCTACAATATCGTCGGTAATTCAATGTCCTGCTGTGAGAAACGATATACGAGTATGAATATCTCTGCATATCGATGCAAATGCTTCGAGTTGCTGCCGCGTTTTCGATTAATTACTGTAGCGGATTATAGAAGTTGTGTAGCTGAGCCATGTCAAGACATTGTGCACGCTAAGCCCTTGAGGGGGAGTTTTTTTTTCAGCCCATTAACAGAGAATTCCCGAAACTGCAACCTTCAGCCAGTATCGAACTCTCTGGGTAGCTGAAGAGCTGTACACAGTTCTCCGAGTTTTATCGACTTCCTTAAATCTTTTCTGGCTTCTCAAGCTTAACGGTTAGATTTGTTGCCTATTTTCCAAAATGTTAATTTAGTTTGCTTCTCTATTCTTTGTTCAAGGCTGATCCTATCCTCGTATATTATACATCTTGTAAAAGCAGTTGCATTTCCACGACTGCATGCCTTGCTGCTCTGCATTTAATCATTCACTGACTACACCTGGCTCACTCACGCTGTTTCTGTCCGTCAACTGCGCGTTCAAATAGAAATCTGAATTTCCCATCCATATGTCATCCCCATAGTCACTCTAATTCGCCTTACGACCGTTAGATCTTGAATCTAATGCAGATCCCTTTACTTACCAAAAACATTTTAATTGTTAATTGTCAAACTCAATCTACGACCAAACTAAAACTACAATAATTAGTTCAGCTACTGAGAAGTGACCCATTTGAAATATGTACAACTAATTTTGTGACAAAAATTAACTGCTTATGAATGGTTAACAACTACATATTTAGTTTCAGTTCCAATTGAATTTAATTGTAATTGTTAGTTATGGATTAAAACTGATTTTTTAAGGTGCTTCATTCCCATATTCCGGAAGAATTGGCCTACTCGAAACGGAGGAGAAATAGGATCACATTTATACGAACGTATCATTTTGGCAACACTGGTGAACCGATGTACTCTGGTGCTTGTCGGTGGCATGCCATTCAAAAAATTGTTGGAAAAGCTCTCTCGTTTGGCCTATATAACAGTTGCTTTGGTCGCACATTTAGATACACAGATACGGTCCTATGTATAGAGGCTCGCTCTTATATATAGACATCAGCCCAGCTGAGGGTGGTAAGTTTTCCATGGCAAAAAGCTGAGGAATGGTGGAAATGCATGCGAAAGGTCTCTCTTGTATGTAGCCAGCAAGAAAGCGGCCAAAAGTTCAAGAACCTCTGTTTGGTATACATTCGAGGATAGCAAGGATATTTATGTTTTGAGTTAGGGGTGGTATCGGTGGTGGTGAGTGGTGAGTGGTGAGTGCATTCCATCAGGGGAATGGTCTGTAGATGGAGGGAAAGTTTTCTGTTTTTCTGTTTTTCGTTTCATTTTGTGTTTTGAATGTTTGCTTTGGGTACGCGCATGAGGTTTGCGAAGTTCGGGAAGGGATGTGGTAAAGTTCGTGACGTTGACAATGCTACGTTACACTGTTGAGTTTTTGAAAAGTTGTATCTTCCTTGAGGAAGATGACATACCCACGGAGCAGGGTCTTGCAATTTGAAGTGATTTGAAATGTGTGTAAGTTTTTTTTGAAGATGGTACTGATGTTAGTTTTGAAATTGTTGACATATTTTGAATTTTCAAATGAAATGGTAATAACGTCGGCGAATTGTGAATCAGCAAGAGTGAGGTGTAGTACGGCTGTGGATGTGTGGGTTGTAATTGCTTATTAAGTGCTTTCGAAGTTTTCAAATTGAAAACCGCTTATGGGCTAGATATTTATGTTCAATTAAGTCTAAGCAGTCTATGAGAGTACTTATGAGAGCAACATACTGCGATTAAGTGGATGAGGATGAGGCTTATGATTTGGTGTAAAATATGATAATGAAGTGCTCGCACATGCCGCAACTATTCTTTAAGCTGTGTAGGTTGCAAGGGGAAGGTTTAGTAAGCAAATAAACCTTCAAATTGCTGTTAATAAACAAAATGAACCAAGGACAATCAATTCGATCGGATCACATACCTTTCGAGGTAATAATCAACCAGCAAGCGATTTTGTTGAATAAAATGATGAGAGTCGATCGGATGACTAGTGCAACTGTATAAACGAGGCACGGCACCAAAAAATCCTCAATTGAGTCGTGCGTCTGCGTTTTTTATCAGGGTTGGGCGAGGTATGAGAAGCATAAGGAAAAAATGACAGATACGGTGACGAATTTATTATGAAGCTCAACAGGCGTCCCACAACGTGATCTATAAGGAGTACGCGTATTCCCTATTGTGTGCAATTTTCAGCCAGCTCGATTACAGTTCTTAGTGTTCGCTATTATCTTTTCTTCCAATTCCGATCGACGTAAATGGTACTAATATGGCTCGAAGAATCTTGCGTTCAATATGATCAAGGATGTCTTCATCTGACTTCCTTAACATGTACATATGGGTAAGCCTCCCCGCAAATGATTAGTATTGTCCACGTAGAAGTAACCTCTTCTGGTGGGTGTTGGTTCGTTAAAAAACGAGAAAGAGCCTCTACACACGAATACCTTGTAGCTCTGCTAATAAGCAGTACTCCACACTTCCTCGTGGCACCACCTGGGAGTCTCTTCGGTAATTGTGAAGTGGAGAGGACTAATGGCGAGTCTCCTGCGCCACACAACAGGACAAGTGCCGGTACATCTGTGGCCCAGTAGACCGCAATCATAAAAAATGTTCTTGCTCCGACTCGGGAACAAACGCCTCAGATACGGACGGATACTTTGATGACGACTTTCTGTTATCGATTATGGATAACGGTCGGATTCTGGAACATGAAGACACTCCACGATTCTCGAGACGAAGGTCCTCAGAAAGCTAGTTTCCTCCAACTGCAGAGGGAATTCACGCTGTACAAGTTGGACATCTTGGGGCTGAGTGGAATAAGTCGGTAGGGCCCACCAACCGGGTGCACTATATTATTTTATTTTGGAAAACCAATTGGTAGCGTGCTGGAGTCCGATGTAAGGCTTCTTATCATGGAGGGTTTGATACTCTTACAAAGAAGCTTATCGGGGGACGCAACACCAAACAGCATCCTGTGAAAAATATGGATGATTCCTTACTTGTAGCGGATGAGAAGCAGGTCAGAAGATGGAGGGAGCACTTCGCGATGGTACTTAACCATATAGATGACAGCGCGGGTGTCCCGCCTAATAGCCCCCGCCCCCTCCCCAACAATTATCATTGCTTCGCACGTTATGACGTAGTCTAATAATGAACGGGGGTAGAGCAAACATTGGTCTTATCGTAAATATCTTCAGATGACCCCACCGAAGGTTGCTACTATTTGACCGGTTACAAGCTGCCGGCCATAGGTTCTGATGAGTGGTGGGAGTACCGGTGGTCCAAGCAGAACTTAAAACACATTATCGTGGGAGTCAGGGCCTCGTGGAATTCGGTCTGTGCCTGACTTGCAGGAGCATCATGGTGACTGTAGTTTAAACCTAAAACGGAGGAAGGGTCTTCCAGTTGATTTCTACCCGATGTAGAGTTGTAACAAGTACTGGGAGGCAAGAGGTTTTAGGACGGCCCCCACTCATAGCAAAGGTGGAGCTGTACCCTCAACACAGGTTCCGCTTTGGTATTACACTACTACACTAGGCATATCCTGGCTCCCATGGATGTATGGGCTTCCCGTGTACTTAATTCTACACGACAGCCGTTCACGTTCAAAATACATGAGACGACTTGCACCCCTAGGAATAAAGGGTTTGCAACTGCGATAAAGATCCTCAAGAAGAACAAAGCGGTAGGAGTTGATGGGGTTCCCGCTGAATTTCAACAAGCTGCGCCAAATACATCGGCAGACCTATCATAGCTAATGCATGGGAAGAGAGAGTTTTCCGGAGGAGTGGAATCAGGGGATGATTGACAAATTGCCGAAAAAGGACAATATGATGGATTACGGAAATTCGAGAGGGATATGCGTTCTGACGGCGAAGATAATTCAAAGTATAGGGTTTTCCAATAAAGACTTCAAAATTTTTTTTTAAGTAAAACGCAAACCATTTGAGACATTTCAAAAACTTTATTATCGGCTTGAAGTACAATCAAAACATTTAGGAATGGAACTCGACTTCGTTCATATGGCCAGCGCGAGCACGGTTGCAGCGGTCGATTCGCTGGACCCAATTTTCAACGAGTCGGCCATACATTTCGGCCAAAACGGCTGCTATTTCGCGTTTAATCTTGGCTCTGATCTCTTCCAACGTCGTCGGCATGTTGGCATAAATCAATGGCTTAACGTAGCTCCACAGAAAATAGTCAAGCAGCGTTAAATAGCACGAACGAGGCGGCCAATCGACTGGTCCATTTCTTGAGATTACACTCTCACCATACTTACTCTTCAATAAATCGATTGTAGCGTGTGTTGTGTGGCTTGTGGCATCATCCTGTTGAAACCACATGTCGTCCAAGTCCATATCTTCCAATTCGGGCCAAAAATAATCGGTGATCATCAATCAGCGATAACGCTGACCATTCACAGTAACGTGACGATCGCTATCGTCGACGAAAAAATATGGCCCAATAACGCCGCTGGCATGCAAACCGCACCAAACAGTTGTGGATGAAGTGGTGATTCATGAAGCACATGTGGATTTTCAACCGACCAATAACGCATATTTTGCTTATTGACGAACCCATTGAGCCAAAAATGAACTTCGTCACTGAAGATGATTTTGCGATGAAATTCATCATCTTGGCGCATCTTCTCCAGAACCCAATCGGAGAACGTACCTCGCTTCAAATGGTCCATCGGCTTCAATTCTTGAGTCAGCTTGATCTTGACTGGGTGTAAACCAAGATTTTAACGCAAAATACGCCATAATGTGGTCTGAGCGATGCCCAATTCTTGAGAACGCCGTGGAATTGACTGATTTGGATCGTTTGCTACGGACGCCTGAAAGGCGGCGATATTTTCGACACTTTGACCAACCCGTTATCTCACTGATCCGGCAATATTACACAACGAATATGTAGACTCAAATTTTTGCACTAAACTTGTTATTGCCTGTCTACTAGGGCGAGAATTACGACTGAAAATTGGAGTTAACGCCCTTAAAGTTGCAGTCACCGACTCCGAATTTCGATAGAAAATTTTTATAATTTGCAGACGTTTCTCGTTCGTGTACTTTACCATGATGAAAATGTTGAGTTTACTGAATAAATTTACAGTGACAGTTTGATGATTAGTGAAAGAGTGCGTTCACAAATTAAATTCAAAGTTGTCAAGTCCCTATTGGAAAACCCGTTACAAGAACTCATGATGTCGAGTAACAGACTTTCGCTCTGGATCTTTCCTTCTGCACCGATCATATTAACACCTTGCGGATCATCGTAGGCCTACCTGCTCTACCTGCTTCTTATCGATTTCGGCTTTTGACAGTGTGAACCGTGACTTTATATAGAAAGTCTTTCACACGAGGGGTATTCCTAGTTCAAAGCGGAATTCTGCAGGGTTGTATTTTATCACCGCTTACGTGAAATATCTTGATTACGTTGATGATATCTGCTTACTTGAGCACAGCGTTTTTAATCTACACCAGATGAGTCAGAATATGGAAGCAGAAGCTAGCAGGGGCTTAAAATAAATGCTGCTAAAACTAAAGTCTATCAAACTCTTTCTCCCAACTAGACAGGAGGTCAGGAAAGTGGAGAGCTTTCTTTATTTGAGAGGAAAATGAAAAATTTGCGACAAACAATGTTTACAGCACTATGACTGAGCTGCGACTATTTCGCTCCCATATTGAGTAACCACAGCAACCACTCAGAAGCTGCAGTCCTTCGTTAACAGATGTCTGCGCATCATTTTGAGAGTATTTTTGCCCAACCGAATCTAAAACGGAGAGCTCCATATTAGAATAGCGCAGGAGCCAATCTACTTCAATCATGGTTGTGAATTGGTAACACCTTAAGACGTGAAGACAATTCCATTGCGAAGCATGCCATGCAGTGGAACCCGCTTACCCAGTCACGACAGGTCCCCGAGAGGACACAGGAATTAACTACTGTGGTTCTGCGCCATAAAGCAGGAATGGGATGATAAGGGTATCCTCCTTAGTGTTCCCTGACAAAGCCTTCTAAGGCCGAAGAAACAACGATTGACAAGTTTTGGATTCCTGATGAGGTGTCTTTATTAACACCACCGAAGTAGACGACATCTCTAACTACGAGTACCTCGAAGTTAGATGTGTCTATTGCGACATTCTGGCTGAGTCGTTTATTTTGCGTATCCCTTCTCGTTGTTAATATATACGAGTACATGGTTTTGCCCTCATTTACAGCTGAATCCATTTCTGTTGCTCTCATTTCAATACCCGTAAAAGCGATCGCTGCGTTCTGCCATGTTAGCAATATCCTCATACTTACTTACTTAGATAGCGGTACAGCCCGGGGTGGACCAGGGGCTCAGCTAACATGTCTCTCCACCTAGTGCAATCTTCTGGCAGCTGCCTGCAGTTGCGCATACAAAATTGGCTGAGGTCGAAACGCTGGTGTACATGCGCATAAGCTGACCTAGCCATCTAAACCAGATTTTCCGAGTTTTTCTCATGAAGACGGCATCGCTGTAAACCCGTAACTCATTAAGTTCGCTGTTTTCCTACATTTTCCATTAATGCGGACAAAACCGAAAGTTACCCGAAAAACTTTTCTCACCTGGCGCCTGAGAGCAATTACATCCCTCTTTGTCAATGTCCACGCTACTGTGTCGTAAAGCAGGGATGGGTTCATCAGGGCTTTAATAATGTCTTTTTGGTTGCTCGAGAGAGGGCTGGTCGGGCGGAAGTCTTGATGCTGTTAGCATACACTTGTCGATAAGTTAATGGATATGTTATCGGCAAAGTTTCTGGCAGTTTGTTCCAATTGCAGACGTATACCGCAAAATTTTCTCGCAGGATTTAATTTATGTATCGTATACTGACCGTAAAAGTATAATACTGTAGAAGTGCTTTGCATCGATCGCAACATGATGATATTGTGATATGATGACCGTCCTGTTCCTTTGTGCATATTGTCAGCGTGGTGTCATTGTCCTTTTTTCAAGCAACAGGGTTTCAACGCGGTTAGATAGTAAACCTTGGTACAACCTTCAACCAGGCACTACTATATGCCTGGTTTGCAAGGTAGAGGTATTCCTGAAAAGTTATTGCGATTGCGCTTTGTTAAAGCTGCTTTATTTAAAACTGCTATTGCTTGTGGGGAGCCTGCTTGGCGATTGGGAAACTGCTGAGTGTTCTATAGCCTAGATCGTGCCAACAATACAACAATCAAGTTCTTCGCGAAGTACTTGCCTTACCTCCCAGTGGTGGTTCCCGGTAACTGTATGAGACTGAATGCCGGAGGAATGTCCGCCAGTAGGATTGGTTTTGCCTACGAGCTAATGGTCTCGGACAAATTGGCTCACTGTTAACGACCCTTGCAAATGTTTAAAGGACAACGACCTTCGAATCTGCACGTCGAATCCCTAATAGGCAAGGTGCAACCGAACAATTAGCAAATGCCCTTAACTGCATTGCCATGCATGAAGTGCGATGGATGTCCTGGCGAAAAGACGATGTAAAATTGTGACATTTACTATGGTGATTGCTATAAGGCACAGAAACAGCGCATATTCGGATGTGGAGTTATGATATGCAACAGACTTAGGCAAGAAGTGTTGAGCTTCCGACCTGTGAGCGACCGTTTTATGGCATTCCATAGTACATTAAGGCTTAATTCGTCAAAATAACCGTAATATACGCCCATGCTCTTACGGAAGACAGGGCGACTCCACCAATGAGCTGCTCAACAAGACATATGAGCAATGTCCTAAGAATAGAAAGGAAGACATGTTTGGTCGGACAGGTGGCAAGCATAGCCTACAAGACTCCACGTATGGCAACGGACCTAGGATTATTGATTTTATGGCGAGAGGAAATATTACTATAGCAAGCAAACGGTTTGCTCATCTCAATATAGTTGATGGGACATGGCGGTTTCCGGATCATCAAACGCTAAATCAAATTGATCATTTGCGACGATTCTGGTCATCTGAACGTCTCGGGCACCCAACATTGTGTCGAATCAAGACCTTTTTGCAGCCAAGGTGCGAATGTGGATTTCCCAAGCGCCACAATAAGGAATAAAAAAACAAGAATCGCAAGAGACCGCCAACATCAAGTACGGAAGACCAGTGGCAACGCTGCCAACGTGCCATCAGCGATGCCGCAAGTGATGCGCTGGGTTTCACCCGACCACCACCAAGAAATCCCTGCTTTGTTGAAAAATGCCGACAAGTATAATACATGCAGCTAAACAAAAAGCCTACAAAGCGGCTCTGCAACGAAGGACGAGAGCTGCTTCTGAGCTCTAAGAGCAGAAGAAACGGGAAGTACATCGGCTTCACCAGAAGAAGAAACAAGAGCACGAGAAGCACGCCATCGAAGATATGGAGATGTCGCACTACAGGAAATAACGTACACAAGCTTCAACAGCAGGTAAAAAGAACTACCCAAGGCAAGAAGACCCTTACAGAAGCCTGTAGCGGTGAGTCAATTTTGTGGATGTAGTGGCGTCTCATTAAGCACATGTGGGTTTGTAGCCGTCCAATAGCGCATATTTTGCTTCTTGACAAATCCATTTAGCTAGAAATGAGCTTCATCGCTGAAGATGATTTTGCGATAGAGGAGACGTTTCAACAGCGACTATTACGGGCTGTACAGGAATACCACCTCGTTAGAAAAGCTCGGATAACCGGGTTTACGAGTAGATGGTAAGGTCAACCAACCCTCATCTCAAGTGACGCATACAAGTGAAGACGAACCTCAGGGACCTCGTGTACGCAACTAGTGGCAGCTGGCAAAAGATCGCGCCAACTGTGGAGGCATGTTAGCTGATTCCCTCGTCCACCCCGGACTGTAGCGTCGTCTTTTTACCCAAGAGGTCTAAGAAAGAGCTTCAGGTTGGAGACTATGCGTGGGGATAACTACCCGGCCACGCAAAACTAACCGTTTCAGGGTTTAATTTGCCAACATCAGATTGGTATACGCTTACGCCCGCATAGAAGATATAGACAGTGTCTGCTCAAAAAAGTTTTTAAAGACCTCTCGACAAAAAAGGTATGACGACTGGAACAATGAGGAAAAAAGCTTTGCCCTAACAATGGCCTTGTACGGTCCTGCAGCAGAATTGCTGCAAGCAATAGACATCGAAAAGATTATGTGACTTTATGTGACTTTAGTACAGGCTATCGAAAAACGGTCTGGGAATAGCCACATGCAGGAGGTTTACAAGGTCCAATTGCAAAACCGAACGCAGAAACGAGGAGAAACACTGCAGCAACTCCAAGCAGACGTGAGTAGGCTGCCACATTTATCATACCCCACCGCTGGCCAGGAAATTATCGACGAAATGGCAAAAGACGCATTCATCAGGGGAATTGCAGATTCGAAGCTACAGTCAGCAGTAAGAATGGCCGGGAAAAGAACCCTCGCTGAAGCACTTGCCTTCGCCCTGGCGATGGAAGCAGCCAATCAGGCTTCAACAGGAACACATTTCGTCAGTGAAGTAGCATCTTTCGAATGCTCCTGCACAAGAATTAGTGCCGAGGAACGAGATACTCGACGGGATAGACGAATAATGCGCTGCTGGAATTGCAATAAAATAGGACACCTTCAAAAGCAGTGTACTTCGCGGGGCAGAAGTTGGTAGCAGGAGTCGAGGGCCCCAGGACTATCATCCAAGTCTTGCTGGCAAAACGATGCAATGAAAGCCTTAGAGTAGAAGTAGTCAGTGGAAAAGAAAAATGGATGGCCACAATAGACACCGGTACCACGGCCTCAATCATCAGGAGGGATCTTGTGCATAAGTCTTGGATGCATAACACCAGCAGTTGCAGCTCGTGAACTGCTACAGGAGCAATTATTAAGGTATATGGTGAAGTCCGCATAAAAATCTAACTGGCCGGAATAATTGGTACAGACTTCTTGAGAGAGAGCATGGACTAGTATCTACTACACAGGGGCACAAACCCTGAAATACGGAAACATGGAAATACCAATGCTATACGGAAACACCATTACTTCAGTCTTAAATGTCGTCACCTGCAGAAATCAGAGTCTAGAGCCTTCGTCGGAAGCAGTTTGGTCCTGGCAGCCACCGATTCTATTTGATGGAGAAAGAAAATAGAAGAGACTTCTTGGTGGGAAAGTCCTTAGTGGAGCCAAAGAACAACATGGAATATGGACGCACGCATAAGAATAAGTTCTATCATTTGTACCCACACAAACATTTTACAATATCATAACATAAACATACGCTTTGCTATTGCATCCCTGGAAAATCTTATGTCGTTATTTTGACATTCTGCCGCTTACAGATTTCTTTATATTTTTGCATACGACCGCTACGGTCATATACGCATTTCATACAAAATTCACAAACAGCTCTTACCGAATTAAATTCAAATTAAATTCAAATTAAATTCAAATATCCACACCGGTACTTCGCACGGAATTCCATCTCTGAACACGAGTTGCAACATTTGTCGGTATAGCAGTTCTAGCAACTTTTTTGACATCTCATGTGTTTATTTCGATTATTTACAAAATAAAACCGCGGCAGTCGGGTCTTCAAGTCGAAGAACACCAAATTTTGTCATTACTTTCTGTTTACAAATCCGTTTTCCAATATTCCACTTAATGCCGTAGTTCAAGTATTCAAGCGTTTGTCCATCACAAAATTGAAAGTTTCTGATACCTGCAATGGCGGGCAAACGTCCCGAGAAAATCTGGGGTCTCCTCTACAACATGATGAAATCCGGAAACAACGATGTCCCTACGATTCTCCGGACACTCGAGCAAGTACTCTTTCAGAAGCAGACTTTCGATTTGCGATTTGACCATGATGGTGTCATCCCCCGGTCGTTTGTTATTTGGGTTGTAAATCAGCTGCTCAATTTCACTGGTCAACAACTGAGCAACAGGTTAGTACCTCTGTCCTACATATGCATAATTCCCATGATATGACTGCTGCTTTTTTTTTCCAGAGTTTATGACCAAAACGTCCAACTGCAAATAAAACTCATGACATTCTGTTGTGTCCACATGCCAAAACTCTTTGAAATCCTTCTCGTAGAGTACACAAGAAGCCTAGAAGAGCTCATAGAAGTTTGCTACAACGACAGCAGCAAATCTGAGAATGATCCTCGCTCAATAGGGACATTTTCCTGTGTCGATGTACAATTTTTCGATTTCGATGAAAACTTTGCAAATGAACAGATCAAAATACCTTCTAGCAAGACAGACCTTACTATGCAGTGCATCGTTGAAGTGTTGTCGCAATCTTTGGACATTTCCTTTGACAGTCATCCAAATTCATATGGCAAAACCCTCAAACTATCTCTTGAACTCTTTCTCAAATCCGATTGCTACACGAAATTGAAGTGCCTTGAATTTGGCATCAATTTCTTCAACAACTTGACCGAGGCTAGTCTCTCGTTGACCACAGACTATGTCCTCCTCTTCGAGTATTGTAATTTGTTGTGGATAAATATACCTCAATGGATGGTTGCAGCATTCCTCGAAGAACGCGGGCTATCAAAAATGCTAAAGGCGTCACTGGATCTATTCAAATGCAACTACAAGTTCTGTCTGACAGATCAAGTCGATCCTAGCACCCTGGAGTGCTTGGCTTTGTCCTGCGAAGCGATCTTAAGCTCGATCATCATGAATGAAGCAAAAATAGGCAACACAACAGAGCTAAGGACAAAGATAATTGATTACTTCTTGGAGTTACACGAGACCACTGGCTTTGTTCTGCCAGAAAGCATCCTTAAATTGGTCCAGTTGGATCACGATGCAATAAAACTTTATAAGACAACGCTGGTCGAATCTAAAATGGCAGCTTCACCTTACCTCATCCGTGGCATCAATGAGACATTCACCAAGGCCCTGACGAGTGCCGAACCCAGTTTCAAAACTATCAAGTCTGTGCTAAACACAGTCGCAGACATGGAGCATAAATCAATCAGCACACAGCAAGCAAAAATCTACTCCACGACGAAAGACGCCAAACAGTTACTTCAGCAAACCATTCGAAGCGCAACATTCTTCCCTTTTGTCGATTTGAAGGAATCCATTGAGGGATTTCTCAAGCAAATGGAATCAGCTAACCTGTGCCTCAGTGCACTGTGTGACTATATAGAAGTAAGCGGACTTCTGCTTGAAGTCGAAAACGTTTCCGGAGTTCTTTCTTCCGAATTAAAGATCAAACTAATCGACACGACATTCGCCTACCTCAGGCATCACCTAAAAACCAAGCCAAAGGTTCAACTTAAAATTTCTGACATTGCCCGCCTCGATGACAAGTTAATCACGACTTCTCTGGAAGCGATCAGCAGGATTGCACATCGTTACCTTGATGCCAGCTCGGAGAACTACTACCAAAAGTGTATGAAGGAGCTCATATGCGTCATCTATCCAACATGTTGTTGCGAACCAATCAAATCGAAGCTAAACGACTACCTCTTGAGTTTCATAGCAAACTGGTCTATCTCCATGAGACTCGTTGTTTGTCACATGCTCCCCGTTATTGTAGAGAACCAAATAACACCAAACACATTGGCCACGATTCGATCCATCTGTTGCTCTGCACTGGGTAATGTTTTCATTTTCAAACATCGTTCCGAGAGCCACAACAAGTATCAGTTTCTTTGTCAAGACTGCGAAAAACCAACAGACGAAGTGATCTTGGACTACTTTCAGACAAAGTCAGGGGTGCTGACTCAACCTCAATCGAAAGCCAACTCATTTGATGAATCTGCGTTTGTATTCGTTTTGGATAGAATTGGCAACAAAACTCTGTTCGGCGATAAGAATGGTGTGTTTGCTGTCAACCATTTTACCCCGTCGAGGGTGGAGGAACAAATTTTAACAAATACAGTGCTGGTGCCTGAACTGGTAAAGGAGCTTCTACTGAGAACCTCGAAGAATGGTGAATTTCCACTTTTAGAAAAAGTTGGAGGAATTGTGCTGACAAAGATTCACGAGTCCTTCGACAATGGAGATGAGGAGCAGATGAAGATACTGCGATTGATATCTATCCTGGGGAACATTGAAGGCATCCCGGAAGTGTGGTTGTTTCACTTTTTCAAAATGACATTCTTCTTTCTTATCTGTGGAGAATCAACAATTGGAAATGAAGCTGCGATGGTGGCTTCTGAAATGTGTGCCAATCATGGAGTGGAACCTCTTCAGCTGTGGTACTGGTACAAGAGAGAGTGCCTCAATTTGGTGGTTGATTTGACGACACATGTTTACTTGACGAAGGGACAGGGATTGCTCAAGTCTCTGAATTCGGTAAGTGAATGTTTCTTTTTTACAGCTTATTCTCTTGAAATGGTAACGCAGGTAGGAGACGCTGTTTAAAATTGTCCTCCCATACAAGGTACAATTTAAAGAAGACTGTAATCTCTAACAAGATTCTGCGTGCTACATAATACACACGCCTTTTGGCTAACGTATTCTAGTTCTTTGGTGAGTCTACTACTAGAACTCCCAGAAATATCAGATCGATAGGGCTTATGCAGTCAATGAGGAAGTTCCATTTGTATTCCTTACTTTGTCTCATTTACTTCTAGGTTTGCACTCACCTTTATAACGAAAAGACGCATTCGTAGGCGTGCTATAACTACGAACAACACTTAGTAGCTTTGAGTCTATCTGTACAGATAGAATGTTTTACTTCAAATTTTGTAGCGGAAGTCTCCACTTAAGACTATACTTTGGGTGCGTCGAGAAGTGTCAATTTGTCTTTTCCCTGCTAAGCCAGTGTAATTTTGTTTTCTTCTGTGAGAACAGAGCACGCAAAGTACTAGTCCTTGTACGTTCCTTTTACTGGAATTTATCAGTCTTTCGTAAAAATATGAGTAAACGCCTCAATGGTAAAGTCTATACAGTACCAGCACCCAAAACATCAGCGACGAGTGCCTGCAGCCTGGCCAGTGTAAATCGAAAACACCCAGAGATAGTTCCCTCTGACTTCGTCGTTACTCAGAAGATGTTGTAAACATTATTTCTTACACACGTGGGTGCTTAGATAAAGCGTAGTGTCCTGTTACGATGCCAGTCTATTGTCATTCCTACTTAGGTACAGCAGGAAAATCGCTGACTCCGTCGGGGATCATTCGGTTGGTCATGCTATCTGCAGTAATGCTCATAGGAAACCTTTAACTGTGGACACAGGTGGACCCTTACCTGGTCCTTGCCTACCAAGTTAATCGACGATCTTATTTCCCGTGATTCCAAAGAAGACTCAGTGAATCCAGCCTTACGACTACGTTCAGAGGTGGCAGGCTTCAGCTTGGTTGCCGCTACAGACGCAAATACTTCTTCCCTTCTCGGTTCAATATTCATACTTGGCATGGGGATTTCAATTTCGTATTTTCGCAACAACAGGAGTTCTAAAGTCATTGGCCAGATTCAAAAGGCAGCCGGCGGTAAGGTGAAAAAAACTTCAACTAAGACGACTTCTTTTTAAATGAAAGATGGGTTTGTGGAACTGCAGCCCATTACATGTCTAAAGCAGAGCCAGATCAGCCAGGTAATGCTCCCAAGCAACCGAATTAGATCGTATTTTAAAGTCTGGAAACAACAGTGAAGTCCATCAACAGACCAACGATGCATAATATACTCGTATAGCCGTGTAGATCCAGACAACCCTCCGCGGTGACAAACCCCATGTCTTGCTATCCCGAATGACACTCAAATTCTTAGAATCGTTGTAGAAACGATTAATGGTGCTATTAAGCACTAGATGAGTCAGACCAGTCAGCTTCCTCCTTGTTGTAAAGAGAACAACCTCGATTTTGAGAGGATTGACTGAAAGCCTATTTCTTGTGCACTAATCGTCGATGGGGCTGCTTGTGCTTTAGAGCAGATAGCCACTAGGCCTGAACGAACAGACTGTATAGCTACATCATCTGCATATCATATGAGCGTAGTCGTTAGAGCTAAGAAGTGACCCGATCAACATGCACCATACAGTGGATACAGGAGGCAACCTTGCATATAACTTCTGTTTGCTCCGGATTCACATATTGGCCTCAGTCAGTATCCGAAATCAAGGTTTTATTCATCAGCATTGCTCTTATTCACATAACAAGTGATTCGTCTTCACCGTGTTTTCTGGCCAAGTTGCACATGCCTTCGTTGCATTGTAGAAAACACCCTACTGTCGTTCTGGTTCTGGGCCGCTGCAGCTTGGCCTCCATGTTTTTCAACATAAAGAAAGTCAGATTAATGGATCTGAAGTTCTTGGCGAACGTTATGTCCTCTTTTCCGATTTTGATTTTCGGTATACACGCTACTCTCACTGTGAGTGAAGTATCTCTTCAGAGTTACCAGCAGATGCTCTATATCATTTTGTAGCAAAACTGGGCATGTGCCATCCGTATCAGGCGACTTGCAGCCGTTAAAGGAAGCAATATCGTGTTCGATGGCCTCAATGACAGAAACCAGCTACAGGGGGTTGTGTTACTTAGCTCAATTGCAGCTTCTTTCGTTAATAGGAGCTGTTTGTAGGCTGATTCTGAATAGGTGACATGGGAAGTGGGTCTCAAGCATGAGACAAAAAGTCTATGCATTCGACTCATCAGATCACACTTTGACTAATCTGCTGCTGATTTTACCGACCTTCCTCGATTTTTTCATAAAAGTGTTCGTAAGAGGCACTTTCGATGACATAGCAATGAAACAATTGCAATTGTATGTCGCTGGTTCAGTAGCACCGGTTTGCAACTCGTCGATTATAAAACGATCATACGATAACGGTTAGCGTTGGAGGCCATGAAATGGTTTCTCAACGATATTGACGTCGTCTAAGTTTCAAACATCACCTAGAGCAAATGTGCGAGAAATTATCGAAAACTGTAAGTGCACTTACAAGGCTGTTGAGTAATATTGGAGTCCAAAAACATAATAAAAGACTCCCTCTTGCAGGGGCTGCAAGTTCTATACCCATGTACGCAGCTGGAATAGGGCCAAATGCCGCAAAGAATCAAATCCGTCTACCACCTTAGCGCACTAAGACTCGCCAGTGAACTGTTTCGCTTAATGCTATACCCGTCGTATCTTCAATGCTGTATGTTGACATACTTGCTGAAGAAATTTATCAAAACCTAGGTGTATGGGTTAAACGGAATCACATTCTATCATTTTGATGAGACATGACTGTTTCAGAGAATATCTTTTTAAACGCAAACGCGAACCGCCCATATTGTGAAACTGTCCCGAAAAACGTGGCAATATGTGAAAAAACTCATCGTTGCGTAAATGCTTCAGAACGAGAAATACTGGATTTATGTTAGCAATATAGAGTGCACATATTCGGCGCTAAGCCGATTTGAGCATCAACTTAAAGCGAATATAAGTAAAATAATCGAATCAAGAGAGTAAGCTAAGCCTTAAAGATGAAAAAGTATATTTACATTACTAAAAAAAACTTACAAATGCTCAATGTTTTGGTTTGTTCGAGGGTCCTGGTTGTTCACGGGCCCGTATTCCGAAACTAAAGAAAGTTGCTTGGATATATTTTCCGTCTCTGGTTGCTCGTCTGAAAGCGGAGGATCGTCGGGATCGTTGGGATCGTCTACATTTTAGTCGATTAGAATTGTGGCAAGTTTTACCAGAGAACGGTGTGCATATAGTTGAGCACTTAAGCTCAGCTCTTCGGTAAGTGCAAGGCCGTGCGCATCCCTTCTGGCTCTTGCATGAGAGCGATTTGAGGAGAATTTTTGAGGTTGGTTCGCCTATTATTGTTGTTATTGATATTAAACCAAATGAGCTCTTCAATCCCACTCTTTGGCATCCTTTCCAACCCCAACAACTTTTGCACTCCGTTGTACGTACGATACTAATGAAGGGAACTAGCCTCTTTGGTTGGGAGGTAGTGTAGAGGGTCGATGAATGCCTCTCCTCCATACCAGCCACCACAGTCCAGCTTCGACTATAGCCTCTTGACTATAATTTTGGAAGAAAACCACGGTAGCCAGATCAATCAAGTTCCGATTTTTTTTAAATACACTCAACAATTTTGTGTGTCCTTGCCAGAAAAGGGCAGGGGTGGTGTCACATCTGCTAAATGCGTGGAGGAAGACTTCAAACACGGGGGACAATTTCATTTCTCCTCGACTAAAAGAAGTGTTAAGTTCACATTCTCTCCAACCACGATAACATTCTCGTAGCAGGTGCTTGTGTCAAAGTGAGTTTAGATAACGTCGCAGTGTGCATCTTCTGTCGCTTTCTTAGTTTCAATGCCTTCGATTCCAAAAGCAGAGCACAACTGGTCAATGAGACGTCGTTTATTGGAGTCGTTGGCTAACAATTTTTCCTGGGGTACGTTGAAGATAGTTGAGGAGTCAAACACGATCTCGTTGCGGTTGAAAAAACGCATTTACCTCTAAAAGAACTAGATCACCCCCAAAAATGAACGAGGAAAAGCCAAGTGATACCAACGAAACAAAAAAGAGAAGAGGAATAGAGAGACTTTCTTATTCACAAAAAACACACAAAGCAAATTGAGAACATAAAAGGCATATCAAACAGAGTGCAGCATACAGGCGTATGCACCAACCACAGACTACACTGAAGACATACGAGTAGAACAAGCATGAATGAAAATAAATGAAATTTTACCAGTCACCGACTAGCTTTAGTTGCGATAACATCGTTTGTCTGCCTGAGTTCTCGGTCTCTTTCCTCTACTGCGTGTTCCGCTAATCGTACTGCTCATCTCCCCTCTTTTTCTTTCTTCGTCTCACCTCCCTCGGTCAGTGAAGTAAACAAAAAACCAGTATACAGTGACAAACAAGTGAATGTTCCATGGCCTCTGAGCCACGTGTTCTTTCGGGCAACCGGTTCAGTGGGCTCGATATAGACCCGCTAACCGAGCCCAAGCAAAGTAAAAGAAAAAAACCTAACTTTACGCCAATCATCAATAATTCAAACCACAATGTGCTTACAACCCATGCAGTGTCCAATAACCCTAAATTTATTGTTATATCTTCATCCAACAAAGAAAAACCACTCTCATCTTTCAGCGTCTTCTTACTTAAGAAAGCAATTGACAGTATTAGTACGGCCTATGAGAATATTTCTCAACTACGTGATGGAAACCTTTTGGTTCTCACAAAATCCCAAAAAATTGCAGACCTATTTCTTAAACAAAAAACCCTTTCCAACCTTTGCCCGATCTTCGTTACTCTCCACCCAAATTTAAACTTTTCAAAAGGTACTGTCTATGCGCCTTGTCTTATCAATGTAAATGAAACAGAAATTATTCAAGAGATGAAACCTCAAGGTGTGACAGACGTCTTTAAATTCAAAAAAACTGTAGACAACAACCAACGCGCCACTGGTCTCGTCCTCCTTACTTTTGACCTTTTCCGTCCACCAACTTCAGTTAACATTGGCTGGTACAACGTTAAAGTTAACGAATATTTCCCAAACCCCATGAGATGCCAAAACTGCCAGTTGCTGGGCCACACTACAAAAAGATGTAACAGGACCTCTTCATGCGGGAACTGTAATCTTCCCCCCCCCCCCCCCACAGCCCCGAAAAATGCACTCGTGTTTTATGCGCCAACTGTCAAGAAGAACACCCATCTTCTTCTAAAACATGTAAGCGATACTTACAAGCTAAGGAAGTTTTAAAAATCAAAACCATTACAAAGTGCAGCATGGCTGAAGCAAAACAAATATTCCGGGAACAAAACCCAACTCACAACTTTTCCACTGCTTTCTCCACAGTTGCTAAAAGAGCAATTCAAACAGAAATACCTGCAACTAACTCGCAAGGCAAATTCTCCGGCACAAGCAACAACCCTACATCAAACTCTTCTCCACCCCGTCCAACCACATCAATAAGTAAACAAAACATATCCGTATCCCACAATCTCTACAATAGAGTTCAGAGCACCCCTACGGGGAAAGCTAATACAACCGATACCCCGCCAACAACCTCACTCAAAGCACTCACTAACACCACAAACCAACCCATAAAAACTGTGTTCGATACTCAATCCACCTCAGCCAACATAAAACCACTCGATACTCAACACAATTCAACCAAGCCCCAAGCCATTGATACAAACCATTCACACAATTCCAAAAACAAACAACAAACCACCCCTTCAAAAACAATACTTAACAGCACTCAAAAATCTATCACCTCACCTATATCTACAATTACTCAAACCCTTATCAAACACAATCAATACTTTTTAAATCCGCCAGATCTAAACGATGATGAAAACATGTCATAATAATTCTCAAACCCAATATCCCGACTCTGCTGTTCAGCGGCTTAATCGTTCGACCTCTTTACAAAGCTCGCGCAACTTAGCAACTGTGCCACAGAGTCCTAAAAACCACCCTCAAAACTCATCCAACACGAATCTTCTACAACATAAATCATATTATAATGTACAAGGTCTTCCCCCAAGTAAAAAATCAATACTTAAAGTTCTCCAATGGAACAATGGAACTGTGGCACCTAAACAATACGAACCATATTTCTACAATCTATCCTCAAACACCTCTTCTAAACACGGCACCTGTCTTCTTATTCACAAAACAATTTCACAAAATCCTCTTAATATCCACTCCAATATATCCGCAATAGCAGTCGAAATATTCCTAAAAATAAAAATAACCATAATCTCTGTTTACATCCCATCGGATCAACAATTCACATGCAACGACCTCGAAAATATCCTGCATTGTATAAGCACACCAATCATTCTAACGGGTGACTTCAATGCCTGGAGCCCCTCGTGGGGCTCCGAAACCTATAATAAACGAGGTAAAAAGGTTGAAAGTTTCATTACAAACTCGGGACTAGCAATTCTAAACAACGGGCAACCTACCCACTTCTCAACGCACAAAACATTCACTCACATCGATCTTACACTTATAACACCCTCTCTTATACCCAATTCCACATGGACTGTTTCTAACTACCTTCATGGTAGCGATCATTTTCCTATCATCACCACTGTATCACTTGGTTCCAACATTTCCCCAAAAACACACCAACAAAAATTTATACTGAAAAAAGCTAACTGGTACCTTTTTCAAACAAAAATATCCAACGAGGTTTCTAGGAGACAACTTTCTCCCAATATAAACAAGGAAGCGGCTAACATCCAAAAAGCAATACGGTCCGCTGCAAACGAAGCAATCCCCCAAACAAAACAAAAAACATGCCATAAAACCGTCGCTTGGTGGACCAAAGAAATAAGCGTCCTTCGTGAGGAAAAACAAAAAGCTTGGCGATTGTTTAAAAGATCCCCAACAGACTCTAACATTATATTGTATCGCAAAGCTAACGCTAAGTTCAGAAGGGCCGTATGTTATGAGAAATTCACTGCTGGGATTAATCCAAACTCAACACCAAAAAAACTGTGGTCCGATATCAAAACCCTCACTGGCAACTACATTCCGCCAATTATAAAAGCAATTAAGACTGGGAGCAACACCCTCACCTGTCCTAAGCAAATTGCTGAATTCTTTGCAAAATCTTGGTAAAGCGCATCAAAAGACTCTAATTTTCATCACGATTTTATCTGTGAAAAGTACGCAGTATTGAATGACCAATCTCCACAATATGATACTGACCCCTCTTCGATTCAAATTGAATCACCCATCAATATGATGGAACTAGAAAGCTGTTTAAGATCTGCCAAAGGGACAAGTCCAGGATTTGACCGTATATCATACGCAATGATAAAAAACGCCCCTTCGGCGCTTAAGACAAGATTGTTGGCCCTATACAATCACATTTTCCTCGAAGGTAACATTCCACAGATATGGAAAGTCGCAAGCACTATCCCCTTACCAAAACCGAAGAAAGACCACTCCACCATACAGGGATATCGACCTATATCCCTCCTCCCATGCACTGCGAAAATCCTAGAAAAGATAATTACTAAACGACTTTTCTGGTTCCTCGAAAAAAGAAAACTTATTTACCAAAACCAAGTAGCCTTTAAAAAAGGAAGGAGCACTATTGATGCACTTCTGCATCTAGACGAATTTATTTCCTCAACCCTCTCTGAAAAGAACCACGTAACAATTCTCAGCATTGACTTCGAGAAAGCATTCGACCGCATTGGTGTTCATGTTATCTTAAAACAACTCGTGGTATGGAAGGTTGGGCCAAAAATTCTCAATTATATAAGATCTTTTCTTACCAATAGACGTTTCCGTATTAAGACCAACTTTGTCTTTTCCACCGTTCATCAACTACAAAACGGTATCCCACAAGGATCCCCTTTATCAGTCGTTCTATTCATAATTGCTTTCAACGGAATAAGTACAGTAATTAACAGTTACAACAAAGTCTGCCATATCCTGTATGCAGATGATCTCATCCTTTTTTCAAAATGTAAGAATTTAACTTTAATGGGAGACATCTTCTCAAACATACTTGATTGTTTATCCAAATGGGGCAACATGTCAGGTTCTAAGATCTCAATTAATAAATGTAAAATATTACATATTTGTAAAAAGATACGATGCTGTAAATCTATATTAGTACATATAAATAATAATTTCATAGTAAACGTTAATTGTGCTAGCATATTAGGTCTTTTATTCGATTCCAAATTTAACTTTCGTAACCATTGTACTTATATTAAGAAAAGTCTTAATTCTAGAGTAAATATTATCAAATACCTTTCTTCAAAAAATAGTTTTTGCAATATCAACACTATCATTAACGTCATTAAATCCATTATTTTATCAAAAATTGATTATGGCCTAGCAATTTATGGAAAATGTTCAAAATCAAGCATTCAACTTATCGCAACACCATACCACGGAGCAGTAAGAAGGAGCATGAGAGCTTTCCGAACAACTCCTATAAAAAATCTTCTGACAGAAGCGGGGTTACCCCAAATTACTGAAAGGTTTGACTGCCTTTCTTCTCAGGTCGTACTAAAAATCAACTCTCCAAGAATATCTCCCATCCATGACGACGCCAAAAAAATACTGGGACGGAAAAAAAGTCCAAAATTCAAATCTGCAATAGCCAAGGCATTAACATCTGCAATTACACTGGACATCCCAATCACCATCCAGAACAAAAAAACGTCGTTTCCACCCTGGATGCCTCCGGAAGAAAGTATAATTACTGACCTGGCATACTTTCCTAAAGCTACAACCAACAACGACATATACAAAACACTATTTTCCGAGATAGCCGAAAACTATAAGCGATTAGGATGGACTATTCTATTCACCGATGGCTCGAAAACAACTGACGGAACGTCTTTTGCTGTTACAGACGGAAATGGATCTGTTATCTCCAAAGGACTGCTGCCCTCATTTTCATCAATCTTCTCAGTCGAAGCTTTCGCCATCCTTAAGGCAATTGAGATGACTCGTAACAAAAAAACCGTAATATTCACAGATAGCTTATCCTCAATTACCGCTATAAAGAACACGAACAACTCTTGTAACACCATCGAAACCATCCGTGATAAACTTATAGCGAAGAGGGGTAACGTTAAACTCGCTTGGATTCCAGGGCACGTTGGGATTAAAGGGAACGAATACGCAGACGCAATTGCAAAATCGGCTTTAATGGAACCGCTCACCACTTTTTACACCTATAACAAAAAAGACCTGAAAAATCACATCACCTCAAATTGGAAATATAGGAAAAAAATTTGCTGGACTGAGTATCAACATCTATACAAAGAATTCAACCCGTCTGCCGAGAAAGTTTTCTTCCCAGGAAATGTATCTATAAAAATGTTGAAAATCTTTATAAGACTTAGAATGGGCCACACCAACATCACCCATAAACATATTTTTACGAAGCAATCACCACCCCTCTGCCATCTATGTGAAGAAAAACCTATCCTAACAGTAAACCATCTCTTGGACTGCCAACAAGTAAATGCAATCTGTCACCAAATCTCTAACCTAAACCTCAAAGGCCTTTTAAGTACGACAAACGAAGAAAATGTAAAAAATGTATATAAATTGATGATAGCCATTAAGTTAGTTAATAATATTTAGAACTTATCTAGCCGAAAGCCCTAGCAGCTAGTGCTTTATTTTGTAATTTTATTAATATTTAATTTACTTATGTATTAATAATTTATAATAATAATAATAATAATAATGAAATTTTACGCTTAAAATCGGAAATTTCAACGCAAAAATGGGCAGGCCTGAGGACGAATCTGAGAAAGCTATTGAAAAATTTAGCCTAGAAGGTAGAAACGAGCGAGGACAAAAGTTAATCGATTTGGATAAGCCCCGACAGAAACACAAAAAACGAAAATTTGTTATTAGAGACAAAAAACAAGTAATCAGTTCAGATCAGAGAGCAGTTAGAGCAACAATGAAGTTGAACCTTAAAAGTGAAAGAAGGAAAATGATAAACCAGAAAACGCCAACGATGTGGGCAACACCATCTGATTCCGAAGGTTCTGTTGAAATGATTTCCAACAAACTATACCAGCACCAAGGTACGAACATAGAAATCCTTACAAACGCAATTAAAGCAGCACAGGATACATATAGCAAAGAAAATACAGAGCAAATGAACACGAAAAACTAAACACTGCCACAAAACAACTTCTTTTCCTTTTCAGAAGACAAAAACAGGACGTTGTAGAAATAAACCGATTGAATAAAGTCGTAATATCCAAGGAAATCGGATGTAACTGTAGAAGAAATGAAAAACAACAAGGCTCCACATGATAGTAGTAGATGCCATTAAAGTAAGTGGAGAAAGACTAATACAAGAAATTACGAAACTGTTCAATATGTGCATTGAGCAAGGAAAAATACCAGTGCAATGGAAAAATTTTGTGTATCTTATCCACAAGAAAGGGTATATTACGAATCTGGAAAATTACAACGAGTCAAGGATTAACGTGAACACCTGTCGGGAAGACATAATTTCCCGGGATGCCCATACATCCATGGGTGAAAGGATACGCCTTGCTATCGCCTGCTGCCTTCCTGAGTATCAATTCGGAAATGTATTTGAGGCACAAGTTCTCTTGCTGATCTTATGGTCACAGCACCCAGTACCTATTTGTTTATCTACAATGCGTCAAACCAACAGAAAGACCCTTCACGCGTTTTGGGTTTACATCACAGCCACCATAACGATCCCACAAGGGGGCCTACGTCAACAAGTCATAAGTCAGGCCCGGACTGAGATCTGGGGGGGGGGGGCTCCTGACTCCCATGGTACCGTGATTTAAGTCCTGGTAGGGACTACCGGTGGTCCAGATGTCAACAAGGCCTATGACCGGCAACTTGCAACTAATAAAATCGTAGCAACCTTCGGTAGCGTCATCTGAAGATGTTTCCGATAAGACCAGTACTTTGCTCTGCCCCCGCTTTTTATTAGACAACGTCATTGATGGACGAAGCCTTGGTCATTGGCCGAGGGCCCTATGGAAAACTACGGACAGATTAGCCGCATCTTTATAAACTGCTGACAAAAATTATAACAAAAAGTATTGAACAAAAGCTCGACTTCTTTCAACCACGGGAGCAAGCTGGACTTAGGAGCGGCTTTAGCACGAATGACTATTTGCGAGCAATAAAATCAGTTATCGAGAAGTCGGTCGAATACAACCGGCTAATAGTACTTTGTTGATTTCCAAAAAGCTTCTGATACAGTCAAAATATTTAGTGTTATCGAAGCGCTAAAGCAATGCAGAATAGACAGAAGGTACCTGCAACTTTTGCAAGACATATACGACAACGCTACAGCATGTGTTGTGCGACATGAAAAAACAAAAAAGTATCGAGTAGAGAGAGGAATCAGACAAGCTGGCACAATTTCACCAAAACTTTTTACAGCGACTCTGGAACATGCGTTCAAAAATCTCGATTGGGACGACAAAGGCATAATTGTCGGCGGAGAGTACCTAAGCCACCTTCGCTTTGCAGATGGCCTAGTTATTACAACTGAGACTATCAGACTATCGACGCGAAAGCAAGGTTGGACGAACAGAAAGCAGTGGGTTTAAACATAAACTTCCAGAAGATAAAATGTATGACTAACATAGTAACCCTAGGAAACCTTCCGACAGCAGATGAAAAGGAGATCAAACAGGCATTCAAATACAAATATCTGAGACACGAATCTAGCATATCAAGAGACAACTAAACCCATGAAATCCAACGACGTATTGGACTAGGCCTTGGACTGCCTTTCGTACGCTGAGTAATGTCGTGAAAATCGAAATTCCTATGCGCCTAAAGAGAAAAGTATTCGACCAATGTATACTGCCCATCATAACCTACGGAGCTGAGACCTTAATTCTTACAAGATGCTCTATTAACGAGCTCGAAATAGCCCAAACAGCAATGGAAAGAACAATGCTGGGTATAACACTAAGGGACCGCTTTCTAAATGAAGAAATTCGACGAAGAACTGGAGTCATTGATATAACCATAGTGCAAAGTGCAAAGTCGACAAAGCAGACAAAGGGTGGACAAACAGACTTAAGGAATGGAGACCAAGAGAAGACGTCAGAAACAGAGGAAGGCCACCATCACTGCGGACTGACGATTTCAACAAAGCGGTTCGGTAAAATTGGATCCAAATAGCTCAGGATAGAAGAACGTGGAAGAATTTAGAAGAGGCCTATGTCCGACTTTAGATCAGATGATGAGAGTTCGTGTGCAGTTCTCGTTCTTCTTTGCAGCGCCACCTTGTATGGCTCTTCGTCAGTCTTCGTCAAACTAAGGGTTTCATTGTAGTGTTCGGGTGAAATCGAGTATATCAGATTGCTTGCTCGCAATATCGCCAGTTGATGCTGGCGACACAGCATTCTTTAAGAGGGATTTGGAGCTCGATCCAGCTCGATCGATTGTCAGCGGTTTAGGACCTCCATTAATTTCTTAACTGAACGCGAACTGCAACATTCCAAAGTACATAGATAAAAGTTGTTTTCCTTTTGCGTTTTCTAGGGTCGTCAACATTAAGTCCATTTATATCCAACGAAGTTCAAGAAATAAAACGTTGGTGAGGAATTTACCCGACCCATTACCATTTCTATTTCGACAACCTGGCTAGATCCCGAAGAATCCTAATGTTATCACAGCTCCAAATATGTGAAAGTAGCTATGCTGGATCGGCCTCCGACATCATCATTGACTCCATCTTATGAGTTATTCCATCAAAACGTCCGCATTTTGCTTTGCTTGGAACATGCATATGCTTTTAAGCTGTCCTTGTGCAGATCCGAAAGTTAAGTTACATTTGCACACAAACACACAGAATGATTGTTGCGATGGGTTCGGATCAAATATAGTGAAGCTATAATTTATGGTGAAGGAAGTTTTACCGGTCTATACTGAGATGAAAGCCCTGAACGAGTTTTTCACGTTTTCTTCTCTTAGTGAAGGCAATTGTGTAACTTTGAAGTGGTGATAATCCCGAATTCCTTGCATCATGTTAAGACAAACTTTGGTGGTGGTCGCAGGTGACGGTCTCCAATTGTTTCTTCCCTTTTATCAAACTAGTAAACATCTATACGTCGCTCACATTTTGCTATTAGAGAATTGCTTGAATTTATCAAAAAAAAAAAACCAGAAACTTTGAACTCAATACTAAATATTGTTTTTTTTTTTTACATTGCAGTTAGTAACAGTACTTGGTTTGCAATGCAGTCAGGAGTTCATTTGTAAATACTACAAGATCCTCACAGCTATGATTTTACCATATTGCGTGAAAGAGGACCGATGTAAAGGACTTCTAGTTCAATTATCTCAATCCACAGACAATTCGATATCGCACATTTTAACTGCTTCCTTCCTCAACATCTATTCGCACATCTACCTCAATGAAAGTGCTGAAATAGGAAACAAGTGCATTGATTTGCTAGTCAAATGCACAGGATCTTCATTGTCCAGCCTCATGCATACAGATGTCAGGGTAAGAATACATGCATTCGTAGTTTACGCCAAAGTTTAATTCTATTTCCTTCCAGCAAACTGTGTCAGAATTTCTGATATTTTACAATCGCAAACCCGAATTCGTCATGAAGGCTTTCAGTTGTCTACTTCTGAATAAATCCACCAAAGAACCGAGCGTCAGTAAACGCACTCAAAATGCCACCACAGAAGAATTTGCTTTATTTATCGCTCAGCGATTCCTCGGTGTAATAACTTACTTCGAATCCTGCCTAAGTGATGCGAATTTCGAAAAATCTCTCAAAGAAGATGTTCTCTACAGTTTGGGACAAATTATTCGTCTAGTAGGAGCACAGCACGTCACCCAGTCACGATATAAGATCATTGCAATGCTAACGTCTGTGATATCGTTAGACGACAAGAACTTGAAAGCAATTGGATTGAAGATTTGGAATATATTTCTGCATATTGTCGACATTCAATCGCTAGGGCCGTCATTGAGTAGGATTGTAGTTGCACTACAACCACTTTTAGCGACTCATGAGAAGGAAGTCGACGTGATTTACAAGTATTTGATTTTGGAAAATGGAAACCTACTGGGTTCTTATATATCCGATCTTTACTTTATTGATGAAATGGACGTATCGGCCGATTTAAAGACCTGCGTAAGAAGGCAAACCGATGCGCTGTTTAAAAGTGGAAAATTCGAAGACTTGTTGCGGTTCTTTCTTAAACAGATAAGCAATGAAAATCTGCAAGTAAGGATACGAGCATTGAAGTTTTTAAAGGAGTTCTTGGTTAAGCATAGGACGGAGTTGAATAATTTTATTGTGGGTAAGTTAAAATTACTTAAAACGTAAAACTGAAGATTTCTTCTTGGTTGAAGAGCTGTTGAGTGTCTTAATAGAAGCCATTTTGAAAACCATTTCGTGAAATGACTCGCACAGGAAACGTTTCTCGCAAAAGAGCAATATAGAGGATAGAGCGGCTTTTGGGTTTTCTAAGCACATTTGGGGCAGTTCTTCTTAGTAACAAAACCTTGAAAGTGTCCGATTGCAAGAAAACTATTTTTCGTTTAAATTGTGATCAATTTCATACATTTCCAGCATCCAATTTGCAAAGTTACTACGCTCGCTCATCGACCGACAAAATATTTACCTTTTCGAACTGTTTCAGCGATATGCAGCACATTTTTTGACATTGCGACATACATAGCGGTACTCAAAATAAAACATTTTGTTGGAAAACCCTGCACATTCTACAATGTTACTTCTTCCAGCTTACTGGGTCTTACCTTGTTTTTTTTATAGAATTTGTCTATGTCGCTATTCTACTTGACCTGCCTGGGCCACTGAGCTTAACTTAACTGTGATCAGAGAGGTAAGCACTCGTAGCCTCTCACACCGGGTGGTCACCATTCCAATTGCGTTTCCGGGCACCTGTAAGTCTCCAATATCCTGCACATGCATCGGCGCGGCGGGACCAAACCGATGCCTTAAAGCGCCGGTCACCTTCCGAAGGCATCGTCTCTTCATGTTATTGAGCTTGACCTTTCCACGAAAACTCCTTAACTGTCTTTATCTAACTTACTCGTATATCTAGGAGAAATTTGTTACCTCAGTGTTGTGGAGCCGAATCCACCACAACTCGTTGTACTGCTTTTCTCTTTCATTTGAGGCTCTTTCTCACCAATAACGAACTGAATGGTAGCTTCTTAGTCGTGAAATGCTAGACAGGGCATTCCATAAGCAAGTTGTACGGCTTAGGAACGAATTAGGATATTTCTGAGTGCGTCCGAAAGTTGGCTTGAGGGTATACTGATAAGCATTCATAGCGAGACGGATGTTACAGTTAAAAGTTTGAAGGGGCGGAATGCAACGGACGATTTTAATGGACCACTGGTGGTGGAAATAGCGATAAAACAAAGTGAAACAGGACACATCAAGGGTATCAATTGACTGAGTGATTAGTACCACCTATGAGTTGTATCGCACGGTTTTGAATCGTATCTAGCAGGTGCTGAGATGTTTTGAGCGCACTCGACCAATATTATTATTATTATTATTATTTATTAACAATATAATATAAAATTATAATGCTAACTTAATTTCTAGTGAGCACTAGCTGCAGGGGCTTACGGCTCTTATAAATATGGTGTGCATATTAACTTATACTATAAGGTTACATTTTTTTTTAAAAGAACTTAATTTGAAAATATTATTAATGCTAGGGTCTTTTAAAATTTCAAGGACAGAAGAGTTTTTGAAAATATCGGTTAGGATGGACGGCGGGAGAGGGCAGTTGCCTAGCCCCAGAATGTGGTTTATGTCTATAGTAGAGTGGCATGTTCCGCAGATTGAAGCGATTTCTTTTTGGAGCAGGTGTTGATGCGTTGTGGCTGTGTGTCCCAAGCGAAGCCTTACGAAAATGGTATTGTCGCTTTTTGAAGTGGAAGTGGGGTATATTGGGTGGGATCTATTTATGTTTATACCTTTGTAGTGGTGTTGGTAGGAGTTCCAGTCGATAAGTAGGTTGTTGCGAATAATAGTCTGAGAAGTTTTAATAAGATCTACCTTGCTAAAGTCTTTGAACTTAATAAGCGGCATATTGTGAGCAAGACTGGCTTCCTTGTCCGCGTGCTCGTTGCCTTGGATGCCTACATGCCCAGGGACCCACATCAGTTTGATTTTTTTTGGGAATCTTATAAGATAATCTCTGATTTGATTGACAATCCTGGTGTTGTTGTTGGAGTTTTTTACTGCTTGAATAACTGATATACTATCCGCAGATATAATATATTTGCCCCCAATGCCAGATATCACTTTCGCGGCTTCTAAGATGGCTAAGGCCTCGGCTGTAAAGATTGAAGCAAAATCATGCAGTATCCCTGTGCGTAGTACTGAACCATTTTCAAGTGTAACTGCAAACGAGGTGCTGTCAGCTGTTTTTGATCCATCAGAAAATACGAAATTCCAGCCTTTAGATTTAAAATTTGAGGATATTTCCTGGAAGATACGACAGTAAATTGACTTGTTGGTGTTGGATTTTGGTAGATCAGCTAGGTCGAGAATGAAAGATTTGGAGTCCAATAGCCAAGGAGGATACAGAGGTGTGTATTTTCCTACATGTTTTAGCGGCAGATTAAGTTGAACAGCAGCTTCGACCACGTGGGTGATCGCAGATGGTAACCTTTTAACTCGTATGGAAGAAATAGCGTGTTTGAAATGTTTGTAAACAATAGAACCACTTTGGAATGAGAGCTTAGCGATGAGTCTGGTTTTTGAATTTAATATACGTTCCTCTATTGATGGAAGTCCAGCTTCGACCAAGATGTTTTTTATGGGAGTTGTAGGAAAAGCGTTAATGCTTCTTCTTGCTGCTTGATGATATAGCGGCTTGATTATCCTGAGTGTTGATTTGGGGCTGTTGCCGTATATACAAAGACCGTAATCGATTTTACTTAGAATAAGAGTTCTAGATATACTGCAGAGGGTATTTAAATGTACATTACTTTTCTTACAAGCTAGGTAGTTTACAATATTAACTCTGTCAGCTAGGCTCTTCTTAAGTTCTATAACATGATTCTTCCAATTATATTTATTATTAAAAAATAAACCTAGTATCTTTAAACAATCAACAGGTGTTATTTGGATATTGCCTATTTTTAGAACGAAACCGGAGCAAGACAGTTTGCGACAAATGTGAAGTGTTTTACATTTGTCTAGCGAAAGTCTTGCACCAGATATGCTTGACCATGAAAAAATATCCTTGATGATATTTGAAAAGAGATCATTTGTTGTATTTAAGTCACTGGATTTGCATAGAATGTAGATATCGTCTGCGTAAAGGCAGTGATCTACTGACTTGTGTTTCGAAATGATGTTACTTATTTCATCAAAAGCGATAGAAAATAAAACTACTGACAATGGGGAGCCTTGCGGAATACCATTGTGTAGAGGAAATGTTGATGAAAAAGTGTTGTTAGCTTTTACACAGATTTTTCTGTTTGTTAAAAATGCTTTTACATAACCAATGATGTTTGGCCCAATGCCCCAGATTTTGAGTTTGTTTAATATAAGATGCATCCCGATTTTGTCGAATGCTTTCTCAAAATCTAACGATAAAATGGTCACGTGATTACGGGCTGATAAAGCATTAGTTACGTACTGGTCAATGTGAAGAAGGGCGTCTTCACAACATCTCCCTGTCTTGAAAGCAACTTGATTGCCACTCATCAGATTTTTTCTCTCTATGAACCATTGGAGTCGTTTTGCAATCATCTTTTCGAGTAATTTTGGTGTACATGAGAGGAGAGAAATGGGTCGGTAACCATTAAGGGAGCAAATATCTATTTTTGGTTTTGGAAGAGGGACTGCACATGCGGTTTTCCAACTGAGGGGGATGTTGCCTGCCGTAAGGATTTTGTTATAGAGCTTGACGAGTCTAGTTTTTATTTCTAAGGGCAAATTTTTGATCATGAAATTTTGATATGAAATCCTATCCCTACTGGGAGTCTTACCTTTCATTTTCGAAAGTCAGCTTTCGAGTTCATCAATAGTGAAATGTTGCTCTATTTGCCGGGCTGGAGAATTGGCTGCAACAATTTGTATTGTGTTGCTGTGAAACATGTGTTTCATTGTGCGGAATTGTTGGGGGAAATTGGTGTCTGTTGACTCAGCGGACCAATTTTTGGCGAAGAGGTTGCAGATTCCCAACGGATTCGAGAGAGGGCCTTTAGAGGAGTTGATACATTTAATAGTTTTAGGGGAATAGTTACCCGTCAAGTATCGGATGTTATTTCAGATTTTGGCAGGTGAGGAGTTTCTGTTAATAGATGACGTTAGCTCTCGGATTTGCAAATTTTGATCTGTCGTCGAAATCTAGCGTTGCTCTTTTTGTAATTTCTTAAATTTGGATCATTGGGAAACTTTTTGAAATCTTTCCAGGCCTTAACTTTTATATTTCTAAGCGATTCTAAATTGGGGTTGCACCAAGGAACTTGTTTTTTCGGTGTCTTAGGGAATGTTTGGGGTATAGATTGATTTGCTGCCCATCTAATTGCATTTTGTAACAAGGCGGCTTCATGGTTTATGTTACAACCTATATCTTTACCAAGCAAATATTTAGAAGTAAGGTTTTGATATTTTTCCCAATTTGCTTTGTCAGTTTTGAAATTGGGCAGGTGAGGAATTTTATTTTGGGACCTGTTGTCTAGGACGATTGTGGTGATGATGGGGAAGTGTTCGCTGTTGTGGAGAGAGTCTAAGATGACCCAATTAATTTTTGGCAGAAGTTCTGGTGAGCAGCATGTTACATCGATGTGGGTGAAAGTTTTATGGGTGGAAAAATGTGTAGGAGATCCGTCGTTCAATATTTTAAGGCTGGTTTTTAAAAAGAAATCTTCAAGAATAGCTCCTCTGCGATTTGTGCTAGGAGAACCCAACAATGTGCTCCAGGAATTAACGTCTCCAACCAAGAGAAAGAGAGTATGGATTTGCCTTGTGATATTTTCCAAATCGTGTCTGGAAAAGGATTGATCAGGCAAAATGTAAATAGACACGACAGTAATTTTGAACGAAAGCTGTATCTCTAAAGCTATCGTCAATATGTTGGAGGAAATAGGTATTTTCTTATGAGGAATATTAAGTTTTATTAGAACTCCAATACCCTGTTTCGAGGAAATGTTGTTGGGGAAATTGTAGAAATAGCCGGTGTATGATTTGGGAAAAATTGGTGTTTTGCGGTAGGGGATATGTGTTTCTTGAAGAGATATTATGCATGGAGTTTCTTTTTTTATTAAAATGTTAAGTCCATCAAAGTTGTTTACATAACCTTTAAGGTTCCACTGTAAAGTCTTGAGAGCCAACAAATTTTGTTTAAGTGGGGAAATAGGCACATTCCTACTACTACGACGTAGTGAGGAGGTGTAGGGTTTTCCTGTGTGTGATGGGTTTTGTTGTAGGAGATGGTTGGAGAAGAGGAGCACTCGACCAGATGTGGGCATTGTACTCTAATTACGGGCGGATAAATTTCCGATCAGAGGGGGTGAAGTATTTCTCACATCGTTTGAGGAAACCTAGACCTTCGCAGCATTTTTTACGACACCGAATATGAGGTCATTCCAACGTAAGTTGTTATTGACACCCATACCGAGAATGGAACGTTTTAACGACAGCATATATGTAGCATTGTGTTTTGGAAGCATTCAATTCTACTCTGTTAGTGGTTCCCCAATTGGTTATGCTGTTGATATCGGTATTTAATGAGATTAGCATACGCTGCAGGGACGTGACTCAGAGAACGAATATGAAAAGCAGAGAGTACTGTCATCGGCCAAGAAATATATTAGAAGTAGCAGACAAGAGATCGTTGAAAAAAATTAAAAAGAGTGTCGGAGACAGAGCGAAGCCCTGGGGCACATCACCATTTATTTTGTGAATGTCAGGCTTGAAACCATCTAAGACAACTTGAATTGAACGTTCTGAAAGGTAGTTTCTAATCCATTGAAGAAGAGAGTCGTCGATCCCAATTGAACGCAGTTTCGACAATAGAGCCTGATGCCAAACTCTGTCAAATGCCTTAGAAATATCAAGTGCATCTATCTTGATGCACGCTTTGGTTCCACTTTTCGATGAGACATGCCATCAGATCACTGGCGGTCATTAAGTAGTTTTCGTGTTTCAAGATATGTCATGAGCTGACGATTAATCAGCGTCTCCATGACCTTGGAAAGAAGGGACGTAAGTGCAATGGGTCTGTAGGAGGAGAGAGAAGAACATTCGCCTTTTTTTAGGGACGGGCTGGACAAATGCTGTTTTCCATCTGCTCGGAAAGAGCCTTAAAGAGTAGGATTGATGAAAAAGCTTACGCAGTGGTTTTGACAGCGAGCGAGAAACCCTCTTCAGGAGAAGGGGAGATATACGAGGGGCGTTCAATATATTCTCGGTATCGATATGTTATTTTTCAATATAATCTCCCCTAACATCAATGCATTTGTTACATCTTGAGATAAGCTTTTTTAAACCCTCAAAAAAATAAATTTCCTCTTTCTCTGCAAAATACCCATTTATTGCCGACTTGAGTTCTTCATCATCCGAAAATCTTTTTCCACGAAGACATTTTTTCAAATCCGGAAACAGGAAATAACTACTAGGGGCAAGGTCTGGACTATAGGGTGGGTGTTGGATTTCTTCGAAACCACAATCTCGCGCAGCAGCCTTGGACACTCGCGCCGTGTGAACAGGAGCGTTATCATGAAGAAGCAACACACCCGCTGCGAGTTTACCCCGTCTTTTCTTTTTAATTTCCTCCCGCAAATTATGCAAAGTGGAAGCGTAGAATGTGGCGTTGATGGTTCCACCTTTTTTTCTGTACTCAATGAGCAAGATTCCCATTGAGTCCAAAAAACTGTGGCCATGAGCTTCCCGGCAGACGGAGTGACTTTGAACTACTTCGGGGGGTCTGTTCCTTTTTTATGCCACTGCATGGACTCTTGTTTGCTTTCAGGGTCATAGTGGTGGACCCATGTTTCGTCCCCAGTAACAATTCGATCCATAACACCGTCCGCGTTCCCACTACACATCTCCAAAAGCTCTCTACAGCATGCGATTCTCACTTTTTTCTGAGGCGCTGTGAGCATTCGTGGCACCCACCTTGCACTGACCTTTGAAAGGTTAAGATGGTCATGAAGAATGGTGTGAATGGTACCAATTGAAAGCTTGGTGATCTCTGCCATCATTTTCACCTTTATTCGGGCATCCTCAAGAACAAGTTTTTCGACTTCTTTGATGCTTTCTCCCGTACAAGCAGTAGCCGGGGCGCCGGAGCGGGGGTCGTCTTCAATGCTCTCTCTGACTTGACCACTTTTGCACAGTTGATAATGAAGGTGCGGAACCCTGGTAAACAGCCACCATCTCTTCATGAATAGTTTTTTGACTTTTTCCTTGCTTAGTGAGAAATTTAATTACAGCGCGATGCTCAATTTTCACCATCATTGTCTCAGTTGCCATTATGATTCTGTTTAACTAGATATAAAACGCGAATTAATAATCACATTTATATGAAATTTTACATGAATGCACTAAAATAATAGTATTACTTGATAAATAAGTCAATGTATATATACAACCACAGCTTCACCCCGATACCGAGAATATGTTGAACGCCCCTCGTACCATCTGGACCAGCGGATGTACGAGTATATGGAGATCTTTGAGTACTCTTGCTACTACACGAGTGGAAAGTAAGTTCGTCCCATTGAAGTTTCGACGCATTCAAGTGTTGGCCGAAACAAAGCACAATCTTCAAGTGTTGAGCAAAGTGGAATGTCATTGTAAATGAGCGCTGGATGGACGATGAGGCAGAATTTCTGATATTTTCGACGAAAATTGTTACTACCTACGGGACATTGTAGTATTTTTTGTCGTATTGGAATGCTTAAGAAAGGCGTTGGGGTCATTTGAACTCGTTTGAACTTCTTCCTGCTATCTTCTGTCGGGTTGGTCTTGTAGGACCGAAAAAACATTTCTCTAACTCTGACGGCTCTTTACAGCTCGAGTCGTACCATGCCTTCTCTGTTGGTTTGTTAGTCTTCATCCGATGAAGGATAAAGCATCTCATTCCAAAGAGAATAGTGTCAGTGATCACATCAGCAGTGCCATCCACGTCGTTATCGAGGAAACATAACGGCCGAATCGTTTCTCTTACTTTGTGGTAGAGGTTCGAGAGATTAGTTGATATGATACAGTGGTCCGTCGAGCCTAGAGGGGAAAGCCCATCAACGGTGTACTTATCAGGGTGAAAAGTTGAAAACAAGTCCAGCTTGCTGGCGGTATGACTATCAACGTCTGCTAATCGTGTGAGCTCATTTACAAGCTGAGTTAAGTTATTTTCCGCAGCGAAGATTTCAACACACGGTCTTCCGGGTGATGTCTATCCAGAATGTCTAAAGCACCCAGAATTGTGTACATTGATACAGTTTTTTCAATGGTGTCAAACAGCGTATCAAACTCGTTAAAGGTCGAATTGTTGTCCAGTTTGGGGCTTCTGTGAATAAAGCAATAGTGGATAGTTTGTTTACGGAGATGGAATTGAATTCCGGATTGGAACATGAACTACATTGTGACGGAGTTTGGTAAGCTACATCATTATGCACGTAATTGGCGAGATCGGGGTGAGAGAATAATAATGGCATTAGTTCGTAGCCAGGTAACTTCAGGTCAGAGTGATCTCGAAGGTGTGGGCGGGGATCTACCTGTGTTTCACTAAGTGCCAAACCAGCTGGGATGTATGTACAGACGTGGACGTACGCAGAAAAGTGATTACTTTTTAGCCCACAAATATTGGCTATATTTACTCTAAATTCCCGAGTCATTACAACAAATCCAGTCGTTGGTTAGTAATGCTGAGAATGAGTCTGGTTTGGATTTGCCTCACTCTGAAAACGGACACTTTGCTTGTGCTAGAGCCGATTGAGCCAAGTGGAGCCACGTCAGTAAACCCGACTTTCGATAAAAATAGGAGACGACTTCAACTTCCTTAAGAGCACTATTCGCTAACTGCCGTCGCAAGCCATGATCTCGTGAATTCATACATCAGCTGTAGACCGAGATCTTTTCATAAAAATTTCCTCATGGTTGACGTATGAAGGCCAAACTGTTGCGATCGCCAAATTGACAATACCGGATCTTCCGCTACACATTCTTCCACAAAACGACTAACGCGAGCTTAGTTGATCAATTATGAGTACCAAAAAAATGACGTAATCTTCTATGCGTTTCACGTATTGAAGACCACTTTTCAAAATAAGTTTAATACGGATACGGAAGTGTTCTTCTGTTCTACGTTTATTGATGATGATTTGTCGAACAATGCTAAGCATAAATGTCGAAGAACGTTATTCCTTTCCTATCTATCCGGCAAAAACAAAAGAAAAAACGCTCTTCAACTATGGGTGCCGAAGGACTTTTCAAACTCAACCAGACAAGCATTGGTACATTGATCCTTGCAGTTATTCCATTATATGTCGGAGATTAGCTTCCACGCAGGACGAATAGGTGCATACCTCGCCCTAAAACCAGTTACATTGTTTTCCTCAGCCCACCCGAATAGCGCTTTATCGACTTTTTCTCAAATATGTTGCTAAATAATATTCGAAAGTGAACGGAGGGTTGGCGTTATCCCTGCTTGTCGCCACCCTATAGATTTATACCATACCAATGGTCAGTTCTTTGTCTTCTGTGGAATTCAGAAACTTCGAAGTGATATTCCCCTCTGAACAATTGACTTATCTGTGGGAGCATAAGCAGACTACTGATTTTTATGAGCCGATTCTTGTTGTTGCAATATATAGTAGACTTACAGATTTCCTGTAGTTGATATGATGATATCAAAATCAATCATCTGTGCATCTATCATAGATCAGGAATCAGAGCCAAGGATACTTAAGGGGCTTTCTCACATGCAGCCGAGACAAACCGCTGCCAGAAGTCTGGAAAAAGCAACACAAATTTTCATGAAAACCTGTTCCTAGAAACCATAGTGTAGATCCAAAGGAACTACCTCGGTAACAAGCCACAAGTCTTCCGAAAGCTCCTTTACACAACCAGAAAGCCTATAGCGCTTTCAAGATTGTCGACGAGACATGTTTAGTCCAAAGAAGTTTGTTATAGAGGATGACACCAAAATAAACTTAGCTGAATTGGAATAACAATTGATGCCTTCGAGCACTAAGTGAGTCAGACCAATCCGCTTCCTCCTTGTCAAGAGAATAACAGAAATTTTGATACGACTGACTTAAGGCCAATTTTTAGTGCACCAAACGTGGATCACATCTAGGCCGGCCTGCGTTTTAGAGTCGCTATCCATGTTCTAACAGACAGTACAGATATAATATATTATGTCTGGCCGTAGATGTTGGAACTATGTGTTGAGAACTTTAAGCAGTGAGTATATTGTATGCAGTCAGCATTCGCAATCAGGACTTTATTGCTCAGCATTGCTTTTTTCTACAAAACTAGTGATTTGTCTGCGAGAGACAGAAGCCGTCAAAAGTTGCGTTGCCGGAAGCATCTTCAATTTCAATGAAAATGCCCAGCGCACCTTCAATTCCGCCCACCAAATTTTGCATGTAGGTTGGTAGGAATGTTCCCTCTTGGACAGAGGATGCATTCGCACAACAGTTTTGTTCATATGAGGCTCGACCATTCTCTCCATCCTCACCAATATGAAGGAAGTTAGACTAATAGATGTGAAGCTATTGTCGAGTCATCTTTTCCCATTTTCGGCATGAAGGCTAACCTCACTATTCGCCAGGGTTTCGGTATGTATGCCAGTGTCAGACCAGCAGTAAAGATTCTCTTCAGAGTTACCATCAGGTGGTCTATATCATTTTGCAGCCTAACTGGACATATGGTATGCCATAGGACTTGGTTCTGATAAGGTTGGGAAGTGATTTTAACCTGGGTGAATTCCCCCTTTTGAGGACTTTGGCTAGTCTGCTACTGACTTCACCTTCGAAATCTGAACTAGGTTCTTAAATGATTTCTTTAGAAGTTCTCGGGTTTCCTTACGTAGTTGGTACAAATCCACGATCCACCGTGGAACGGGTGATCTGGCTGTACATGTCAGTTTAAAACATTTGGTGATCGAAACGATCATGTTTTGAACTGAGTCTACGGATAATAATGTTCAAACTGGGGTTGCTCGCTTGGGATCCGTATTGTGCGTGGTTAGCCTGTACCGGTCACTGTAATTTTTTCAGTTCCAGTCTACAGGAAGTAACCAGCTGATGCTATAGTTAGAATATTCGTCGCGTACAACTCAAGTTTCTACTCAATCAATATAAGCCCCACTAGTAGTGTAACTGGTTGCCTCTAGTTTTGGGTGGACTATTTCCCCGTGCCGGATGTCTACATAGCGTTAAGATCTCCATCTAGAAAGAACACATTTTTCTCCAATTCAAAATGAATTCAACGTAAACGTATTCGAGTTCAGTAATAAATTGATTGGGATTAGGTACTTTAACACCACGTACAATCTCCAAGATTATGTAGCGATGCTTCATGTACCACTGAGCCATACTGTAATGAGGTACAATAACTTGCAATAGGTTAGGTTAGGTTAAATAGGAGTATGATGGATATGCCATCATACAGACACTAGGCACTAAAACGGGTCAATCGCGGTCCCTGTGGAACCAATTGAGTTTGTCTTCAAATGGCAAATACCTAAACAATCGCGTTGGTGAAACAAGAGAAAGCCAAGAAGGCCTTTGAAGTTCGTGTCGTCTATTTCCTCTAGGTTTTCGAAAAAGTATTTCCCTAAAAATTTTCTTTGCCTCGCATTCACACAGTGTGTTATGTCCTCAACAGTTTGTAGATCACCACAGAATCTGCGGATTTCCGTATCTGTCAATTTGAGTCTCTTTGCATGCTGCCGCAGGAGACAGTGTCCTGTCAGGATTCCTATTACTGGCCTACGCCTATCCCTGTTTAGTTTTATAAACTTACTAGATCTTTTGCCGTCAAGGGCCTTGGGTACCCTGAGTCCTTAAAGACTTGACCACCTTAGATTGGTAGTCTTTGTGATTTTTTTCCTCGATAGTGCCACTCACTATGCAAAGGGGTGGTTTGATATTGGCAACCTCACTATTGTTGAGTAGCCCTCCTTTTCTTACAAGCTCGTCCGCTTATTTATATCCTTTAATACCGCAGTGTGCTGGCACCCAGCACAGCCTTACCCGGTTCTGACTGCATAGTGCATTGAGCACTGTGCGACAGCCCTTGACTGTATCAGAGTTGACGTTGGTTGATTCCATTGCCTTGAGCGCCTGGCTATCGATGTATATAGCGATATCTCTTCTAGATACCGATCTCGTGCATTAGCTCAGCCGCCCTGAGGACAGCCAGGACCTCTGATTGGAAGACACTGCTTGCACCCGGTAGTCTTATAGACACTCCTACTTCTGGGTTTTCTGAGAAGATACCAGAACCTGTTCTTCCACTGTTTTCGAACCATCTATGAAAATTGCAATTTCATTTGACCTGATTATTGCATTTTTTCCCAGTCCTCCCTACGAATATACTCATATTATATCATACGGAATGTCGAAGTCGACCAGGTAAATCGTTTTCTTGTTTGTTGCTTTCCACCATACTAGTGCGCCGTATGTAAGTATGGGTCTTAGCACCACCTTATACAGGCAGTACACCATACCAGGTTTTAAGCCCCAAATTAAAGGCACTATATGCCTTTTTGATTCCTTCCGCTACATTGCGATTCCAATTCAGTTTTTTGTCCATATACCTCGCGCTCACCGAAAGGGCAGTTCCATTCCGTTGAGTTTTGAAAAGAACCAGTTCCGTTTTGGAAGGGTTTGCATTGAGGCCACAGCTTTTTGCCCAAGTGCTGATCATTTTCAGGGTAACCTCCATAATGTCGCTTAAAATATTTAAGTATTCTCCCTGCACTATTATGACCACGTCGTCTGCGTATGCCGCGGCACTTATACCCATTGTACTAAGCTTTTTGAGGATGTCATTGATAACCAGCACCCAGAGGAGTGGGACATGACTCCACCCTGCGGGGTTCCCCTGATTACGGACATTCTGACCGAGCTTTGCCCAATCGAACAGTTTATTTTCCTGCTTGCAAGCATGTTGCACACCCAGTTCGTAATGCCGTGTTCAATGTTAGTGTCTACTAGAGCATTTTTAATAGCGGTGCACTGGACATTATTGCAGGCTCCTTCAATAATCGAGGAAGGCCGCCATCGCAAACTCTCCGAAGTATAGGCTCTTCTCTATTATCCCCACCACCTCGTGCAGGGCGGTTTCCACAGATTTTCCTTTCATGTAACTACGCTGTGACTCAGTCAAAAAGCCATTACTGCATCTATTCCTAATGTGAATCTCTAATAATCGCTCCAGGGTTTTAAGCATAAATGATGACAGACTTATTGGTCTGAATCTCTTTTGCTGTTATTTGCCCCTGTTTGCCAGCCTTAGGTATAAAAAAAACCACCTTAACTTCCCTCCAAGCTATTGGTGTGTACGAGTACCCTATTTTTAGACTGTGTCTAAGAACTTTCCACATTTATTGGATTGCCACCTCCGGTGCTTTCTGTAGAATAACATCCGGACCGGGAGATTTGTATGTTTCCTGTGGTGGATAGTTCCTACCACGTCTTGGAACTTCTCAACGTTTTTTCACTGATCGATTGTTAGACGACCGCAAGACTCCAGCTCGCTAATCACAACAACGAGAAGCTCGTCTTTCAGGTCGCTTTGCTTACAACGCAATGTGGATGAAGTACCAGCCTTCACCTTTTTTGCATCGTTCAGCTACACGACGTCGTCAGATCTGCTTCTCTTGCTGCTGAAATCTGCCTTCTTTCCAGGGACGCTAGCCCCCTCTTTTAATTTAGCCGCGTAGGAGGTAGAGGACGTTCGCTAAAGCTGCTGGGATCACATATTTTTCTACCTTTTGCCTAAAGTTACATAGCCAAACCCTTACCATTTGGTGTACGTTCTTCGCGCTCTTAACAGCGGTGATGGCGGCGGCAGGCACAGCGGCTGAGCCAGCTGTTTCCACTTTTTCTACCACAGCAGCCTCGCCCTTCTTTCTTTGCCTATGGAGGTAGCTTTGGCAGCGGATGTTCCAGCAGCCTTGGCTATTCCTTTGTCCGAGGTCCTGCCCTGTGTATCACCGGTGTGAGTACCAGCCTGCTCACCAGTGAAGTCGCTTTCGTTAGTGAGTGTTCTTTCGAACACCTCACTATCGCTAAACAGTAGCTCCACTTCTTCTATTTCCCTTATTAGGAGGGAGATAGATGAAGTCGAGATTTCGTCTTCACTCACCTCTAACTCTTCCTGAACGGGGATTGCCCGTGTTGCGTTTTGTGTTTTGTTTGTTTTTGACAGCGCTGTCAAACCTGGGTAAGGCTAAGTATAACATTCCCGCGCCAAGGCGCCTGAGAGAGCTCGTTCGCAGTTGGTTTGATCCCCAACACCCCACACCACCACTGGAATCAGGTTTGGCAGTTCTTAGTTCACCACTCCGTAGTCAGTTGAGTCTTTGCGACTTAAGCAGATAACGCTGGCGTCAAGGTGCCTGCCACGCGGAGGAATACCTTACACTTGCTTATTTTATCACTTTGCAGGTTCTTGATGAGGTTGGGTAGCGACTGATTCAAATATTGTGTCGTCTTCCCGACTTCCGACTTCCTTTGCAGCTCAGGTTTTCTTTTTTTCGACTGCACCAAGCCTGAACTTTAATAGAAATTTAAGTTTTTAACATTTCTCAATACGCCGATACATATTTACAGCGCCAGAAGAATTCTTTCATTGTCTCCCTATTCATCTTTCTTTATTTTTGTTAGAATGATCACATACGAGTATATGGCTTCTATTTCATGCCCCATCATTCAAGTTTTCTGTACTCATCTCCACTTTATCAATTTCAGGTCAGACTGAGTTAAATCCCCTTGTCGAATCAGTCGTGGATAACCTGATGAATGGCTGTCGACATGTGGACCGCACATTACAGCTCATTTCTGGAAAATGTCTAGGCGAATTGGGTGCTATCGATCCCAGCTACATGTCACCAAATTATGCCAAAGAACAAAAACGATTCTCTCTCAGCATTCACACTGACACTTTCGCAATAACCGCTCTCACCGAACTTTGTCGGGCCTATCAAAAGAACATCAAATACGTGGACAATATTTCGGTTGCTATCCAGGAAATTCTAGCCATACAAGGTGTCAACCCAAAGGATAACAAAAAAATTAATGTCTGGGAGGCCATTCCTGCTCATATGCATCACATAATGGAACCACTCTTAAGTTCATGCTATTCAGTGGCACAAAAGGGATACAAGAGTAAAGCGCACCCTGTGTTTGGCAGCAGCTTCTCTCGTACATATGAAGATTGGGCATTCTGGTGGGCTTGGAAATTAGTTGAATTGATACGCGATGCTGATACCAAGAAGCTATTGTGTTCATTCACGCCCAGCATTCGAAAAGACAACAACATGTTGGCGTTGTTTTTGCCGTACATTCTTGTACATGCCTTGCAGGAGTGTACTGAGGAGGAAATGGAATTGGTGTATGAGGAATTACAGGCAGTTTTCCTACACGCAATCAACGGTGGATCTAATACGTTCAACAAGGCTGACATAGAGACATCTGTCTTGAAAGAGATTTATCCTACACAGTCATTTAGAGAGCCGTCGCAGTCTGGAAAGTCATTTTCGTACAATGTAGGCGATGCGTGCGCCAAAATTTGCTTTGAGCAGATAGATTTTCTCTATCGATGGATGAGGGAATTGGCACGAATCAATGTACAAGTTGAAACTGTTTCCAGCAGCGAAAAGGACTATGGCCGCATCAAGCGACTGCTGGAAAAATTCGACAAATCTCAACTGGCTAGAGCGAATTTCAACTGTGGAGAGTACGCCAGAGCTTTGATGTTCCTCGAGTCACATATAGAAGACGACAAAGCCAACATGTTGCAAGAGAATCTTTCGTTTCTTATTGAAATCTACGCAGAGTTACTGGATCCAGATTCCGTGGAAGGTGCCGTACACATGAAAAAGACCAGTCTAACTCTACCCGAGCAGATATTGGTGAATAATATCGTTGACCGACCTCAGGAGAATATAGCTTGCTACGAGCAAATTATGATTCGTCCAGAGCAACTGCAGCAAGAGCACATCCTTGGGATCATAAACAGTTACCTCAGACTGGATCTCCCTGAGACTGTGATGAATATCACAAGTGGCTTGTGGGGAAAACTCTCTGAACGCTACACCGATGACTTCTTCAAAGAATGCCAAGCTGAGCCGCTATTACAATTAGGATGCTACGACGACATAGAGTTGCTACTAGAGGATCCAGTTGTTAGTAAAAATCCTACAAACTGGAATGTCCAGTGTGCCAAAGCCGTACGAATCTTTCGTAATCAAGCCATCGAACTTGAAGACTTCCAGTCCGAAATGGATGAAATCCGTTCGAACGTCTTAAGTACCATGAAGATCCTAGGTGCTGAGCACAACAATTATCACAAAGTGTACTCTGAAATCCTGAAGCTACAGCTTCTGACTGATGTTGAAAAGAACAAGTCTCTTGTCCAAATCCTTGTAGCTGAGAACGACCAGGATAAATGCACCGACGCTGTGAACGAATTTTTTGCCGACTGGAACGATCGATTGTGCTTCCTCCAGCCAACGGTAAGAATTCTCGAACCATTGCTTTGTTTGAGGCGAAATCTGCTTGCTGAAACGAAGACGCTTATGAAATCAGCACGGGAGGACATATCCGAGACCATCAACAAACTCATTGACGATGAAATAGGCAAACTTTGGATCCAGAGTATACAAATGAATTTAGAAGCTGGAGGGCTCCAGCAAGCCAGTCTGTCTATCATGAAGGCAGAGGAATACTCTCCAGAGACGCTGTTTATTGAAAAAGCTAAGCTGCTGTGGCAAAGTGGTGACCAAACCAAGTCTTTGAAGCTTGTGTCGGAGAAGATTATTGAAATAGAAGCAAAGGGATCAATACGTTCTCAGGAGAAAACCAACCGCCTGCTCTACTCTGAAGCAAAATTCCTGCAGGCCACCTACAGTGCTGAATCGATGAAAATTTGTGCTGAACAGAATCTGCTCTACTTCAAGCAGGCCATTGAGGGAAATAAAAATTCCGAGAAATGCCTAGTCAACATGGCGCAGTACATGGAAAAGATGTACGCATCTCTAACTGAGTCTGAGCAAAATTCTGAAACTGGACGTGTTATGCTGTATGAGATCATGGTACACTACGCAAGAGCTATGAAAGCAGGCAATGAGAGTATGTACCAATCTATGCCGCGTCTTTTGAGTATTTGGTTTGATTTTACTTCGCCAGAAGGTGAAAATGATACCACAAATGCGGCTACCCAACAAATGAGCGCAAAGATGACGGATCTTGTCTCCAAGTGTTGTGCAGCTCTACCTACGTACATATTCTACTCAGCATTCTCTCAAATTCTTAGTCGTATTTGCCACCCATCACAGCAGGTTTTTGAAGTGCTGAAGACAATTGTGATCCTTTTGTTGGAAAAGTACCCCAATCAATCGTTGTGGATGCTATTGCCAGTGTTAAAGTCGTCATATGCCACACGTGCCAAGCGTTGTCGTTTGATTTTGAGTGACAAGCGCCTCTCTAAACGTGAGATAGTGAAATTTGTCGATGACTTCAATTCATTGGCCGATAAACTCATTCAGTTAACGACAAAAGAAGTTACCGGCCTTGGATCCAGTGAATTAAATGTCAGCACCCTGGTCCCGAAGCTTCCAAGGATCTTTGAAGATCCGAATTTCTCGCCGATTCTCTTACCGTTTGAGAAGTTTATGCAGGTGACGCTATTAAATGGGAACAGAACAGGGCATAGCCAGAAATCCGACCAGATACCGCTTTCACCCTTTCCAAATCAACAGATTTACATTTGCGGCATAAAGGAGAATGTAACAGTACTACGATCACAAGCCTGTCCAAAAAAGATCAGCTTTCTGTGCAGTGATGGCAAGGAGTACACCGTCATGATGAAACCAAAGGATGACCTCAGGCACGACTTTAGGTTGATGGAGTTCAATGCGCTACTCAAAAGATATCTGCATTTGGTAAGTCAATCAAAGATGATTGTAAAGTATGTTATGTGAAAATGGAATTTCTTTCTTTAGGACCCACAGGCCCGCCAACGCCGTCTCCACATTCGCACATATGCAGCGATCCCATTCAATGAAGACTGTGGTCTGATTGAATGGATCCCCAACTTACATGCATTCCGGACCATCATCATGTCTATTTATAAATCCCGCAAAATGGGTATTCCTGATCGAGAATTGAGAATGTACATGCTGCCTAAGGAAGAGAAATTCGAAAAAAAGAAACACGTCTTCCTGAACATTCTGTTGGCACGTCATCCGCCAGTGTTTCATGAGTGGTTCATATATCAGTTCTCTACGCCACACAACTGGTACCAGGCTCGCAGTTCATACATTAAAACTACAGCGGTCATGTCAATGGTGGGTTACATTCTAGGACTAGGCGATCGTCATGGAGAAAATATCCTTTTTGACGAAACTAATGGCGATTCAGTTCACGTGGACTTCAATTGTTTGTTCAACAAGGGTGAAAATTTCGCCCTGCCAGAGAAGGTACCATTTAGACTGACGCAGAACATGGTTCATGCTATGGGTCCCTTAGGTGTTGAAGGGCTATACCGGAAATGTTGTGAAATCACAATTCGAGTTCTGCAGAAAGAAAAGAAGACTTTAATGTCAGTGCTAAGGCCATTTGTGTATGACTTGAACCGCCTGGGCAGAAAGACGGGAAATAATATCGAGAGAACAGATCCACAGGCAATGGAGAATGTTAGTCGCATAGAGGAACGACTACAAGGATATGTAAGATTATTTTGTGGTTTTATAGGAATTCCGAGAGATTTTAAAAACTCTTCTTCTTTTCCAAAGGTACAAAGGCGGGGTGCCAATCGTATGCCACTGTCAACAGAGGGTCAAGTTGATTTTCTTATCAATGAAGCAATGGACATCAGTAATTTGGCTGTGATGTACACCGGTTGGGGGCCTTACTTGTAAACCAGAATAAAGCCTAAAGAGCTTAAGTGTATGTGGACGATACACGATGTACAGTGTTTAGTTTAAGTCATTTGAATTGGGTTAAGTTTCTCATTTTGTCCTTTCATTTGTGTGGCATATTTATGCAACAATACGTGTGAATATTTCAGTCTATTATTTTAAGTTATTTTCTAAAAAGAACAATGAAAGTAAAGAAGCTTTTTTTATTGTACATCTGCTGTTGAATTGTTTTCTTATTCTGCGCGCGGATAGCCCATCTTGCATGGTATTTTGTGGCCGCATTCACCGCAGCATTGATGCTGATGGCATAATGTTTGCCCCTTCTTACTTATAAGAGTATGTCTTAGATATTAGCTTTTTCATGTTGCACAACCTGTGAACCTTGTTTAAGTTTTACAGCTCATTACGGATCAGTTCGATTAGGTAAAGTGGTGATACAATAATATCGTAATATAAATAGAATAGATGCTGCAGAGCAGAGAGCTGCAACGGGTACTTTGTATTTGTGTATACCCAATCAATGACTCAGATTTTGTTTGAAGCAATCACTTTCGTGATTGGAAAAATCGTTTGCTCATGAACTTAAAAAATACATGTTGGTATTTTCGAGTCATGTAGATACATGCATTTGAGTGTTCGGATATTTTGTGGAGTATTAGCAAATAATGACCGTTTTTTCGGGTGGTTGAACACATTCGACACAATCGAGATACTGAAGACACTCGAATATACCCTTACCCATGTCCATGCACAAAACAATATTACATTTCATATGTGTGTTTTTTGTTTTTGTTGTTTGTTGTACTTATGAATTTTGTTCCTTATCAGTAAAGAATGAAAGATAACGCATTTTCGTTTGTTCCGGTTGTTGAACACACTCGAGAAAATAGAGATACTCGAAACACTCGAATATATCATACACTCATAACATTCGGTAGCATTCATTCGTGACGAGACATACACGAGATTAAAAATAAGTAATAGTACACTACCGCACAAACTCGAAAAAATAATGTTGTGTCTCATACATGTTTGCCCAAGAATTTTTGTTTCGAGTGCGCAGCTTGAACGACCACACATCTACCATGCGCTTCGATTGACTGGTATCGAATTTTTGGCGACAATGATCGAATGCAGTTCTTTGCTGCGGAGCATATGAACAAAATTTTATATGAAAATAGTGTGCATCTAGACAGCATCAACGATCTTATGTAATATCGAGGCCCGGTTGGACGGTCTTATTTAACTTTGCGAGTATCTATGTCTTTAAATCGGTGTCTCATCATCATCATAATTTAGACTGTCTGGTCCAAAGTCGAACTTACTTATGCCTCTTCTAAATTTGTCCACGTTCTTCTATTCTGAACTGTTTGGATCCAATTTTCAGGAAACGCTCTTTTGATATCGTCAGTCCATCGTGATGGTGGCCTTCCTCTGTTTCTGTTGTCGTCTCTTGGTCTCCATTCCGTAAGTTTTTTTGTCCACCTATTGTCTGCTGTCTCGTCACGTGTCTTGCCCACCTCCACTTCGCCTTTGCACTATGCCTGGTTATATTAATGACTGCAGTTCTTCGTCGAATTTCTTCATTTGGAATACGGTCCCTTAGTGTTATACCCAGCATTGCTCTTCCCATTGCTAATTGGGCTATTTCGAGGTTGTTGATAGACCATCTTGTAAGGATTATGGTCTCAGCTCCGTAGGTTATGATGGGCAGTATACATACATTGGTCGAATACTTTTCGCTTTAGGCGCTTAGGAATTTCGCTTTTCACGACATTACTCAGCGTGCGAAAGGCAGCCCCGCCTAGTCTAATACGTCGTTGGATTTCATGGGTTTAGTTGTCTCTTGATATGCTAGATTCGTGTCCCAGATATTTGTATTTGAATGCCTGTTTGATCTCCTTTTCATTTGCTGTCGGAAGGTTTCCTAGGGTTGCTATGTTAGTCATACATTTTGTCTTCTGGAAGTTTACGTTTAGCCCCACTGCTTCCAACCTTGCTTTCGCGTCGATAGTCTGATAGCCTCAGTTGTAATGACTAGGTCGTCCACAAAACGAAGGTCGACATTTATGCCTTTGTCGTCCCAATCTAGATTTTTGAACGCATATTCCAGAGCCGCTGTAAAAAGTTTTGGTGAAATTGTGTCCCCTTGCCTGATACTTCTTTCTACTCGATACTTTTTTGTTTTTTCATGTCGCACAACACATGTGTACCTTCTGTCTATTCTGCATTGCTTTAGCGCTTCGATAACACTAAATATTTTGACAGTATCAAAAGGTTTTTTTGGAAATCATCAAAGTTTAGTACTATTGCCGATTGTATTCGACCGACTTCTCGATAACTGACTTTATTGCTCGCAAATGGTCATTCGTTCTAAATCCAGCTTGATCTCGTGGCTGAAAGAGGTCGAGTTTTTGTTTGATTCTTTTTGTTATAATTTTTTCAACAGTTTATAAAGATGCGGCAGGAGACTAATCGGTCTTTAGTTTTCCATAGGTTGGGCCGCCGCCCAATTATCAAGGCTTCGCCCTTTAATGACGTTGTCTAATAATGAACGGGGGCAGAGCAAAGTACTGGTCTTATCGTAAACATCTTCAGATGACGCTACCGAAAGTTGCTACGATTCGATCAGTCACAAGTTGCCGGTCATAGGTCTTGTTGGCGGCTGGACCACCGGTAGTCCCTACCAGGACTTAAATCACGGTACCATGGGAGTCAGAAGCACCCCGGATCTTAGTTCGGGCCTCACTTGTTGAGTTAGGCCCCCTTGTGGGATCGTCATGGTAGCTGTGATGTAAACCCAAATCGTGTGAAGGGTCTTTCTGTTAGTTTGACGCATTGTAGATAAACAAATAGGTACTGGGTGCTGTGACTCTAAGATCAGCAAGAGGTTTTAAATCGGCCTCGACTTACATCAAGGCTGAAACTTGTGCCTCCAATACATTTCCGAATTGGTACTCAGGAAGGCAGCAGGCGATGGCAAGGCGTATCCTTTTACCCATGGATGTGTGGGCATCCCGTGAAATTATGTCTTCCCGACAGGTGTTCACGTTAATCCTTGACTCGTAATTTTCCAGATTCGTAATATACCCTTTCTTGTGGATAAGGTAGACACACGAATTTCTAAATTGCACTGGTATTTTTCCCTGCGCAATGCACATATTAAACAGTTTCGTAATGGCATCTACTACTATCTGGTCTTCACCTGGAGCCTTGTTGTTTTTCATTTCTTCAACCGTTACATTTTCGACTTTATTCAATCGGTTTATTTCTACAACGTCTTGTTTTTGTCTTGCTTCTAAAAAGGAAAAGAAGTTGTTTTGTGGCAGTGTTTAGTTTTTCGTATTCATTTGCTCTGTAATTTTCTTTGCAATATGTATCTTGTGCTGCTTTAAATGCGTTTGTAGTTGACTCAGTAAGGATTTCTATGTTCGTACCTTGGTGCTGGTCTAGTTTGTTGGAAATCATTTCAACAGAACAGATTTCAACAGAAATCTTCAAAGTCCATACACATAGCGAGTGATATTGTTGTAGATAACATTAAGCCTTCTTTTACTTCCACAATCAACCTTACATCCATATAGTAAAATTGGCAGTAAGAGCGTTTTTGCCAGCATTTTCCTTATTGTAGGTGGTGCGGTGTAAACAATTTCATTGACCAGAGCAATCGAAAACCTCTCCCACACCTTTCCGATAACAGCATTAATATGGTCATCCCAGGTAAGGGTGTCATTAAAGATAAGTCCAAGGTTTTTAGCAGTTCTGACATATGGGAACTGTTTGATCGGCGGCAAGGGTGAAACGTCTAGTGTCTCCCTATTTATGGCTAGGACTTTACATTTTGTGGGGTTTAAGCTCAGGAGTTTACGTTGTGTCCAGAGCAAGACACAATTCAACTCTCCGTTAATTTATGCAACGACTTCATGCAAAATATCAACAGGAACTCTCAAAGACAATTGGACATCATCGGCATACATATGGATGAGGGAACGTCGAGAAATAAGAGACAAATCGTTGATGTACAGTGAAAACAAAATAGGCCCAAGTATTGATCCTTGTGGAACCCCCCACGAAACTTTAAGGAAGCTGGAAGGCTTGTACTAAGTAAGAGTACATTAGCTTTGTTGACTCTTTTAAAAAATTGTACATGCTCTGAAGTTTTCGACAAGCAGAACGTGATTCACCGTATCGAAAGCTTTGGAGAAGTCTAAAAGTATCAAAAACGCTACAAATTTTGACATGGATATGTCTAACCGCTTGTCTTTCTGAAAAATGTGCCCCATTTTTTGCTTTCCTTCTACCGTTCAGTGATCTTACTCTGTGTACGTATTTGGTGTCGTTGTTGGGTTTGTGTGCTTCACAACGAATCAACTGTGCAAAGGAATGGGATATTGGAGAACAGTCTGTACATGGACACATAAATCGTCGTCGCTCTGTTTCTCAACGTTTTGTGTGTGTTACAAATGTAAGTTTCATCCTCCGTGCATATTTGTTTTCTTTTTCCTCCGTTTGCCTTTTGCCCAATGCTGGTACTGCCACCGACATCGCTGCCGCTACTTTGTCGGTTCTAATATCATTTTATTGGTTGGTGGGAAGTGATGGTGCTGAATTTTATTAGATTTTTCCCAGATACATACCTATTTTGCTTTCCTTCTACCGTTCAGTAATCGTACTCTGTGTACGGATACACTTGTCTTTTTACACCGATTTATTGTTGGAAACAGGGGCTGATAGGAAGGACGCATCCAATTGTGGGAAAAGATGTAGTATGATGCGCTGTTTACGTGTAATGTAGGTGGTTTAAGGGTTGTGTTGTTTTGCACCTGTGTTTACGACGAAATCCCGATTGACAACTGCTCAGAAGTTTTTTCGATGTCAAATACGTTTGCATTTGTTTTAGAATTACTTTTTCAAAAACCTTACTCATAAAAAGCAGATCTGCAATGGGTCTGTATTCACTACTTCCTTTTTTGGGGATTGAAGTAATTGATGGCATTTTTACATTCACGCGGATATTCAGAGGTGGTACTGATGTGATTAAAAATATGAGTCACGGACGGCAGAATATATAGAAGCAGAAGTTTTATGAACCTGGAATCAATTCCATCGATACATGTTGCATTAGACTTTATAGACAATACAGCCTCAACAGCGTCTCAACGCATACAAAGCCAAAAGATTCATTATGGTCATCAATTTCTGATGGCTCAAAGGTAAAAAATAAAAAAAAAAACATTCTGCTGCGTAGATGTAAAACAGTAATTCAAACCAACATACATTTTGATTCCAAGCTTTCGAAAAAAAGAAAGTAAAATTCAATAATTTATTTTTGTAATTCCAAAGGGATAACTGCATCATTTCATATCCGCTGATAACAAATAAATTTCATTTACATTACTTAGATTGTCTTATTATTTTTTGCCGCCAAGGACTTTGTTCACTGCTTCGACAATGTCTTTGACCTGCGGTAGGGCGTTTAATTCTAAGGTTTTCGCATAAGGCATAGGTACATCAATACCTGAAATAGATAGCCATATTTAAGTAACTAGTTAATAGGGATAGCCGATGAGGAAAACATACCACAAACTCGCCACACGGGAGCGTCTAGGTGGAAGAAAGTTTCATCCTCCATTATCCGGGCGCAGATCTCAGCACCAATGCCTTTAAAAAAAAACAAAAAACATTCCATTCAATAGGCACAGATAGACAAAGTCTTTCATATTTATACTTACCGTTTTGTGGCCAGCCGTTTTCAACTGTTACTAAGTGGTGTGTCTTTTGTACCGATTTGAACACAGTCTCTGTATCAAGTGGACGAATTGAACGTAAATTTATTACCTCCGCTTCAATGCCTGCAAATTCAACATTTAGCACCTCCTTAAGAACGACATTGTTTTGCTTCCAACTGTTTACCTTTCTTTTTCAATTCATCAGCAGCTAACAACGAGGTCTCAACTGCTTTCGAATGGGCGACTAATGTGACATGCTTTCCTGGTCTCATGATCTTAGCTTTACCAATTGGCAGTACAAATTCCTTATCTAAGCATTTTTCATCAATGGGAGTTGCTACACCATACATCAGTTCATTTTCTAAAAACACAACTGGATCTGGATCACGTATAGCTGCTTTAAGTAGCCCACGGCAATCTTCTGCATCATATGGGGAGATTACTTTAAGGCCAGGGCAGTGTGAATACCATGCTGCAAAGCATTGAGAGTGTTGGGCAGCTACACCAGCAGCAGCACCATTTGGTCCACGGAACACAATTGGTATATTTACCACACCGGCAGACATGTAGAATGTTTTCGCAGCAGAATTGATCACCTACAGTTATTGTTAAATGAATAGAAGAATTCAAAAAATTGATTGCTATTTAGATAGTTACATGATCAATAGCCTGCATGGAGAAGTTAAAGGTCATAAATTCGCAAACTGGCCTTAATCCGGCCATGGCAGAGCCAACAGCTATACCAGCAAAACCCATTTCAGTGATGGGGGTATCGATTACTCTTTGGTCACCGTACTTTTTCCATAACCCTCTTGATACCTAGAAAAAGAAGAAAAAAAATGAGAGTAATGAAACCAAGTAGCTGGAATGTTTGAAGTACTCTTTGTCGGGTGATCTTTTCAGACGAAAGAAGGCTAAGAGGCCTAAGCAATTGCTTCATTGAAACGAATTCTTAGAATCGGTGGCTTAACTATGATAATTCTCAGAAATATAATTTGTTCACTATTTTTCCCTGATTTTCATACGTCAAGCAGAAGTATCAGCCTACAATATCTTCACGAACCTAGCACACAAGATTTATGCAGTAATTACACGGAAAAACGCAAAAGCTATGCTCGGGGTTTCGACATGACGGTTTCACACTATGGCAAACGAAAAGGCCAGTAAAAATGAAGCCAAGAAAGTACCATAGTAGTTATGTAGGATTTCTACTGAGACTTCGAAAGTGTTCTCTCCATCAATTGACTCTCGACACGCAAGTCCAATTTTTATTGGGACAACAACGAAGTTAAGTTCAAGGATTCAAAGAAAATTTTAATGACATGGAGTTTCTTTGTTCAATGGATCATCCTTCTGTTTCGCATACCAACAATTTGAGTAAGGGAATTGTGGAGGATAGCAGGTTTAAGACGAGAAGTGCTCCAGGTTAAAATCAAAAAGGGGGAGGGAGAGCATGTGGGAGATTGATTCGTTAGAACCATAAGAGGTGCGGTGGGTTGGAATATACAAGAGACGAGAACAGCGTAAATTACGAGAGTTAGTGTTGAAGGAAATAGAATTGTAAAGGGAAGCGCAGTCCACAGAATCGGAGAGCAGTCGATGAATGAAGAGAATGTCAGCTACGTCTCTGCGTTTTTAGAGGGTATTCTCGATTCGGGATATATGAACTCGCTGAAAAAGGGACCACACTTGGCTGGCATATTGTCCGGTAATGTAAGGAGACCTTGTCACATAAGGGTTGCAAAATTCATTAGACCATTGTTTGATAAAACCGGCTTTACGGATTAGCTAATCAATATGCGAACGGATGTTTAACTCTCTATCGTATAATATTCCTAGCTTGCGAAGGGAATGAACCTGGGGTATAGGCTTGACCATGCAGAAGAGAAGGAGGAGATTGATTGGACTTACGAGTTCCCCTTCTTCCTGGAGAAAGTCTGGAAACTACATTTAACACTGTTTGCACTTCTCTAATTGTCCACCATCTAGCATAAGTCGAATTTTTCGAGCAAAACCACAGACAAATTCGGTGATTATCATCAAATTCTGTTCGACTTATGATAAAATGTCTATTTTGAGAGCAATATCAGCTTTCAAGCAAACTCACTCGCAACAATTTTCGACACCGGATGCAGGATTTATTGTTGATCAGCGTATTTACCTACACGAAAGCCTAACGACAGAAAACCGAATTATTATGCGAAATGCCATAAAATATAAGAGGTAAGAGTTTTACAAAAACAAAACAAAAATTTTCTCTGCCTATTCATCACGTGGAGCTATTATAATCAAAGTTACTGAAACTTCAGACCAAGTGATCATTGACAGCCTAGATAAGCTTAATGAAGTTGTCGCCACTTATAAACTTAGGAATGAAGATGAAGCAAATCGGACATCAACAAATATCGTTAACTGTCAAACCAAGTCTTAAGTCCAGTCGTACTCAAAATACTCTGTCTCAAACAATTATATATTTGAAATTAATATGTTAATGTGTCACAACTTATGTACTCGTGCTATATCCTCCTACTCCTACTCTCCCCTCACTCTACTTTTCTATCATCTCTATCTCTTTCATATTTTACTAACTTTCTATCATCCTGTCATTCTTTCTAGGTGTTGTGAATACGTCTTTAATTGTCCACGGTATAAGTTTGCGCTCCCACAATTTGTGATTATTTGTGACCCATAATAGCTTACCAAAGTCTGGTGATATCAATTATCAATTATCAATATCAATGATAAAAATTCTTTCAGAAGTTCACAAAGGCCTAAAAGTACGAGGGGCGTTCAACATATTCTCGGTATCGGGGTGAAGCTGTGGTTGTATATATACATTGACTTATTTATCAAGTAATACTATTATTTTAGTGCATTCATGTAAAATTTCATATAAATGTGATTATTAATTCGCGTTTTATCTCTAGTTAAACAGAATCATAATGGCAATTTGGAGAATGGTTCTGACAATTTGGAGAAACCTCTTCTGGAGACAACTTATCGTCGCAGACACTGAAGAGACCACTATGAACCGCCGCACGTTACTCGAAGAACGCAAAACTAGCCATCCATACAAAACGAAGTGAGGATAGCAATATCCAAACTCAAATCTTGCAATTCCCCAAGATCCGATGGGTTAGCTAGAGAAGATTCTGGAGGATGCACTAGAAATCATTACAATCATACCATTATCAGTGGTACTCGTATATACGTGGGCATCAAGGTGGAATCAGAAAAATTGGATCTATCGTCACACAAAGCAAAAATAAATATTTGAGTAAACTGTCATCACAGAAGTTATCCTGCATAACCGACACCTTAAGCAGCACGTAACAACGAACATCTTTCATTTTCAGGTGATAAAAGAGTTCATCTATGTAGGCTCCGGTAAGAATTCCAGCAATAACGCTCCATTTTGAGCCCGTTGAGGGCATATAAAGTTTTTGATCTATCTCTGATGTAAAGTTTTCCCAGTTAGTATTTCTGGGATTTTTGTAGAGTAGAGGGGCTTGGGTATGCTTTTGACATTGAACTTGACCATTCTGTGATCAGAGACCCGATATGTCAAAAGATACCTTCCAGTTGCTCACGGCAATGGTGTCAGAGTTACTCAGCAGGGTGATATCTACCACCTGCCGTCTATTTTTAACTACAAAGTTGGTTTTTTGTCGCGGTCGGCGATTAAAAGATTATGGCCAACTATGTGTTGGAATAAGGGCTCGCTTCGAGAGTTTGTGTCCGTGTTACCCTATTCTGTGTGATGGGAGTTAACGTCACATCGGGCCTTTCCTGCTTTACCTAGCTGGTAAGTGAGTTAAGCATTGCTGGAGGTCGATTTATACGGCATGTACGAGTATGTCGAGACAAGCTTGAGCAGCGATTTATTCGGCCGCTCATAGCTGACTGGATCTTGCAACTATACAGACCCTAATTCTACTTTCATTACCTGACTCGGCCTTGCAGGTGACCAATTCGGTTGATTTCAGCCCTCTTATTTGGGCAAGGGTTATTCAAGATTCTCGTATGAGGGCGATGTCGATGTCTTCCTCACTCATAAGTTAGACGGGGTTGGCACTGGCCGGCTTATTGTGATGAAGATTTATTTGTTCTATCTTCAGCATTGCGGTTGGCATTCCCCCTACTCAAGACGACTGCGAAAGATCTGATCTAGCGTCGGGATATCCCTACCCGGACCTTGTAGGTGGCTTTGCGTAGTAGTTGCATAGATTTGTGACCATGCCAATGAAATGAACACGCCAATGACTGGGGCGTGTAAAGCGTATGACCGGGAATGTTACAGAACCAACAGAGAAAGACCTCATAAAAGGTGAAGCATAAATGGAACTTGTTTGTAGCCGATCAGGGTGGCTGATCGTATACATATTACATGAGGGCGCTTCAATATCGCATATTTATTGCAGGAAATGAAATGACGTACGTACGAGGGGCGTTCAACATATTCTCGGTATCCGGGTGAAGCTGTGTTTGTATATATAAATTGACTTATTTATCAAGTAATACTATTATTTTAGTGCATTCATGTAAAATTTCACATAAATGTGATTATTAATTCGCGTTTTATCTCTAGTTAAACAGAATCATAATGGCAACTGAGACGATGATGGTGAAAATTGAAATGGTGAATGAAATCGCGCTGTAATTAAATTTCTCACTAAGCAAGGAAAAAGTCAAAAAACTATTCATCAAGATATGGTGGCTGTTTACCAGGGTTCCGCACCTTCATTATCAACTGTGCAAAAGTGGTCAAGTCAGAGAGAGCATTGAAGACGACCCCCGCTCCGGCGCCCCGGCTACTGCTTGTACGGGAGAAAGCATCAAAGAAGTCGAAAAACTTGTTCTTGAGGATGCCCGAATAAAGGTGAAAATGATGGCAGAGATCACCAAGCTTTCAATTGGTACCATTCACACCATTCTTCATGACCATCAAAGGTCAGTGCAAGGTGGGTGCCACGAATGCTCACAGCGCCTCAGAAAAAAGTGAGAATCGCATGCTGTAGAGAGCTTTTGGAGATGTGTAGTGAGAACGCGGACGGTGTTATGGATCGAATTGTTACTGGGGACGAAACATGGGTCCACCACTATGACCCTGAAAGCAAACAGGAGTCCATGCAGTGGCATAAAAAAGGAACAGACCCCCCGAAGAAGTTCAAAGTCACTCCGTCTGCCGGGAAGCAACGCCACATCCTACGCTTCCAATTTGCATAATTTGCGGGAGGAAATTAAAAGGAAAAGACGGGGTAAACTCGCAGCGGGTGTGTTGCTTCTTCATGACAACGCTCCTGTTCACACGGCGCGAGTTTCCAAGGCTGCTGCGCGAGATTGTGGTTTCGAAGAAATCCAACACCCACCCTATAGTCCAGACCTTGCCCCTAGTGATTATTTCCTGTTTCCGGATTTGAAAAAATGTCTTCGTGGAAAAAGATTTTCGGATGATGAAAAACTCAAGTCGGCAATAAATGGGTATTTTGCAGAGAAAGAGGAAATTTATTTTTTTGAGGGTTTAAAAAGGCTTATCTCAAGATGTAACAAATGCATTGATGTTAGGGGAGATTATATTGAAAAATAAAAACAATTTAAATTGAATTCGCATTTTCCTTCATATCGATACCGAGAATATATTGAACGCCCCTCGTATGCTATATTAACGCCCGTAGTCAAAGTTTAAGTAAACTTGATTACCTACTTAAAATATGTCTTTGAAGATTTGGAGGTTGATTTAATTTGTATTACGGAGACCTAGTTTGATTCGGACATGCATGATGATATAGCTAAGGAGCAACTGTTTGAAATATGAGGGTACAAACTTATAAGAAATAATATAGTCACCACTACATGTGGTGGTGGAGTTGCAGTATACTGTAATACCTCACTAAAATTCAAAGAAGTGAAGAAATCGTGGTTGGGTATCTATTAATAGAAGTAAGCGATAGCATCAATAAGTGCCTCGATGGAGTTGCATATAATCAAAACCGACGCTACTCTACAGAGCCATTATTTACCACAATCCACGAATATACTGCACTCTACGAGCACATTAATATTTGTGGTGACCTTAATGCTGACCTTCTAAAAACCAACAGTGCAGGACTATCGGTTGTGAACTTCTTCGCTACCCGCTTTTCTCCTCACAACCCCCCAAGCCTACTTAATGTCATCATGGTTTCAAATCGTTCTAATGTCCTACTCCAAGACCAGATACCTTTGGGTGGTATGTCAGATCATGATCTCATTTTCTGTACGTACAATGTTGACTTATGTCGTATACCAATACCGACATCATTTAATTTTAGAGATTTTTCCACTGTAGACAATGACGTTTTGCAACTTGATGCAAGCCTTTTCCCATGGCATAATTGCTATTTCGCTTCCAATGTGAACGACAAAGTCAATTATTTGCAAACCCTAATACTTGGTTTATTCAACAGCCTTTAAAGAAATTTAAAATCGAATGCTATAGGAGAGGACGGTGTACTTATCCGATCGCATATCTTTAACTTTTCCATCACCGCTTCCACCTTTCCTGATATTTGGAAATTGGCTACAGTTATTCCTGTCCCAAAAAATCTCACCCCTCTTTGCCAACCGACTTTCGTCCGATAACCGATAAGTATATTACCATGTCTGTCCAAAGTACTTGAGAAGATTCTAGCAAACCAAATCTCAAATTACATAAGTCAACACAATTTATTATACCCAGTTCAGTCGTGCTTTCGAGCGAATCATAGCTGCTCAACAGCTATGGTTAAAATTCTTGATGACCTAATAGTAGAATATGGTAAGTACTTTTTGACGGTGCTGTATTTGCTAGACTTTTCCAAAGCTTTTGACAGCGTTGATCACATGGTACTATCCCAGAAACTTAAATTATATTTTGGGTTCAGTGAAAGATCTGTTCGAATGGTTTTTAATTATTTAGACGATCGCCAACAAAGAGTTGTTCATAATAACGATTCTACCGATTTCCGCGACTTAACTGCAGGCGTACCTCAAGAGTCAATACTTGGCCCAATCTTGTTCTGTCTTTTTATTAATGACCTACCTAAAGTGTGCACAAATGTTACAATACATCTCTATGCTGATGATGCCCAGATATATCTTTCGAGACCTTCAGGACTTGTTGGACTTCAGGAAGAGGACTTATCTGAAATATATAACTGGTCATTATGTAATGGACTCAGTCTTAATCCAACCAAATCTCAGCTCATTCTAATAATTAAATATAATCAACTCAGATGAAATACCGCCAGTATTTCTGAACGACAGGCAACTCAATTTTGTGGAGTTTATTACTAATCTCGGGTTCAAATTAAATCGCTCACTTTCCGCCGTAGACCATATCAACTTTGTTTGTTAGACGAATCTATGTTGGACAATCATGTACAATCATCATCATAGTTCGGTCCTTTGTTGCTCCTTAAAACAGTTTCTTGAACTAAAATGTTGTGTCTTTATGCACAAAATCATCCAAACAAGACCTCCCGCCTATTTAATGGAAAAGATCCAATTCGCCCAATCAACCAGCACGCAAAATATCATTATTCCATCCTTTAATTACTTAAATTCCTCGCGCCTATTTTTCATCCACGTCACCAGACTTTGGAACTCCCTTCCTACAACAACAAAATAAATAATAGGAGCTTCATCTTTTAAAAATGCCGCCTTAAGACATCTCAGGTAATCACAACAACTATACTCCTTCCATCTCTCACTCTCAAACATACTCTATTTCTTCCTTTCCCCTTTCCACCTCTTTCTTTCCCTTCCTATACTTATTGTTAGTACATTACTTATTTCTGTATAGCATTTTGTTTATTTTTTTTTAAATGGCCGGGCAGTTACCCCGGCGGCACAACCCCCAACCTGGAGGATCAGTGCTATTTTTTGCCCCTAGGACGAGGGGTCGGTTACACCGAAGCCAGTAACCCGTTCCGGGATGTGAGTGCTGCCGTTGGCCCATATAGGGCTCGTCCGCCACCAAGACCCTGACTAAGTCTTGGAAATCCTTACCGCCCTGAGCTCCAAATATGTCGGAGTAGCCCGGATAAGGTCTTGTTTTGTTTTGCCGACACTAATCCCATTTGTCCCCTTCACTTCGCAATCTCCGGTGAGATTCCTAGATGGCGCCACGGGGAGGCGTGAAGCAGGGCTTAGCAGAGCCTCAACCAACCAACACCTGTCGGAAGATGCTACTTCTACGAGGTTTAATACTAATTCAGAGGAGACCCTCTGAACTGCGCCAATTACAGAGGCATCAGTCTCCTTAACATCGCATATAAGATCTTATCTGCTGTGTTGTGTGAACGCCTGAAGCCGTTCGTCAACAACCTGATAGTGTGGCTTCAGGCCAAGAAAGTCCACCATCGACCAAATATTTACACTACGGCAGATCTTGGAGAAGACAAATGAGCTTCAGATCGATACACACCACCTATTCATCGACTTTAAGGCCGCGTATAACAGCATCTATAGAGACGAGCTATACAGAGCAAAGTCTAGTTTCGGCATCCCTGCCAAACTCGTCCGTCTGTGCAGGATGACGATGGAGAAACCACGCTACTCCATCAAGGTCGGTAAGGATCTCACCGAGATCTTTGATGTCCAGAAAGGATTTAGACAAAGCGATACGCTGTCATGCGATTTTTTCAACATCGTACTTGAAAGAATAATGCAAAACTCACGAGCAAACCCAAGAGGCACTATCTCTCTAAAGTCCGTCCAACTACTCGCATACGTAGACGATATTGACATAATCGGGAGATAGCAGCATGTCAGTGGTGCTTTCGCGACTATTGAGACGAAGCGGCGAAAATGGGTTTAGCGGTCAACGAGGGCAAGACCAAGTATATACTGTCAAGTGAAAAGGACAACCAACACCGACATCTCGGGCAGAACGTCACCCTCGACAGGTATAACTTTGAGGTAGTTAAGGACTTTGTCTACCTAGGCTCCGCTATAAATACAGACAACCACACCAGCGCTGAGATCAAACGAAGAATAACTCTTACCAACCGCTGTTTCTTTGGGTTAAGAAGGCAATTGAGTAGCAAAGATCTCTCTCTGACAACAAAAGTCACCCTTTATAAGACTTAATAATTCCGGTCCTGCTCTATGGCGCAGACATGGACATTATCAAAAATGGATGATGGTGTTCTTGGTGCTTCGAGAGAAAAATTCTTCGGGCGATCTTCGGTCCCGTCTGCATTGACAGTGAATGGAGGAGCAGATACAACAATGAACTCTACGGACTATACAGCGACATCGACCTAACCAGAAGACTGAAGATCCAAACACTGAAATGGCTGGGTCATGTAAAGCGTATACCAATGTTCCGGTCCGAAAAGTCTTCGAATCCGCTCCCGAGGGACAGCGCAGTAGAGGAAGGCCAAGACTCAGGTGGCGCACGCAAGTGGGAGGGGACATCAGCCAATTTAGCGTGCGAAACTGGAGGCAGCTAGCTAGGGATCGAGCTGGCTGGAGACGCTTGTTGACTGAGTTATTGGATAATGACCCAACTCGAACTCATACAACACACAATCAGCAGACGTTTACGAGCAATTGAGAAGAGCAATAAACTCGGTAAATGGGTCCCACACGATTTGAATGAACCTCAAATGGAAAATCGCAAAGACACTTGTGAAATGCTGCTTCAACGCCACGAAAGGAAATCATTTTTGCTTCGAATTGTCATCTGACTACCACCTCTTCGCATCAATGGGGCACGCGCTCGCAGAGCAGCGAAGTTGGAAAATGGCTCGACGAATGGTAGATAATATGACGACCAACCGGCGAGAATCGCACAAGACTCAATTTCTTGAGCAGTGAACTACATTGAACTAAATGAACTAGAAGAACGAACTGAACTGAGCGATCTCTGGACTAAACTAAAATGCCTAGTTAACACGGTCAAAGGTTTTCGACGAATCAAGCAGACAAAGAATCATCACAAGTCCCTTATAGGCATGACAAAACGATTCTAGGCTTTTAATCCGCAGGGGTTACAGGATTAGCTTTCTTGGCGACTGGCAAGACTTTTGATATTTTCCAACATTTGGCAAATGTCGATATAATCAAACCCTGGTTAAAGATATGAGTCAAATGTGAGACGTACGAGTATACCATCTTTATCTCTTTAATTGCATTAAAATTGGCACAGAAGCACTGGAAATACCAAGCCAATCCTAAAGAGGACTTCAAACTCCAAACTCTTGATAGCACCGCTTTCGAGAAAACAACAAGCGCGCATAAGCGATTTTATGTTGCACATAGCGCTTGCGAAAGGAAGCTAGGGAGGGGAAAAAATAGAGATACCAATGCGCGTTCGTTTTTAATGTTTGCAAGTTATACTGGCTAGGAAATAAAGAGCTCAGCAGGGCATTCCATGAGCGAGTTGTACGGGCAAGGAATATAAAATCTGTAAGAGTCAAAATCTGACTTATTAACGCCTTACTTTCTCTCACTATTCAGAGCAGAAAATAAATTGAAAATCTCACTCATCTATAGACAAAATGATAAGGCCTACAACGAAGGAAATTAAGAGATTACGATTAATTAAGACCATAGTTCAACGTCGACTGTCAGCGCGGCCAACTTATTTTTTTCTTTTGTATACTTTCAACTGCGAATACAATTTGAACAAACTATTTTCAAAACTCTGAAACCCGTTACACCGAACTTGGGAAACCACTAACACTCAATCAAGTATAAAACTCCAGTTTCCAAGTAAATTACTACGAGGAAAGGTCAAAAACCTAATAAAACAAAACATCTCCCAATTAACGAGGAATTCATGCGTCGGCCACGCTGTGTTGCCAACGATACGATTAACATTCATTATCGTCACATGGCAAAGGCGAAATCAGTCAAGGTCGCACATTTTCGTTCAAAAAATCACCAAACATACCATCTCGATTAGGAGTATTGCGCACGCCTCATAATCCCCCTACGTGCTACGAGATAAGTTGACACAATTGTGCAATAGGTATCTACGAGTTTTTGATTGTTGTATCGAACAGAATTTGTAGTAAACAATCGATTACTACCACCGGAAGCTAATTAGTAACTGACAGCCTGTTTCTGGCAGAGATTTTCCCAAATTTCCCACAAACTCAGCAGGTGTTGATAATCATATGAACGTTATAAACTGGAGGAGCTGGAGTTCATCCAATAACAACCGAGATTATTCGGTTAAGAGGTTAGTTTTCATCGTCCACTTCAATTCTACAAGCACAATTAATATCGAAAATCGAAATAGTATTCATGACACGAGCAGGGCAAAGCAGCTATTCAACTGTAATTAGCTTCCACCAAGCTCATGCGCGTACTTGACTCTGTCAGTGAAACGAATTCCTTTCCCTCAGCAGGTAAACAAAGTTGTACTTCTTCAACTTCAACCACGTCAAAGACGTTACAACACTTCTCCAAATGAATTTCCTTCCATAAACCCGAAATCAATTTCCGATGCTAAAACCAACAACCACGTGCCGACAATAAAAAAAATACAACTGAAGCACCATTAGCCCAACAATAGTGTCAGCGTAAGCGCCAGTCGATTTCAGTTTGCCATGATATTGCATTAGATAACCTTATAAGTTGCACTACATCCGACTTAGCCTGTCATTGTAAAGCGTTTACGTAACTTCCCAAGCAGAGAATTTTTTTCCTTTCTGCAGCTTTTTTTTCTGTAATTTTTGGAACTTACCTTGTAGGCTCCATCATATTGGGCGACTTCCTCGCCCAAAATATAGACTCTTTCGTCACGATTCATTTCCTCGTCCAGAGCAGTATTGAGAGCATCACGGATGGTCATTTGTTTCGCTAGAACTCGCGATGTTGTAGAGAATGCACGACGAGCTGTTGAGACGACGGATGGCAGCATCATGATTTGTTTTAAAGTTAAATACGATCGAAATTTATTGCACAAGAGTTGAGGTGAATTTGGTATATAATTTCGCAGGAAGAACGTTGGTCCTTTGAAAGTCGAAAATAAAAAAAAATTTTGTATTGGATCGCTATTCAACTTTTTTAAGGGTGAATGGAGGTCGGCGAATAAATATTGACGACAGGCTATTTCACACTGAAGTTTTACACGTTGGTTGTCAAAGTCGTTGTTGTTGTTGTTTTCATAATTTGACAGTTGGATTCAGGGTTGCCAATTTCCTTTTGTTTTGGGAAAATGGTTGTGGGGTTGAATTTTAGTAGAAATGCATTAGTATACGTCTGTTCACGTATTATAAAAAAATAAGTAAAAGGCCAAACACTTTCAAATTCTGATTCTGAAATGGAGGATAAATTTGGCAGATGACTCTTGCGCACAAAGTAAGTTGAGCAACTTCTATTAACACTAGTCTATATTTAGTTTTGCGATGCTAATCTGATGTTTGGTGTCAATTTTGGTGACACAAGGTTTTATAGAACCGATTGTAGAGTCAAAAAAAGCTATAATATGCTGGTTGGTTGCGGAAGATTTCAATTTTTGTTATTTATATTATGGAAAAAAAAAATAGCAGTTCAACTACAAATATAATAAGAACGAAGTTTCATTTGCGATGAAGTACTTCGCATTTCTCGCAAGGAATAAAGATGTTCCATACAAGCTGGTCTCACGCACATGTCACAGCGAACACTGTGAACATTTGCGTTCGGAGTTCGAGGGCACATGTGACCTCTTGCCCGTTTTTTTGTGGTTGGCTGATCAATCAATGTGTTGACCTCTAGCATTTCGACCGATGCTGATGCTTGTGATGATGTTGATGGAGAATTTGAGCAAGAGGAGTACGGTGAAATCGACGAACTTGGATCTCGCGCACGACGATAAATTTCTGCCGCATGTATACCATGTGGTGTTCGTGCCCTAGCTTTGATATTGTCTTCACATAAGGCCTCGCCACGTTCAACAAAAACAATCGTCGGCGGAAACTTTTCTTACTCTTGTTTCATTCCGGGAACAATTGAGTGAAAATCAAGAAGGCATTCAAAGCCGAAATGTCAAGCATGTTGTAGAACAATGTTAGTGTCCATCGGTTAGTCCTGCGTTTACACCGATAAGTGTCAACCATTTGTTCGAGAGTGTCGACACCAGCCTTCGTTTTATTGTAAAAGTGAATTATGTTGGGCTTTTTCCCCTGGTCAGCTGAATCGAAGTGGACGGCTGCATGATACGTCGAAAGCAAAGTTACGAAGCGATTTTTCTTGGGTACGTATGAAACCATCGTGACACGATCTGCATGTTTGTAGACTATTTCGGTATGCAGCACTGGTTTTCGTTTCATTTCAATCAGCGCTGACGGTATTTCCCTGCGATTTTTCCTTATGGTGCCGACAATCATCATTTGCTGCTTCTTTAGCTCGAGTGCCAAACTGTAAGATGTAAAAAATTTGTCACAAGTGACATTGCGTCCGTTCATTCATAAAAATGGAAAAGAATCACAGATCAGAGAAAAATATAGGTATGTACATATTGTCGAAACTGATGGGCATGGTGGCATTGGATCGCGCACATACTGAATTGCCTTGTCTTTCGACTTGAGAGCCTTCTTGTCCGATAAAAGCAGCATCACTCTTGTCACTGTTGTAATCTTCGGAATCACTTTCAGTCTCGCTTGGTGAATAATCTGTATCATCTTGCGAGAATTCGGGCAGATCATCGCTGTTTTCTGTTTGCCGTACAAACTGTTCGCAGAATCGCTCATAGTCAGACATTTTGCAGTAAATGTTTGAAAAGAAAAAATCTGAAATAATTCACAAGGTTGCACAATCGAATAATAAGAAATAACAGACGAAGTGTCACAGCACTGGCGATAACAATTTGACACCAAACATCAGATATGTAATTGACACCCGGAACGAAAATTCTTGCGGAAATTTTTTGTACTATATCGACTATATAAATTTCTGACAGATCGTTGGCTCGAGCAAATTCGTATGAAAAGTGAAAATTCGGTACGGAATAATATTATTAATTTTGTTAAAGAAATTTTTGTTTTCAAATACGTGTTGGCTTAAAATGTTGAGAAAAGATACGCGAGTTTCGAAATAAGTGCTTGTGAAGTGTTTAGATGGGATAGTTTAAATAGAATCGTGCTTTAAAAAATGTAAACAAAGCATTTGTTAAACGCGAAGAAACTGTTTTTCTTGTTATTTCTTTATTCAATATTAAGTTCGTAGTGAATAATATAAAGTGTTTATTTAATATATTGTTACACAAGTCAATAAAGACAGTGAAATGCAACTTAAAGTTTTCATAGATGGAATCCTATTAATGTTACAGCAATATTATTTCCAGGGGAATGTTTCCGCTGGTGAAACTGAAAAGTTAATGCAAATTGGTTTGGTTTTTAAGTTATAATTGAAGCAGGATCAAGTGCAAGAGAGTAATTGCAACCAGCTTTCAGTATTCTTTCACTTTCACCAAACGAAATAGTCCTTTTAAAATATTTTGCTATGAGTATATGCATATACATACACATGTGTAGTATTCCAACTATGCGAATTTTCAGCAGCATTTCACTATTTTATTGATTTGTTTAACCATATATTTAACAAAAAGACACTATATTACACAGTATTCACTAAATATTTAATAGAAAAGTAACAACACAACAATTTGTTCGTGTTTCACAAGTGCTTTGTTTACAATTTTTAAAGCACGATTCTATTCAAATTAACCCATCTACACACTTCACAAGCACTTATTTCGAAACTCGCGTATTTTTTCTCGACATTTCAACTTTATTCTGATCAGACAAAAATAAATCCTTTAACTAATTTATTTATTTTGTTCCACACCGAAATTAAACTTTGCATATGATTTTGCTCCCAGCCAAAATCTGTCCAGTCGTGGAGGTACAAAAAATGCCACCAAGGGGCGCTGAAAGCACTTTACCGGGTGTCAATCAGATATGTAATAACTCTTCTACAAGCCTTCAGAGTCCTCTGGCGACAACAATTTTTTTTTTACGGAAACTTGACGAGAAAGTAGCTCGGTGAGCCGCTAGCGTTTGGCAACAGCACTTCAATTTTTAGGAGTTTTGCTTATTTAAAAAAAAAGTGTGTCAAATATTCAAGAATGGTGTATAAGCTTTACTCGGTTTCGAAAGACAAACTCCACATTAAAAAACAAAAGTAGTGCTGTGGTGAAATGATGAAACGAAAAGGACAGGTCTTTCCAAGTTGAACTAAGTACAGCAGAAATAGTGAAACAAATAAAGTGCGTCTTAAGTTAGACCACGAACGTAAGAAAACAGCGGCAGATAGAGTGCATGCGGTAGCCGTAAAGACATTTTAACAAAGCTTAGAAGATGTGCGCTTACAATTTAAAACCAGACAACACGAAATGCGACTACAAATTATCGGCAAACTAGCCAATATTTTTAAGATTGTTGGACATCGATGAACAAATCCCTAAAAGATTTAATCGCTGAGATATATTGAAAACGAGCAACGACGCTTGCCAACGGAAACGAATCTGTGATAGATGAAAAAGCAGATTGACATTTTAGTTAATGAAGAGTAACCGCGAAGTAACAACTTCGAATGTTCCATACAAAGAAGAAGCGACCGATTTCGCAGCAGCCAAATTTGGCAAAGCAGTAAAATCGTTGAATAAGAGGCGTGCAGTCAGGAGGGATCATATACCCGAACCTGTAAAAATAGGCGACAATCAAAAAGCTGGATTAAAAGTCCCAGGATTTTACTTAATAATTCGATGCGTACCGCTGCACTATGACTAAGGCGACACGATAAATTCGACCAACTATTGTTCGGTGAAACTAATGTCCCATACAATGCAAATATAGGGTTTTCCAATAAGGACCTGACAAATTTTTTTTAAATAAAACGCAAACCATTTGAGATATTTCAAAAACTTTAAGTACAATCAAAACATTTATGAATGGAACTCGACTTCGTTCATATGGCCACCGCGGGCACGTTTGCAGCGGTCGATTCGTTGGACCCAATTTTCAACGACTCGGCCACACATCATAGCGCGATAACGCTGACCATTCACAGTAACGTGACGATTGCTATCGTCGACGAAAAAATATGGCCCAATAACGCCGCCGGCATGCAAACCGCACCAAACCGAAGTGGTGATTCATAAAGCACATGTGGATTTTCACCCGACCAATAACGCATATTTTGCTTATTGACGAACCCATTGAGCCAAAAATGAGCTTCGTCACTGAAGATGATTTTGCGATGAAATTCATCATCTTGGCGCATATTCTCCAGAACCCAATCGGAGAACGTACGTCGCTTCAAATGGTTCATCGGCTTCAATTCTTGAGTCAGCTTGACCTTGACTGGGTGTTAACCAAGATCCTTACGCAAAATACGCCATAATGTGGTCTGAGCGATGCCAAATTCTTGAGAACGCCGTGGAATTGACTGATTTATATCGTTTGCTACGGACGCCAGCGATATTTTCGACACTTCGACCAACCCGTTGTCTCACTGACACGGCAACATCACACAACGAATATGGAGACTCAAATTTTTGCATTAAACTTGTTATTGCCTGTCTACTAGAGCGAGAATTACGACCGAAAATTGGAGTTAACGCTCTTAAAGCTGCAGTCACCGACTCCGAATTTCGGTAGAAAATTTTTATAATTTGCAGCCGTTGCTCGTTCCTGTACTTTACCATGATGAAAATGTTGAGCTTACTAAATAAATTGGCAGTGACAGTTTGATGATTAGTGAAAGAGTGCGTTCACAAATTAAATTCAAAGTTGTCAAGTCCCTATTGGAAAACCCTTTATATGATAGGGTTCAAGTTGAAAAAGTGATACTATTAAATTTTATGCCAGTCAATGCCGCTTTGTGGGATCCTCGCGACGCCTCGAAGGATCCTGCCTAGCGTCATCTTCGTCTTAAAAAAAAAACATTCAATTGATTTACTCGTTTTAGAGATCTTATAGTGATGTCAAAATGTAATGGACCACACCAAGGCAGCATTTAAAGTCCGTTGCATTTCAATGTTATACAAGACGGAAAGACGAGAAGAGACTCGTCTCAAACTTTTTTTTGTTTTTTTAAAGTAGCGCGCGCTCAAGGTGTTAAGGCACATTTAAACTGATTGCGCTATTATAACCAAAGTCGTAACAGTCCTCCAAGTAGCAGTCATTAATTGGTTAAGGCCACTCGAAGGTAAATCCTACTCAGATCGAATGTCAGTATTGCCGAAAATCCTAACATTCATTTAAAAGCAGTCATCGTCCCTTCAAGAAAACTGCCATGTTGATGTCGTTGTCAAACATAGGTAGCCTCAATGAAACGAAAACTCTGCAGTGATCTGTGATAAAAAAACAAGTACTGCTCAAACTTAAAGATTTGTAACACTTCAACTTATACATCGCAATTTTAAATGACAGCGACTGAGATGAAAGTATTACAAACGTCGGGGGGTGGGGGAGGGGCGTGGCAAGACCTGATCTAGTAAGAAGTACGCTTATTCATGGAAGTAATCATAAGATCACTAACAGTGGGAAAATTTACTCCAATTTTACTGAAAATTCCAGCCAAGATTCGAAGAAGAGGCCGCAAGAAAACTCAAATGGAAAACCATTAACAAACTATTAACTTCACTAATTGTGATGGGGGCTTACGCCCCCATTTATGTGGCCTTATATTTACAAACTTAAAATCTAAAAAAAAGGGATGGTGAAGGAGATCGGTGGTTGGAGTTTACCTTACGCAGCATACGGGAGATTGGTTCTTTATAGCCATATGTGGTGCGGTAGATTGGTAGATAAAAGAGACGGTGGCAACGTGAATTACGAGGGTTAGTGTAAAAGAAAATGGAGTTATAAAGAGGCGTGCAATCGACGGAGCCTGAGAGGAGTCGGTGAAAAAAAGAACGTCCTAATGCTGCGTCCCTTCGTTCCTCAAGGATATTCAGGTTAATGAGCTTGAGACGGTCTCGATAGGGAGGTAAGATTAGAGTATCGTTCCAAGGTAGACCTCGAAGAGCAAATATTGAATGCTCTCAATACGGAATACATGAACTCGTTGAAAGTGACACCATTCGAGAAGGGGGCGAACGTAAGTGATGTATAGTGATCTGGTCACGTACGGGTTGCAGAATTCTTTGGGCCACTTTTATCGAAGCCAAGTGAAGAAATTGCTTTAGAAATTATCTCATCAATATGCGAGCGGAAATTAAGCTGCCTGTCGCATAATATGTAAAGCTCGCGTATAGACTCAGCAAGGGACATTTTTTGGGCGTGGATTTCGTTACCAACCATACCATACCATTGAAAAACGCAACGAAGAAAAACGTCCAACTGAAGTGAAGTGAAAATCTATAAAAAATATAATTCCAAAATAAATAACTCGTTACTGGTACACAAGAGAACGAAATATTCAATAAATCTGGATTTTTTTAAAATGCGTTTGTGTATTATTTGAATGCAATGTTCGACGAATTCATAATGAAAATAATAATTAAGCAAAGAAGCTTTGAAAATATAAGAAAAATCAATCCAAGCAGTTCATTTATATCTGACAGTCACCTTTAATGAAAAATCATTTCAACTGTGTAAATACGGCCGGCCATTTAAATCAGCTGTCAGAGTTACATCACTCCCTTCGTAGATACTATTTGTCAAAATTTCGTCTTTCTGTCACTCGTCCACTGCAGAGAAACAACAATTTTCATTTAAAGCAATTGGATCGTTAACTCTGTCCCAGATAAACTATCGCTAAATGGACAACGTATCGAAAGTTTGGCTTGGGCCACTACCTCCAGATTCACCATACGTGAAGCCTTTCCGATTCTACTACGTACAAAATGGTGTCGAGAAGAACTGGGATCTCTTAAAAGTGCACGACAGCGTCGCCATAATAATCTTCAATAAGACCCGAAATGCTTTGGTCTTTGTGAAGCAATTTCGTCCAGGTTTGTCTTTCTACTATTGATTAGAGAAAATATTTTTCATTTCTTTGATATTGTTTCCTTCATAACCAGCCGTTTACCATGGCGTGGTCACTTCCGCTGGCTCTGACATTGGATCTGTAGATTTGGACAAATTTCCACCCAAACTCGGTATCACGTTGGAATTGTGTGCCGGAATTGTGGATAAAGATAAGAGTTGGATAGAAATCGCTAGGGAGGAGATTATAGAGGAGTGTGGCTACGATGTACCAGTGGAGAGAATCGAAGAAGTCATGACTTTTCGGTAAATGTGTTTGAGATAATTGAATTAGTTCTTTGTGCCTGAAAGACATTCTTTTTAGATCTGGGGTAGGGTCATCGGGTTCACAGCAGAAAATGTATTACTGTGAGGTGAGCGATGACGATAAAGTTACTAGCGGCGGTGGAGTTGATGAGGAAATAATCGAAGTGGTAGAGTATAGCTTAGAGAATGCTCGTAAATTGGTTTCTCAAGGCGCTGTGAATAATAGTCCACCGGGTTTCCTTTTTGGAGTTCTTTGGTTCTTAACCAATAAAGCACCAAAAGTGTAGAGAAGCTATTAATTTGAATAAGACACGCGAAGACCGGGTTCTGAATGGGTTCTTCCGAATATTCCTGAATTACCAAATGCGATTAACGTAAGCAGACATTCTTACACCAGATGTAACGATCAAGATGTATTATTGTATAATAAAGAAAACTTGTTAATTTATGTATTAATAAACCAAGAGGCATACGGAGAGTACAGAAATGTGTTTTTCCTTTGAGATTCTTTGGCACCAGAACCAGTTTTATTAGATGAACGTTCTGTTACGTATGCGTTTATGCAGTCGTTGTGTTTCAATTTGACTTCGAACTTTCAACGGGGAATGTGAGTAATGCTTGATAGTTTCAAGTTTCATGATTACATACGAGTATGTGTATTGGGTAGAGTGAGCATTATATTGACCTGCCGCATTGCAGTATTTTTATTGCAGCTTCCTTTGCATATGGGGAGTGTGTTTGCCCAGTCAACGGATATCTTGTAACCAATGCCATTCCATTAATTGAAACAGCGTGCAAAGTTAGGGTGAAGTTGTAGTCACATAAGCAAGTAATGAGGGCTATACCATTTGGAAAATAAGTCTTATTTGACCACACTCACCTCACAAAGATGTAGCTTATGAGACAGCTATCTACGGCGGTCTAAACGTTAAAATCGGATAAAAAAAATTGTTCGCTATTGTTGCACAGCCTCAGTAGCGAATAGAGTTGGCTTTTGAGCTATCCAGGGATTAGCAAAAGGTTTAAGAAACAACCTGCCTTTCAACTAATCTCTTATCAAATCTTTGTACGGCAGGGTATGCAGTTCTTAATTTTCAACCAACTTACATAATGTGCTTCAGGAAGCGGTATAGTGCGGATTGACACGGGCCTCGACCAATACATCTCGCGAATGGCCATTTCCCAATACATTACGGCTATTTCTGGTCGTATATTGTCGTTCAAGGTATGCACCTTGTTGACATACACTTTGTACTTTAAATAACCCCACAGGAAGAAGTCTGAAAGCTTTAAATTGGGTGGTCGACGAAGCCAGTCAAAATCACCATTTTTTGAAATTAGGCGTCCGAGAAACACCGCAATAAAGCGATCGTGGCTCGGGCAGTGGCGCTGTCCTTTTGGAACCAAAATTGTCCATGACGTTATCAGTCAGAATTGGCTCGATAACGCTCTCAATTGACGGCTGCTTCAGCATAGTCTTAAAAAGAACGGCCCAAACACTCGCGCGTTGGTTGTGGAGATGCTCTTAGTGAATTCATCGGCGTAGAATCGACAATTTTGTTCATTTACGGGTCCCATTCAAAGAAAAAGGCGCCTCATCATTCGTGATAATTTATTGCCAAAAATCATCGGCGATTTGAGCCATGTTCACCACAAAATTCGCATAATCAAATCGACGTGACTAGTCGATCAGTAAAAGCCGTTGCGTTAAGTTAATTTGATACGGGAATAACTTCAAATCAGCACGAATTATGAGTCTTGCGAGAGATGCCCAACTGTAAAAAACAGCGGAGATTCGATGTAGTCGATGATCTTTAGACGCTGGCCTGTACAGCCTCAATATTCACGTCAGAACCGGTCGTACGATATCGGCCTTGATGACTGGCATTACCAAGGTTACCGGAGGCGATAAATTCTTGGTGTAAACGCCTGACGGTGTGGTCTGAAAGCGTTTCCCTCAATCGATATTTTGAACGATATGCACTATGCGTTTTGACAATTGAGAATATGCTGCGCGATAACAGTGCGTTGTGGTGACGTGTACTGTTCCATGATACAAATTCGCTTGGGACTGCCGCTTCGAACGCGGGCTGTCATAAGTCGATCTGAGTTATAAGGTTGCCAGATGCCGGAGGTTTAAATGGCCCATCCGCTAGTTGAAGCTTTCTTCCACTAAGTTGGTGTTTTCATACAACAGGTAGTACTTTTAGGGCAGGATTCAGTGACTTTTGGGACCGTAGGGTTGGTGTTTACTCGATTAACATGCTCTTACAACCTAAGCCTATGCATCCTTCTGAATAAGTAAATGTCACAGCTCTTTATTGTATTCGGTCCTCTAAATTTCGACTAAAGCAGAGATGAACGGGTGTTACGGTTGGAGGCTTGTAAGGGCGAATTGCTACTGGCGGTTTTTGTGGAGCACTGGTGGTGACGCATAAGTTTTATCGCACGGTGTTGAATCTTATCTAGCATTTGAGGTCAAATCAGACGAGATAAAGCATTTCTTACATCGGTTCCAAAAATATAGGAATTAAAAAGCAGATAGTACTGTCGTAGCAGACAAGAAATCATTGATGAAAATTAAAAAAGTATAGATGACAGAATGAATCCCTGCGGCACGCTAGCACTTATTTTTGGGTATCAGACTTGAAACCATCCGACTGAAGAAAACATTTATCGCTGTCAAATGCACACATTTACGACTTAAGTGACGGACGACGTACTTTGTCAAATTACTTCGAAATATCAAGCGAAACTAATACGAAATCACCAGTTTGGTTTAACTTCGGGTGAGGCATGCCATCAAATCATCTGTGGACCTGTTGCTGCGAAAATCGTTCTGAAGGTTTATCAGCGTTTCCATGAGCTTGGAAAGATGGGTCGCAAGCGCAGCGGGTCTATGGTAGGAAAGGGAAGAAGATTTACCTTTCTAGGGACTGGCTGGTCAAATGGTCCATAGATGGAAAACTGTACTAATGCTTTTGCCAATCCTTAACTCTCGCACAGACACACTGTAAGTACTACTTACACATTGTAAATCTCTATAACCTACCAGAATTTGATAATCTGAGAGCAATTTACAAGTAAAGTTGCTAGAATGAGATCGATTTGCACGCCAAGTTCACTATGTGTGTGTAATTCGGATGACGTTTTTTGTGTAAAATGGGTGGGGGTTTTGTGTACGAGTGTTGTCTGAAATGTTTCCGACCGCAACGTAAAGACAGCGGCACTCGTCAATAAAAGCTAGTGAATGCTAGTTGTGCATCTTTTGACAGTTACTTACAGAAGTTTCAGTCATTTTGGACGCAGTTTTTAGTTGACAGTCGTTTGAGCGAATCGATGTGAGTGTTTTTTGTGAAAATGGAAAAAATTGAGCATCGAGCTGTTATTAAATTCTTGTTTTTGAAAGGCAATACGCCTACGCAAATCAAAAATGAGTTGGACTCTGTATAGGCGGACTCTGCACCATCATTTACCGCAGTGAAATTTTGGGCAGCTGAATTTAAACGTGGCGGTAAAAGCTTGGGAGGTAATGAACGTTCGGGACGTCCAAAACCTGCAACCACTGACGATAACATTGCTAAAGTTCACCAAATGGTTTTAGACGACCGCCGAATTAAAGTGAGAGAGATAGTAGAGGTTATGAAAATGTCCAAAGAACGTGTTTGTTACATATTAAATCAAGTTTTAGCCATGAGAAAACTGTCCGCGCGCTGGGTGCCACGTTTGCTTACTTATGTTAGACCAAAAACGTGTTCGAATGAACATTTCCAACATTTCCAGCTTGGATACACCATTATACGCCCGAAACAAAAATTCAGTCAAAACAGTGGACTGCAAAGGGCGAGCTGGTTCCAAAAAAAGAAAAAAACTGTTTGTTCGGCTAGGAAAGTGATGGCGACTGTTTTTTGGGATAGTAAAGGAGTTATCTTAACCGAATATCTTCAAAAAGGAAACACCATTACGGGAGTATACTATGGATCATTATTTGCCAAGCTGAAGGCAGAAATTGCGGAAAAACGGCCACATTTGCAGAAAAAGAAAATCCTGTTTCACCAAGATAACGCGCCGTCTCACACCTCAGCGGTTGCAAGGCGAAAATCCATGAATTACGATTTGAACTGCGCCTTATTCACCAGATCTAGCCCCAAGCGACTCCTTTTGTTCCCTCATCTAAAAACTGCTCTCGGAGGACAGAGATTTTCGTCAAATGAGGAGCCAATCAACTTTGTGAACAATTATTTTGCAGAGAAAAACGCCAAGTACATACTATTTGGACGGGTTAGAGAGATGAGAGCATCGCCGGGAGAAGTGTGTACTATAGAGTTACAAGGAGACTATGTAGAAAAATAAAAAAAAAATGTTTGAGAAAAAATGTCTTGTATCATTGTTCGGAGACCTTTCAGACAACCCTCGTAAAATGGGTGAAAAATTTACATTGATGACAATTCACACGTATTCACAAACAGGGCCAAATGAATAGAGGTGATCAGTGGAAAGCTGGTTTTGGTTTTCCAATATCTGGAAAGTTTGCCAATTGTGTTGATTATGGAGCTTGAGTTGAAGTTTGGTCTTGTCCAAAGATTTTTGAAATTTTATAATTTAAAAAAAGGTGCTGCAGTCACTCTCGGATCGTTTGAACTTTTTTCGGTTTTCCTCTTGCAGGTTGGCCTTGTGAGATCGAAAAACCGTTCTCTAACCTCGATGTCCTCTTTATAGCTGAAGTTGCACCACGTATTTTCCTTTGATTTGATACTCCTCATCCGATGAGGGATAAAGAAAGAAAAAAGTATTTTTGATCATATCAGCACTTTCATCCAAGTTGTTATCGAGGAAGCACATCGATCAGTTAGAATTTCTAAAGAAGCCCTAAACTCGACTCTATAGGAGAGACCACAGCGACGCTGTGCTTATGGTGAACATTTAAAATTTTCCAGAGTATTGGCGGCATGCATATTCGCGTGAACTTATTCACAATTTGAGTAAAGTTGTTTTCCGCAGCGAAGTTTTCAACACACCGTTCTTCTGGTATTGTCATAATGCCAAAGTCACCAGAATTGTTTATATTGAAATCATTCGCAATAACGACTTTAGTATAAGGATATAGGGATACAATTCTTTAAATGGAGTCAGTCAGCGCAACAAACACGTTAGCGCCTCGCCACATTATCATGGGAATGATTTTCCCATGAATGCCGTTGCTACACACAAAGAAGTGGTCATTCCAATGAAAGTAATTTTGACAGATGGGGAACGTTGAAATCTAAAACAGAACATATTGCTGCAGTGTGGTTATTAAATTAAAAAAAAAAAAAAACATGAGTGATAGTAAGAATATTATTAGCAGTGACAGCTACAAAAAATCATGGAGTCTAAGGAGGGAAGAAAAGGGTTCGATTCGACTGCTGCATGACGAGATTCGATTAGAAGACAAAGACGCATTTAGGCGTTACCTGCGAATGGATGAGAATTGTTTCAGTAAGCTTAACCGTGTTAAAGCATCCATCACGAAGCAATATACTAAAATGAGAGTTGCGATAGCACCAGAAGAAGGCTTGTCTTTAATACTGCGATTTTTGGCTACCGGAGAAACTTTTAGAAGTTTGGACTACCAGACAAGATTGTCGCGTGTATATTGGTGGCTTTATTCCTCACTGTTGCGCTATTATTTATGCATGCCTCAAAGAAGACTACCATAAAGTTCGTACTTATGAAGTCCATACATATTCCAAAATGACTTCAAATAACGTGTTTCTTATTTCAGTTTCCAAGTACCTATACAGACTGGGAAGAGATAGCAACAAATTATTTTAATCGATGGCACTTTCCTATATGCCTTGGTGCATTGGATGGGAAACACGTCGCTTTTAGAGCCTCCAAGAGTGATGGTTCTGTATACTACAACTATAAAGGATTTAATTGTATTGTGTTGTTAACGATTGATGTTGGTTGCAATGGCAGAGTAAACGACAGGGGAGTCCTGAATGGAAGCGGCTTTCGTAGTTTAATTAAAAACTACGCATCTCTCACCACTTCCAAAAATTTCCATTTCGTTTCTGCCAACAAGTCTTCGTCCGTGATGATATTCATTTCTGCCTCCAGGTTGTTCAGAAACGGCCGAAAGCATTCACTATTTGGTTGGCTGCTTTAATAGCTTCCTCTGCTCGTACTTGTAAAGTAGTTTGATGTGGTTTTAAAGAAGTTTAAGACAGTCGAAAGAAGTTTCCAAATTTATAATATTACCTACCAATGATTTTGAGGCTGACGAAGTACTTGCCAACCTTGAGTTCTCGAACACATGGTGGCTTATGTTACTTGACTCACAACTCTCTGCCTTGCAGAGTGTCTTCTTCTTTTGAAAAGCAAACGTTCAAATTAACTTACCGATGAACAAGAAATATTCGATGTAGCATGAATATGCGAAAAGATCAGATCTTCGTAGCACCACAATTGCGGCACGTACAAATCGTCCGCACCGGCACCACTTCGTTTTGAATCCAAGATCTTAGCTTTTTCTTTTAAATGTTGGGTTTTTAATTTTAGCGAAATATCCTTCACGGTTGTTCCTGGTCAATTGTTTTAAATTTTTTCCACTATTTCCAACAAATTTGCACTCCATTTAATTCTATTTTTATAATTAGAATCCCGAATTTTGCAGAGATTCGGGAACTGCTGAAATTCTTCTATCAACTCAAAATGAAAATTTCTCCCAAGATCGGAATGGAATGAAAACGAAACGCCGAGAATTATTTTTTTGAGTCTTCCGAACGGTGTACACCCTCCGACGGTTGGGAAAAAATGGAAAAATGTGTCAGAAATGAAACGCCTTGAGAAAAGAACATTCGTTCTTCCACCGAGAATTATTTCTCAAATGGATTTTCGGTGCAAGCTACCCTTCTCTTTCTGACTCACGTAAAATCTACCTATCTCGTACGACACGGCTTTCATTCCCATGATAATGTGGCCAGACACAGATTGACTTACTGTCCCGCTTGGGGTTTCTGTCAGTTGCTTATAGAGATGGAATTTTAACCGCATGAAGTTCAATTCCGACTTGGAATAGGGATCATATTGCAGTGGAGTTTGGTAAAATGACGAGACCGCGATGAGAAAAAAATAAGAGCAGCTAGCTTTAAATCTGAGTACTAAAACAGCTGGTCTGTATTTACTGACGTTGATGTACGCAGAGAAGTGATTACTTTTTAGCCCGCGTACGTTTGCTATGTGAACTCTGAATTCTCGAGTCATTACAATAGTAAAACAGAAAAAAACACAGCACCGTCGATGTGCTGGCTTGTGAACTTTTTCTAGGACGCCTAACTTCGCTATACCTACACACACTGCTAAATCTACCTCTTGTCAATATCCGTATTATTCGATGTACCTAGTCCTGCCATAAGTTCTGTTGAGAGTAAAGCAAGGTTTTTTGCTACGCTTTTCTATAAAAATTGAAATAAAACACGGTTTTATCTGATGGCAAATATAATTAGCGATATAAATGTGGACACGTCCTTACACTTCGAGGTTTTGAATAAGAAGGAAAAAATTACTATATTACAACCGGAAGGGTTTAAAGAAAATGACATTTGGAACAAATTAAACAAAATGTAATCGATTAAAAAAGCAATATGGAAAGGATTAAAGTTAAAGAAATTAAAGGAGTAGATTATTATAGCAATATAAGTTAATTAAGCTGTTAGTATTTTAGGTTTAACAAGTTCTGTTATACAATTTCCCGCGCTTGTCGCTCAAAACTTCTTGCGGGAATAGAACCGTTAACTTTTTTTTCAGAACACATACACTGATCAGTGAAGAATACTATTTATTTTGTCGACTGGAATTCCTTTTTAACTGTCTGAAGTTGCCAATAGCCTTCATCTGGATTGTTTTGTAATTCGTAGAAGTCATATAAAATTGCAAAAAAACTACCATCATCTGCTGGTTTTTCAGCTTTTGTTCAGTTAAAACCAATTTTCTGAATTTTCAGGAAACTGTACGACATTTTCGCTGAGTAATGTGGAAACATTTTTGTTCTAAAACAATTAATTCGTTACTTCAAACTTTTCCAAATTGTTCAACCAACACTTACATTTTCCTTTGATTGATTGATCGGATATTCTGATATCTATGTGCGATTTTGGACGTACTAGACAAGATGATTCTGTCTGAAAACTCCCCTTTTTTTTGACGAAATATGTAGCCAGAGATGATATAATATAATTTCGAAACCATATAACGTTGCATTTTATATTGCAGCAGCTGTCAAAGTTACCAATGACATCCAGCTGTCAACAAATATTCAGAAAGGTTTGCCATTTCATCATGCATCGTTTCACGCTTACCTAACGTGCGGAAATAATTAAAAAATTGTATATGGTATACGCAACTTGAATTTCATCGTCGGTCGTCATCATGGCTTCAGTGTGCAGGCAATTCGTCGTACCGTGGAAAAGTTTGAGCATGAGTACACTCCTTTGGTTCTTAAGCCACCAACCAGACAGAGATTGCTGCGAAATGAAGAAAACATAGCCGCCGTAGCAGCCAGTATCGAAGAAGACCCAGAAATGTCGGATCAGCTGAACTGGGCATCGCCAGAGAATCAACCCGTATTTGGGCCTACATCCGTATAAGATTATGCTGACGCAAGAATTTAAGTCGGACGACCATAGACAAGGCCGTGAATTTGCCAATTGGGCGCTGGAAATGTTGGCTGGAAATCCAGATTTTGGCCAAGAAATCATTTTCTCACACGAGGCCCATTTTTGGCTCAGCTGCTATGTCAACAGGCAAATTTTGCCATTATTGGAGCGAACACAATCCACAAGTGTTCGGCCAAGCAACAACACAAAAATTGGCTGTTTGGTGCGGTTTATGGCACGGCGGCATCATCGGACTTTATTTCTTTCGCAATGAGGGAGCAGACACCATTACCGTCAGTGGTCTCAGGTATACAGCGATGGTAACCGACTTTCTGTGGTCAGAGCTCGACAACATCGCTATAAATAGCGATGCAACGCTTGAGCTTGTGAAGGAGAAATTGGCGACTGGGTCATATCTCGGCGAGTGGTCATCAATTGGCCCCCGCGATCATGCGATTTTACACCACTGAATTATTTTCTCTGGGGCTACATCAAGTCCTTAGTAGCTCGAGGCCAACATTCGACACGCTATTGCCGGAATAACGCCGCACATATTGTACCGAGTCATCATAAATTGGACTGACATTGCTAGCGAAGCCGAGGCGGCCATTTGAATGATGTGCTATTCCACATATAGTGGCATGAACGTAGCTTATCGGAACATGAGCTAGTCGTCAGTAGTAAAACTAAATTGCTGAATTGCCTTAGGCCTATACATACTCGTAGGCTACCTGAACTTGAAAGCTTATTTCATGTAAAAAATTGTGCAAGTTCCAACATTTTGAAATGCGTCTGCATACTATTTAAAAATCACTCGTCCTGTGACCTGAAATTGCAGTAGTAGATCACTTTCAATATTACCTTTGACCAATGCTTAAGTTGGTGTGAATGTTTACGATCTGCGACACGAGAACTTTGAAAATGGTATATGTTGGAATATTTGAGTCCAAAGTATCGTACGGAAATAGCGTTTAGGGTGGTGCCTACCAGAACCGGCTTCAGCCACTGGTAGTTATGCAAAAGTGCGCTATTCGAAAAGTAGGTAGAGTTTATCGTTTGGCTCATTCTATGGTTTTGTCCAGAACATTGAATATTCTTCCACTTCTTCCTATGGGGCTTTTTGAAATCTCGCTTTTACCACAACAATCCACAAACCTTGCAAGTCTTGAAAGCCAAAATTGAAGAAGAAATCACCAATTTGGAGCCAGATGTTTGGCGAGCAAGAATTCAAAATGCCGTCAAACGAGCACAAATGTGGATCAATTCAGGAGGTGGTCATTTGACCGGTATCACTTTTTTAACTCAATGTCATAAATTTTACATCTTTGGATAAACTTTTCGTGGAAACAGAGCCAAACTATTTTCATTTCTCACAAAATGACAGCCAATTCACATTATGACATTCCTTTCGCCCCACCTGCATACTACGTTCAGAAGAAACGGTAGCTCCTGTGAGTGAATTTTTGGTCGCAATAGTTTGCCTTTTGTTTGTTCAATGTAGATGTCACAACTGGTGCAGGGACTAAAGCCATGAGACTATATCTTGTTTAGTGAGGAGGGTCAGTTTTGACTCAAGAAGTTTGTCAACATTTAAGTTACCATATCTGGAGTTTGGAGAATCCCGAAAAGACAGGAGACGTTTGGGCTTAATATATATGTGAGAGTCCTTCACTAATGACAACACGTTCGGGGAATTCCTCCGACGGCTTAACTTAATGCAGAGTAGAAATGCAAGTCCGTCTTATTATTTTTAAGGTAGCTCTACAGTTCGGAGTGAACCTGGATCTCAATTAACAAGCCTCTTCAGTTATACCGGTCTTTGCTAAGCGCACTCCAAGTCGGTTGAGGTCTCCTTCTACAATACTTGTGCGCGCCTGTACTGTGCTATACCTCCAGATTAGAATCGAAGACTTTGCGGACAGGAGCATTGGTGGCCATTCGCTCTACACGTCCTAGCCATCTCATGTGCAACTTTCTTATCGGGTCTTACAATAAGGACTTGACAACTTTTTTTTTAAATAAAACGCAAACCATTTGAGATATTTCAAAAACTTTATTATCGGCTTGAAGTACAATCAAAACATTTATGAATGGAACTCGACAAATAATAGTCCAACGGTGTCAAATCGCAGCTCCGAGGTGGCCAAACGACATCAGCTCTGCGGCTGATAATGCGATCTTCAAAAACAGGGCGCAAAACATCGAGTGTAGCTTCGGCTGTGTGGCACGTAGCGCCATCCTGTTGAAACCAAATGTTGCCAATATCCTCCTTCATCTGAAAAGATGATTTTTTTGGCAAAATCGGCATCTTCTCTAAGTCGATCGCAGGCAAAATTTCCCAGCGTTGTTCAAGCGTATACACAACCATATTCGTTCAGCGGAAGGATAAAACTAATTATCTGTCAAATCAGACATGAGCTAAGTCTTACCATTCACGAAATAAGCACTAGTTGAAAAAAAAAACGTTAGATGGCGGACCCTTTAGTTAAAGAGAATCGAGTCGCGGTAATAGCGTTGCATAAGTGAGGAAAACAGTGCCGGCCAAATTTTCGAGTTGCTAAAACCACTCGGAATACCGAGAATATTCGTTTATCGGGCTATTGCCCGCTTCGTCGAGTTGTCTGGAGTAGAGCATAGGCCAATTAGTGGTCGCCCGCGCGTCGTCCGTACGAATGTGGTAGTAAAGGCAGTGCGTGAACGAATTCGGAGGAATCCCTTAGGAAGCAGAAGATCATGTCCAATGAATTGGATATATCAACCAGATCCATGTCTAGGCTAATTCGGGATGATCTGCATATGAAAGCCTATCGTCGGTCCACGAGTCATTTTTTAACTCCTCAACTAAAAAAACTTAGGCTGGAAAGATTCAAGCGACTTTTGCAGTGGCACGCAGTTCATGACAATGGCCATGAAAACGTTTTGTTTACTAATGAGAAAATTTGTACCGTGGAAGAAGCTTTCAACAAACAGAATGACACAATTTATGCCACTTCATCTAAGGAAGCAAAAAATGTTATTCCAAGGGTTCAACGTGGACATCGTCCGGCTTCCGTAATTGTTTGGTGGGGGCTCTCTCACCACGGTGCCCTCCATTTCTGTGAAAAAGGCGTAACAACTGGTTCAAAGGTTTACCAAGAAGATGTGCTATAGGGTATTGTAAAGGGTTTGACCAATACTATTTTCAATGGGTACGGATGGATCTTCCACAAGGACTCTGCTCAAGCGCACAAAGCCAAAACCACGCAGGAGTGGCTCAGAGTCAATATTCCTGGCTTCATATCGGGTTTTCCAATAAGGACTTGACAACTTTTTTTTAAATAAAACGCAAACCATTTGAGATATTTCAAAAACTTTATTATCGGCTTGAAGTACAATCAAAACATTTATGAATGGAACTCGACTTCGTTCATATGGCCACCGCGGGCACATTTGCAGCGGTCGATTCGTTGGACCCAATTTTCAATGACTCGGCCACACATTTCGGCCAAAACGGTCGCTATTTCGCCTTCAATGTTAGCTCTGAGCTCTTCCAACGTCGTCGGCGTGTTGGCATAAACCAATGATTAACGTAGCCCCACAGAAAATAGTCAAGCGGCGTTAAATCGCACGAACGAGGCGGCCAATCGACTGGCCCATTTCTTGAGATAACACGCTCACCATACTTACTTTCAATAAATCGATTGTAGCGTGTGCTGTGTGGCTTGTGGCATCATCCTGTTGAAACAACATGTCGCCCAAGTCTATATCTTCCAATTCGGGCCAAAAATAATCGGTGATCATGGCGCGATAACGCTGACCATTCACAGTAACGTGACGATCGTTATCGTCGACGAAAAAATATGGCCCAATAACGCCGCCGGCATGCAAACCGCACCAAACATTTATTTTTTGTGGATGAAGTGGTGATTCATGAAGCACATGTGGATTTTCACCCGACCAATAACGCATATTTTGCTTATTGATGAACCCATTGAGCCAAAAATGAGCTTCGTCACTGAAGATGATTTTGGGATGAAATTCATCATCTTGGCGCATCTTCTCCAGAACCCAATCGGAGAACGTACGTCGCTTCAAATGGCCCATCGGCTTCAATTCTTGAGTCAGCTTGATCTTGACTGGGTGTAAACCAAGATCTTAACGCAAAATACGCCATAATGTGGTCTGAGCGACGCCCAATTCTTGAGAACGCCGTGGAATTGACTGATTTGGATCGTTTGCTATGGACGCCTGAACGGCAGCGATATTTTCGACACTTCGACCAACCCGTTATCTCACTGATACGGCGACATCACACAACGAATATGTAGACTCAAATTTTTGCACTAAACTTGTTATTGCCTGTCTACTAGGGCGAGAATTACGACCGAAAATTGGAGTTAACGCTCTTAAAGTTGCAATCACCGACTCCCAATTTCGGTAGAAAATTTTTACAATTTGCAGACGTTGCTCGTTCATGTACTTTACCATGATGAAAATGTTGAGTTTACTGAATAAATTGACAGTGACAGTTTGATGATTAGTGAAAGAGTGCGTTCACAAATTAAATTCAAAGTTGTCAAGTCCCTATTGGAAAATAGGGAGAAGATTAGCCGTCTGAGAGTCCAGATCTGAATCCACTGGGTTATGGTTTGTGGCCAGAATTGGAGAACATGGCCTACAAGACTTCCCACAGAAATTTAGAAAGCTTTAAAACAGCATTAACCAGAGCAGCGTCTACGATCTCCATGGAACCGTACGTGCCGCTAAAGCCCAATGGCCACACCGTTTGCAAGCTGGTGTTAAAGCAAAAGGCTGTCATTTCGAGTTAATCCAATTTTTTTAATAATCAATATTGTGGCCTAATAAATGAAACAATCTTGAATGCGATGTGTTTACTGGTTTTTTTTTTTGTAGCCTTTTATATTTGTAACAGAACTTATGGCAAGACTAGGTACTCCTTCTGAGTAAAAAGATATGGGTTTTTGAATAATTAGGACCACAATTTCGATGGCCTGTGTGTCAACTGTCATTTGACGCGGATCTTAAAGCAATGGCTTTCAAACTTGGATTGCTGGGGGAATACGGCTAAAAGAAAAAAGCTTTCGGCTAAAATGTGACCCATTTAATCGGCTGTTGTTTATATTCTTGTTCAGCAAGCAAGAATGTAGCTCTGGGGCCTCCGAGAAATACGAGAGAAATCAGCCCCCCCTCAGTCAAGAAATAGGCATCTGTTTTCCAAGCGTAAAAGAAAACTCTAACTAACGAATAAGTATCTGCAGCGACAGCACCCCCAGGTTTAAGACGTTGCTCACTGGTTTTACCGCTTTCTACCTACAATATTTCGATAATAATTAGACTGTAATGCAGTCGGAAGGCCAAGTTCATTGAGTCTTGTATGAGATCGCAGAAAATGGAATCGCTATAATACGAGGGCTGTATGATAAGTACCCGTGTTTACCGATTGATGGCACCACTGATGAAAAATGCCATCATATATCGCCATTTTTACAACGATGACTGTCAAAATTTCAGACAGATGTATCCAGTAGTTTTGTTTTAACAGTTGTTGAAAGTCTTCAAGTTCGTGTTTATTTGCAATCATGGAGAAAGAGCAATATCGATCAGTGATTCGATTTCTTTTTTTGGATGGGAAGACGTGTGAGGAAATCAAAGTGAAGTTGCATGCAGTTTATAACGACCATGAACCTTCGATGACTACCATCAGATATTAGTTTAATGAATTCAAGCGTGGCCGAACATACGTTTTTGATGAAGAGCGCCCTACGACTACGGAGGATATGGTTAATAAAATATATGATATCGTGCTAGCAGATCGTCGGGTGAAGGTCAGAAAGGTTGCTGACATTGTACACATCTCAATTGAACGCATACAAAATATCCTACACGAAAAATTGGGCATGAGAAAGCTATCGGCGAGATGAGTGCCGCGTTTGCTAACAGTGGAGCAAAACGACGCCCCAAACTGGACAGCAATTCAACTTTTAACGAGTTTGATGCGCTGTCTGACTCCATTCAAAGAATTGTATCCCTGTATCCTGATACTGAAATCGTTATTACTGGCGATTTCAATATACACAATTCTGGGTGGCTTCGACATTCTGGACAGACAACACCCGAAGGACGGTGTGTCGAGATCTTCGCTGCCGAAAACAACCTTACACAGCTTGTAAATGAGCCCACGCGAATACCAGACGTTGATAGTCATACCGCCAACACCCTGGACTTGTTTTTAACTTCTCACCCTGATAAATACACCGTTGATGTGCTCTCCCCTCTAGGCTCGTCGGACCATTGTGTCATATCAGCTAATTTCTCGTACACCGACCACACAGTTAGAGAAAAAATTCCTAAAAGAACCGTATGGCAATACGAGAAAGCCAACTGGAGCGGTCTTAACAGCTTCTTTAGGAATTTTAACTGGTCGTTATGCTTCCTCGATAACGACGTGGATGCCGATGCTGATATGATTACAGACACCATTCTCTTTGGAATGAGATCCTTTATTCCTCATCGGATGAAGAGTATCAAACCAAAAGGAAAGGCATGGTACGACTCGAGCTGTAAAGAGGCCGTCAGGGTTAGAAAATGTTTTTTCGGTCCTACAAGACCAACCCGACAGAGGAAAACTGAAAAAAGTTCAAACGAGCCAGAAATGACTGCAACGCCTTTCTTAAGCGTGTGAAATTCCTATACGACCAAAAACTGAGGCAAAAAATACTGCAATGTCCTAAAGGCAGTAAACATTTTTGGTCGTTCGTCAAAAACATTAGAAATTCCGCCTCATCCTCCATCCCAACGCTCATTTACAATGACATTCCAGTTGTCAGCTCTTTGGATAAGGCCAATCTGCTTGCTGCACACTTTGCGGCCAGCTCAACACTCCCAGATTGTGTTTTGTCTCCGCCTACACTTGAGTGCGTCGAATCTTCAATGGGACGAATCTACTTTCGCACTCGTGTAGTAGATGTCTCTTGTGTTTAACGTAGGTACCTGCCATGGGGGCTTAAGCCTAGCGTGCGTCTTCGCACAAGGTATCAAAGCAATGCGTTGATAAGCGCCCTTCGGGTTGTACAAGTACTACCACCAGTACCAGATTCGAAGTCGTGTGTAAGGCAAGAACTTCACCTTTGTTGAAGTTATACCTCCGCCATTCTGTGGGTCATGGCACCCGGTTGCAATGCAACTCCACATCGAATAGACCAGTTGGTTCCATAGCAATCCCATGGTCCAGCACAGGTCGTAGTAAACTACAACATATGCTAAGCCATGAGATGTACAAGCTCCATTCGGTCTACTCTCCCCGCGATTTTGGGTATCAACCTACAGCCACCACTCCTAAGTCAGGCCGGAACTATAGTTCCGGGGGCTCCTTACCACCCGTGGTACCAGAATATAGCTTCCGGTCAAGCTTCGCAACCTTGAGGTTACTTCCAGTTGGGCACCTCACTGCCCAGGACTGGCGGCCTTGCAACAAAAATTCCTACAATCTTCCCGCTAGCTGCCTACTGCGTCTTCTATTAAATACCTCTTTTGCAAAACTACGGGTTCTTTCGAACCGTACGGTATCAGTGATAATTCCACTGACATCGTAGGTCTCACCATTAAAGGTGATGCCCATAGCCTGCAAGTTTCTTATGTCAGCGTAATTGGGACACTCTCATAGGACATGTAGCCAGTCCTCATACGTAGCTCCACATGAGCAGCTCGCAACCTCGCTAAGCCCCCTTTTATACAGGAATGCATTAAGAGAGCCATGCCCGGTCAACAAAAAGCCCAGGCTGAGGTTAAAATTCCGTTCAGGAAAGATTCGCATGGTTAGCACATCCCTTAAGAAGTCGTAAGTAACCCTGCCATTTTCGCTAGCATCCCATCTAGATTGCCATCTAGATAGGACACATGCGTGTAGCAAGGTTTTACGCTGCTTCAGGGATATGCCATCCACTTCTTCCGGGGAAACCCAATCGCGCTCATTTAGAGGGAGACCTTTTCTGATCTTGAAAGCAATAGCACGACGCATCACTTCCAGATCAAGAGGTGGCGCTCCAAGTAACACCTGCATGGCCTCTGTGGAGACAGTGTGGCACACCGGTAAACAGTCAAGTAAGGCGACTCTTTGACAAGTCAAGATCCGCCTTCGACCATCAACAGTCATAACCCTGTCGTACCATACCAATGCTCCATATGTTGCACAAGCAACAAAAAGGCCATCGTATATGATACGAACAGAACGCCTGCTGAGTCCCCAGTCAGATCGAAAAATGCGCCTTACCTGGCCTACAGCACTCGATACACTTACCCCCACGCTCTCTCCCCATTCAGCAACAACTGCTAGAGCTCTTCCTCCGAATGCCTCGATATCGGCCCTAGACTGGCCTTCAAGGATGAGGAGCAGGTCATCTGCTCATTCAGTCGCCGCAAAAAAATAAAAGGACCACACTCGTGTAGTAGCAAGAGTACTTAAAGATGTCAACATACATAAATCCGCTGGTCCATATGGTATATCTCCCCTTCTTCTGAAGATGTATTCTTCCTCGCTGGCAAAACCACTGCGTAAACTTTTTCATCAATCCTACTCTTTAGGACTTTTCCCGAGCAGATGGAAAACAGCATTTGTCCAGCCCGTCCCTAAAAAAGGCGAATCATCTTCTCTCTCCTCCTACAGACCCATTGCACTTACGTCCCTTCTTTTCAAGGTCATGGAAACGCTGATAAATCGCCAGCTCATGAAATATCTCGAAACACGAAAACTTTTCAATGACCGGCAATATGGTAGCAGCAGGTCCGCTGGTGATTTGATGGCATATCTCACCGAAAATTGTAACCAAAGCGTACATCAACCTGGCGAGAGCAAGATAGTTGCTCTTTTGTCGAAAATGCGTGCATTTGGGATCGACGACTCTCTTCTTCAATGGATTGGAAATTACCTTTCGGAACGTTCAATTTAAGTTGTTTTGGACGGTTTCAAGTCTGATATTCACAAAATAAATGCTGGTGTGCCCCAGGGCTCTGTTCTGTCACCGACACTCTTTTTAATTTTCATTAACGATCTCTTGTCTGCTACTTTTAATCCAATATATTCCTTTGCTGATGACAGTACTCTCTGCTTTTCATATTTGTTTCCGGACTCACGGCCCTGCTCTTCGGCTGTAGAACGAGAACGGCAGCGTATGCTAAGCTCATTAAATTCCGATATCAACAGCATAACCAATTGGGGAAATACCAAAAGAGTGGAATTTAATGCTTCCAAAATACAATGGTGTCTGCTGTCGTTAAAGCGAAATTTAAACACCCAGCCATTATCCATGAATGGCACTTGCATCGTCGATACCGAAATACTTTCCATTCTCGGTATGTGTGTCAATGACAACTTACGTTGGAATGACTACATATTTGATATCGCCAAAAATGATGTGAAATGTCTAGGTTTCCTCAAGCGATGTAAGAAATATTTTATCCCCTCTGATCTGGCCTCAATATATAAGGCATTCATCCGCCCAAAATTGGAGTGCAATGCCCACATCTGGTCAGGTGCTCCTAAAACATCTCTGCACCTGCTAGATAGGATTCAAAATCGTGCGATAAAATGTCTCGTGTCTCACTTTGTCTTATAGCTATTTTCACCACCAGTGCTCCACTGAAATCGGCAGTAGCATTCCGCCCATTCAAACTTTCAACCGTAACACCCGTCTCGCTATGAATGCTCATCAGTATACCCTCAAGCCCATTTTCGGACGTACTCTAAAATATCGTGATTCGTTCCTAAGCGGTACAACTCGCTTATCGAATGCCCTGCCGATCTCTGTATTTCCTGGTCGTTATAACTTGCAAACATTTGCAAGTTGCAAACTGCTGACCTAAATCTGCGCTAGAACTGTAGTTAGTCGTCTTCGGCAAAGGAATTCTTTTCATTACACTAGTTGGCATGAATCTCTACAAAGCAGGCAGACCAAACCAATGCCTTTTGATATCCCTTAAAAGTCCGCCCTATTCTGGTAGTTCATTCAAGAAATAAACCTCAAACTGTTTATTGGCAAATCGAGGCCAAACAAAACCAGCGAATGCAAAAATGCTTAGTGCATTTTCTGTCAAACATCTGGGCTACGTCTGCATCGTAATACCGCGTTCACATCAAACAATAGAGTTTTATCAATTGCTTTAGAATGCAGCTGTTTCGATGACCAAGAAGAGTTGGTCAACGAAGGAAGAATGGACAAGCTGGGTGAAAAAAAGGTCAGAAATCTAAGTTAACTACGTCCGGAATAAGAAGGAAAAGGTCTACATGAAACTGTTCCACTCTTACGTCATATCAGTTCTGCTTTTTGGTGTATTGTAATCCTCAATTGCTATCTATTATACAGGCCTTGTTGCAATATCTTAGTGATTTTTAAACGAATAAAGCCCCATTTACAATACTGCGAGATGCGAGACGAGAGTCGCATTCGAATTCGAATGGTGCGTGCGTCAAAACACCATTCACAAATAACAAGCTCAAAGTGAAAACAACAACAATTTAGCTGTCACGCACTGCGAGATGCGAGAGTTTTCCAGATTTTCGAAATTGACTGCGATGCTCGCTCCGAGTCTCGCATTATTGTAAACGAAGACATTGAATTACATGTTACGGAAATATTTTTGACAGTTCATGCGCTCTCGTTTTCGAACAACGTATCGCATCTCGCAGTATTGTAAATAGGACTTAACTTTAAATGTGAGTGATACATGAACTTATAAATAGTTATCGCAAATATATTGCTCTAGAACTTAAGTAAACAGTAGATGTCAGACGTACATACATTTGAATGACTTTAGAGATAACGTATAGAAGTCTGCTTCCTATCGCGTCAATCTTAATCATGCTCTAAAGACAGTGTGCTCGTTGGGGTGAACAATCCAATAAATACAATAAATGATAATGAGAAGTGGTTTGTAATTTGTGTGACATAAGTGATAACGCTCTCATCTTGGTGTTTTTTTTTTTGCTGGATCTTACATAATTCACCAGCGAGTTACGTATTACGAAACCGAAAACACCCGAACTAACGGATTTTTCAATAGGAACGCTCGAAATTCCATAGAATTGGTTACATACGTTGCGTTGACATATTCGACTGACAGCTGGATAGAATATACACTTTGTTGTGGAAGCAGGACCATAACCAACGGTCAACGGATATGACGGAAAGTACGGATAAAGTAGGTTTACTTTCTACTTTTTCAATCGGTCGATCGGTTGACAGTTCACACATTGAAGAAAATACATTCACATATTGAAGTTCACGCATTCACAAATTGAGAGTAATTTCTTTCTTTGGTGGTGACATTAGCTTTGTTCAGTGAGTTCAGCCTCAGTGAGAAAAATTTCTGTCCGAATCTGTTCTGCTCTGTGTTCAGTGAGGCTGTTCCAATTTGTTCGGAACAGAAAATCTTGCACCTACTTTCAAAGTAGAACACAATTGTGAAAAATGTCAAAATCAGCTGTGCTGTACTTTTCTATTTTCATTTGATTTGACGTTTTTCACAAATCTGTGCTATTCTCTTCTAGTTTTTCCACACTGAACAAAGCTATTGAGAGAATGAAGAGAAGTTGTCATAAGTAGAACGTCATCGTCTGTATTCTGCCAACGTATGTCACGTATTCTATGGGACTGTCATTTCCGTTAAATACGTTAACGTCAACCTATCCCACATCGTAACGTACGCAACGGATTCTATGTGCCGAGTCCTTTAGGTTACAGCGGCCATGTTGTTAAAGCAATATCTGTCAAATTTGTTGTGAATTGTTCAGTAGTAGTCGTATATGGCCGAACACCATGAAAGGTTATAGCGTTGAACAACGTCTGCAAATCATCAGTTTTTGTTTTCAAATTCAGTGTTCCGTTAGAGAAAAAAAAAAACATCTTTAGCGACGAGGCCCATTTTTGGATGAATGGATGAGTGAGCAAGAAAAATTGTCGGATTTGGGACGATACCAATCTACAAGAGATACACCAGCACAAAATGTATTCCGAGAAAGTCACTGTTTGGTGCGGATTTTGATCTAGCGGAATTGCCGGTCCGTTCAAACGAAACTGGCATTGCCGTAACAGTCAACGGTGAGCGGTACAGATCGATGAAAAGCTACTTCTTTGTGGCCTAAACTGGGTGATATGGATGCCGATAACATGTGGTTCTAATAGAACGGCGCTATGTGTCACACAGCGCATGCCACGATGTACTTTCTGCACGACCGATTTGAGGGCATGGTTATCTCGCGCGGTAACGACGTGAACTAGCCACCGGCATCGTGCGATTTAACACCTTTAGATTTGTTGCTTTCACTCGAAAGAACTTTTTCTCTGTATTTTCAGGTCTATACGATGCCAAAGTAATGTGTTCTGATGCCGAATTTATTGCAAAAGAGCTGTTTCACATAGTTGAAATTCATCCGAAAAGCCAGGGTTTTTACGTTGTAATACCAGTTTTTGACGACGTTTACGACTACGATCAAATTATGAAAAATAAGGAGTCTTTGATGATTCCAGCGAGTATCGGGTATGCAAGTGTACACCTCTGATGGTTAATAGCCCATATGAGGCTGAACAAGTAGCACGGGCCCTTGATCGCTACAAAGCGAATGTTCTTTTTCTTTTTTCTGTCGGAACAAAGCACTGAGACAAAGAACTAGTCCATTGTACTCGTTTTAAGTTCTTTGTAATGAAAGCACTTCAGTGATAAAGTGCCTACAGTACCAGAACTCACCACATCAACGCCGAGTACCTGATGGCCCCATATTGCCCCGTCACTACGCCAATATGCAACCTGCAGTCTTTCCTACTGAGGGACAGCTGGAAGGCCTGAAGGCTGACTTCTTAGAGATATAGGGATGCATTTGTTTGATTTGCCAGCAATCTGGAGAGTCATGCCATCTACACTTGTGCTCATATAAAACCCAACGGTCAGTGGACGTCCTAATCGATAACGCATGTGGGTTTGGGTTCTGAAAAACTCTCCTCTGAGCCTGGCCTGGAAATTACATCAGCGATTTCATTTTCCATGATTCCATAGTGACCTGGGACCCAGGCAAGACTCAGTGAATTTAGCCTTCCGACTGTGATAAGTCGTAAGTGGGTTTAGTAAGCCTCTAAGCGCAGCTTGACTGTCGCTACAGATGCAAATGCTTCCCCCTTTCTCACCGATTTTTCACAATATTCGTTGGCAGACAGACTCAAGTTTTCGTAACGAGGTGTGCAATCTAACCTTGCTGTCCTCCAGAAAAGCACCAGCTCTGCATTCTAGATCGGTTTTGGAGCCATCCTACTACAATCTTCTTCTCGCTTAGATTCAGACCGAAACCAGTCTTGGGCACAGGGAAAGTCGATTTCGTATTTTTTCTGTAGCAGGAGTTCTGATGTTATGGCATAAGATGGCACATCCATAAGACCTGCATCATAAGACAGCCGGCGCGCAAGATTCATATCAATATCAAGGGGAGTGAGAATCATCAATACGTTAAAAACGGAGCCAAGAAGAAGGAAAAGCCCATGTGCAGCCGAGACAGACCCCTCTCTGTATTCCGGTAAAAGCAGCAATAACGTATTTTCGTAAGACCTTGTTGCCCCAGACGAGCGAAGAATAGAATATAATTGGCCTTATTATAGCCGTATAGCTCCCTTCGCCTTCTCGTTGCGAGGCTCCGATACTTAGAGAATTGGATGGCGATGCCTTTAAGTGCTAGATGAGTCAGACCAGTCAGATTCCAACTTCTCGTAAAGAGAGCAACCTCAATTTTGAGAGGATTGACTGAAAGCCCATTTCTTGTGCACAAATCGTCGATCAGATCTAGGGCTGCCTGCGCTTTAGGGCAGACAGTCGCTAGACACGATCGAACAAAGAGTGCAGCTCCATCATTCGTGTATGCTTGTGCATAGTTGTCAGAACTATTGAACAGTGAGTGAGTGAGTCCTAGATACTATCTGCCTACTACCCATCGCACTACTCTAGCAACCTATTCTAATCTGGAGCTAATCCCTAGAGGCATCAAATTTCGTACCGCGAGTCAGCATACCCCTTTTAAAATTTAGTTAAAATGGGGATACTCCCAGTACGAGTACTTCATGCTGGACGCACGCTACTTTCGCCAACTACAAGTCCCAAATTCGGTGGTTTTTCTAGACATATGCTCTGTCATAGTTTGGATCACCTGATTAACTCCTTCCGCAGGGTTCACCTGCGGATAGTTGTGCACCGTAAACCTAATTTGTGACTCGTAAGAATCACAAAGCGCTCTAGGATCCATCCCCCGAAATTGAGGACCGTTGTTACACACGACATCCTTGGATGCGTCGAAAAGTAAAAGGACATTTTCCTTACACACTGCCTTTGCAGTGGCCGAACGTAGGGAAAATAGCAATGGGAATTCAAAGAAATATTCGACGACAGTTAGAATATAAGCGTAACCATTTCCCAACACCTTGACACACTTATCCTCTGGACCATCAGATCAGCGGACCGCTTGTTCACCGGTTTCGCCTGTTGACAAGTCTTGACGAGAACTGACCCACAAAAGTTACGTCTTCCGGACTGAATTTTAACCCTGCCTCACATAATTGTTTAAAGACCTCTTCAGTATCTTAAGGTGTTGGTCGAATGTATTTGTAACGATGATAATATCGCCCAGGTACACAAATACGTGTGGCTCTAGATCAGCACCTAAGATGCTGTCTATAAATTTCTGCTACATAGCAGGCACATTGTGTAGCCCGAAATGCATTCCTTTAAACCAGAACAGACTTCTATTTGGAACCGTAAAGGCTGTGATTGGACGCGATCTCTTCTCCATGGGGATCTGCTAATAGGCCGACTTTATATCTAATGACGACAATTATTTGGCGTCCCTAAGCTTATCCGATGTCTATGTATATCATGGCAATGGCATCCGTATCTGTAACCTTATTTAATTTCCTATATTCGACTCAGGACCTAAATGATCCATCTTCATTCTCGATAAAGACTATTGGAGAGGCCCACGGACTGTTCGATTTCTAGATACTCGTAACTTCCGAATCTAACATCTCCTTTAGCTCCTTTAGCGACACTCGGTATTAACGCTGTCTAATAGGCTCTGCTAACGTCCTAATCTTATCTCTTATCTCGACCAAATCTACCAATTGCCCTGCTTCGGTGACGTCCAGCTCAGAAATCTCGCGAATTGAGGTTATCGAGGCAAGCGATGGTTGGCTTGAGAAGCTCGACACTCGTGATTTTAAATTCCGCAAAATTCGCGATATGGCCCAAAAATCTGCACTAAGGATCACGGTACCCCACACCGAGGCTGGGATAACGAGACATTCAATATACACGGACCGACTTCGAACTACAATTGATAGATACACAACCCCCACTATATCTACGCTTTTCTCGTCCGCTAAAGCGACGGACCTAACTTGGTTCCCCCTATTACAGTGCGAGAAGTGCCACTATCTAAAGGGCCTAACATGCCTATACAGTAAATGCTAACTCCTACGAATATATATGGGCGCCTGTCATTGCCGTTTGTCTCCAAGCTAAACCCTAGATGACGCAAGTAGCGACCTATCCGGAAGTCCGTTGTACGTTTCCCGACGTGCCACAGCAATGTCGACATTGGTGCCGTGTCACTCCTTTTGCTCCACACCCGTAACAGCGTTTAGGACCGGAACACGCACTCGAAAAATGGCCTCGCCATTACAGTTAAAGCCCCGAATGGGTGTACGTGAGTGGTTGTCATCTCTGAAAACCAAAATTTGGGGTTCCTTCCAGATCACGAATGTCAAATCTGGCTTTAGGAACCGACGAAAACTGGTCCACACTGTCTTTTATCTGCAACCTAATTTAACCAGATCCGCAACACTATTCGGGTTTTTCCAGACAAGTTGTAGCTTTTAAAAGGAGGCCGGGTTTCTTGGCACTATGGCAAGCTTTCGCCGTTTTTGAATCACATATACCTCTATCGTATACCCTTATAGGGTACGATGTCTGATTTCCTCCAGTAAAAGACCATCATTGTTGGTGGGAAGAAACTCCTGCCTCAACTCTGCCACCAACTCTTGCCATAAAAAGACCAACAACCTAACCGCCCTATACCAAATTAATGTCTTCCCTGAGGAAAGTTCCACCGCTGACCTAAATAAGTGAGCTTCAGTTACAGTTCGCACTTGATTGAGCTCTACCACGCGTTCCAGAAAATGAATTCACGCACCACAACGTTCCCCCACGGACTTTATGTCCCACTTGGGTAGGTAACACGACAAGCCTTCGCTGTGGTCACCCACTAGTGATCTCACAGCGCGGACTTTTGCTTGATGCTGCTGATGGTGAAACCTTCTCTGTCTACTTTGATGTTGTTGCTGTTGGCGTTCACTCACCATTGGCTGTGATGGTCGGTACCTCATTAGTCTGGAGCAAGTTGGCTCTTCCTCTTCGTCGTCGGATTCCTCTTCTGCATCATGGGCTAACTCTCCGGCTGGTACAATCAACATTAATTGTGAGATGTGATGCTCTTGCTTGTACCCACAACGGTTGCGGCATGTGAAGTTCCTAAAACCTTTATGGTGCTTGGTTTTAGTTGGGGTTGTAAGCTCCAGGGATCGTTCTTCTCCACCCGTCATCATCGCGTTGCAGTTGGAACGTCTGGTTTGAAAAGACCGTCTGGTGTCTGTCGCACCTTGGGTTTCTGGTTGGTTATGAGTCTTGCTACCATACTTAGGGCTTCACCGACTGAACACCCTCCTTCTCCTTTGAGGAGAACCTCACGTAACACCTATGTGGGTTGTTTTCTGAGGTCGGGGGCTGGTGGACCCCTGGCTTATGGGTCCATTGTTGCCCTCTACCTCCGCCAGAGCTCGGTATCCCCATTCAAAAAAAAAAACGAGGGACTGAAAGGACTTGTTTAAGAAGAGGGTCAACCTTGTTACGGGAAAATTTACCGCAAAAACCGCTCTAAGAGTTTGATCTTTTAAAATAGAAAATTCTCAGCGCTATCATAGGTGACATTATGGGACACTGTCTTATAGGCAAGCATGCAAGAACGCCTGGCGTCTTTACAAATGATTTTTGCAGAAGCTGCATGGACGAGGAGGAGTAAGATACAACCCTCCACTCTGTAACGGCCCGCTTTCTCCTAAAGAAGGAAACACCACTTAGGAACATTAACAGTGTCGTACGCTTCATTAGAAGTTCAAAATGGTTCCAAGAGCAAGAGGATTACAGATTCACGTGCTATGACAATGGACCAATAGGCCTAAGGTTTTGATTGGTTTCTGCAACTTACCTAACATAACCTATTTGACTGGGAACTTACCTAACCTAACCTATTTGACTGGGAAGAATGAACTCCCAGACCTATATTCAGACTCTGGAGCAAACTCTGAAGTCTTTCAATGCAAAATTATTTGGAAGGCGAGAAAATCAATCCAACAGGACAATGTTCCGTGCAGGGGTTAAAGGCGGATCAACAGTATGTAAAACGCTCTGAAAAACTCGCTTAAAACCGAAACTCATTACTCTACCTACCTACCGTCTGTATGTACATGCCAAATTTGCGCCAATTCCTGCCAAATACACCATCTCCTTGTGCCTTATCGGCTCTCATAAAATTACATCTTTATTAGAGCGGACGACAACTCCATTTCGTTGTTGTCGTGGTCGTGGTCGTTCGACGAAATCGCTTTGCCAAACAACCTACCAAGCAGCATTCACCATAAACGGATTATTTTCGTAATGAAAAAGGAAAACAATGCCAGTCAACGGTAATGTTCCGCGAATTCTATTGTTCCTTCGACGGAAGATAGTTTTGGTAAAAGCACCAAAACATCAAAGCACTAAGCACACCAGATCTTGTAGAGATTCCCCATGCGACACATGCATCACTGAGTACATCATTAAGTGTTCCACACCGCCAACCGACCAGTTAGGTATCCCCGGACTCACACATATCCGTTTCGTATGGCAAACCGTGCCGTAGCCGTAGCCAGCACGGACCCATGGCACAAAATGATCCAACCAATTTAAGGTAATATCAATTCGAGGCTAATTGGTTTCGGATTTATAGACCTGTGTTAAATATTTATGTTTGTGTCAAGAATGCAGCGCTGGTAATTGTCTGAATTGCAGCACCAAGACATAGTAAGAGTAGATGCGAGTAAGCCGCAGTAGTAGGTAGAGAGCTGCAGCAATAGCCGACAGCAGTAGTCCAGCCCCATTGCAGCCGGAGAAAATTAATCCAAATTGAACGACGACCGTCCGCGTCGACTGTCGTTTGTCGTTTGTCGTTGGTTGTTGTCATTTTCATCGATAAACGTATGGTCATAGGGTATAGACTAGCGCACGAAACGCTCATAGATCCGGTAAACATACGAGTATGCCTTCTATGGACAGCCCGATATCGGTCTTCTTCTGCACAGTAATACCACCAGGTGATTCCTCTATTCCAGTTCGGAGGGAGAATTCCATATGGAAGCTGAAATCCTTCGGAATGATAATAATATTACGATAAACAAATTTATTGCCACGACCGTGTGAGATCTGATAGATCGGGGGGTCTTAATTTTCGCCAGCCATGGCTTGACCCAAATCACACGTCAAGGTGGGGAAATCTCACTCCCGATTCAATCGTTTGATCGTGCAGCATGTTGTACTTTTATACTCGTTCCAACATTACCACTCCGCCCCATGCCCAATGCCGCCGCCAAACGAAACCCCGACTCCAGCAGTATCGTCGTCGTCGTCGCCACCTGATTTCTAATTATTAAGTGCCGTGTTGGATTTGATTGGTACAAGGATTCCGTCCGGCTGGCTCCATCTGTTAACACGTCCGAACGCGGAGTGCATAATTTGAATATGAGAACAAATTATGATACGAGTAGCAAAGTTGATTGGTCATTTACCCGCTTAAAATGCACAACAACCAACAAGCAGTGCACTGCTCGGTGTGGTCAGGGGGCCATTCGTCTACTTGTACGAGTACGAGTATGAGTAGTACTCGCATGAGTTCTGCAGAAACACCAGAGAGAAAATGAAGCAATAACAAGTGCATCTAGAGGATAGACCTGGCTCCACACATGGTTCTCGTTGTTGTATCTGGTAATCGTACTCGTACTCTACTCGTCGTCGTCGTCGTCGCCGTCGTTTGGGGGCTTTTGCGTGATGCAGCACATACCGTGTGACGCTTTCCATCGATGGATTCGTCGGAAACTGTGGGAAACCAGTTTACCAAGAGGGGGGATCCTTGGATCTTAGATACCAGGCACCGAGTACCGGAGTACCGACCTGGGCTTAGCCAACGACCGACAACAGTTCGTTTTTAAGTGATTTACATGCATTTCTGCTTATTTACATCCTCGGCTGTACCGACCATGTGAGTACCTAGGCTTACGTGTTCGAATAGCTATCGAACCGCAGCTCATCCGTTGATGCTTCTTCCAGCGCTGCTGCTGGGGCTTATTTATTTTCTCTTGACTTGGCTGCACATTTCTGAAGGAATTTCTGTCTTTCTTTTTGTATTTGTATCTTCTGGAAAATTGTATCTATATTCTTTGAAGTTGTAATTGTAGGGTGAGGTGGGTCGGTTTGGCGTGGTTTACGAGCGATAGTTTGTTGCTGGTTTTACTAGGCCTTCCTGCCAGTAAATTACTTTGTTATTTTGCCACAGAGAACAATTCTAGTTCTGTTTCGAAAAATTGCCAATCGACGGCTTTAAGTGGCGTCTCGAATTTGAAAGTTGTTACTCAGTGAGATTAAAGGATACATACAGCCTATGCATGGGCTCATACACATATGTGGCCTTGATTTAAACCTCGTTACTGTCGTAGCCTGTTGTTTTCGGTGTTTGCGGGGTTTTACAGCGGATTGGTCTAAATTTGTCTGTACCTAAGGTCATTGAATGTGGCGATCCCACGAAGATGGAGCTTGTCATATGTTGCGATACTTATCCGCAGGGTACTTTCATGGCAGTTGCAAGTGCAACATGAGAGGTAACCATCTCTTGGACTCCATTCGTTCTTCGTCTTCAATAACGTTAGTTTCCAGTCAACATCGTTTCTATTGTATATTGAGATTTCCAGCGGATGCAAAGTATCGATTTTTCTGAACCGGGAGAGCTGGGCAAATCCGGCGAAATTCCTCATGAGCTCAAAAGGTCACAAAAGGTAGAGGAAAATGGTCAGACGTGCCTGCCACTCGCAGAAGATTCAGACCTTGAGGTTGTAGAAAACTTTAACAATGTTTGTTTAAACGTTAACTCTAGAACATCCAAAGACATAATATGCAATAGTAATGGTGCTGCACTTCTTGAAACGCTGCAATTGTATGATTTTATTCTTTTGAATGGCTGTACCGAAGGAGACATGGATGGTCAATATACCTTTATTGGAGGACAAGGTAAGTCAGTGATTGATTACTGTATGGTGAACAATGATTGGCTAGACCTCATAAATAAGTTTGAGGTGCTATGCAAACATTTCTCTGATCATATGCCAATCGCAGTAGAATAGAAAACCGAACCTGACTCGTCACAATCAAATCTTCAGTTGTTACCTAGACTTAAATGGAGGGATGAAGAAGCTAAAACCTTTCAACACAAACTAGACGTTTGGCTCTCAAGAATTCCTGCTGGCATTGAGTCTACTGATATTCTTTCAAATGAAATAATAACATGCATGAGAAATTCGGCAAACAGGTTTAGCTCTAATGTAGCAAAAAGCATTCAAACAAAAATCATTTGCTCTTTTAAATGCATTCCGTAATTCCAACAATGAAGGAATACGAAAATGGTACGTTCAATCAAATTCCCAATATAAAAGTCTGTGTTTTGCAAAGAAACTTAATTTTGAAAATAAACAAGCCCAATCACTTGGTGAAACAAAGAACACAAAGGAATTTTGGATGCTGGCGAAGGATATTAATGGTTCTCATCACATAATAGGCACAAATGTATCCGCCGATGATCTTTCTATTCATTTCTCGAAAATGCTTCAAACGAATTCCAACTTAACTTTTGCTTATGCTGAACCTTTCTTCACCGATGATATACTTGACACCGAGATATCTATTTTTGAGATAAAAGCAGTGCTTCTGAAAGCTAAAAATAGAAAAGCTCCGGATGAAGATGGTGTACCTTATGAATTTTTTAAGAATGCTTCTCAAAGTTTTAGTATTCAACTGGCTACGCTTTTTAACAAAATTCTTATGAATGCGGAAGTTCCATCCTCGTTCAAAAAAGCTGTTATATTCCCAATACATAAAAAAGGTGCCATGAATGACGTTGCCAACTACAGAGGTATATCTTTTATGAATATCATAGCTAAGGTACTCTGTGGAGTTCTTGTTAGCCGATTGGAAAACTGGGTAGAAGAAAAAAATATACTATCCGATTTCCAGGCTGGATTTAGGAAAAACTATTCCACAGTTGACCAAATCTTCTCTCTGACATCGATTGTCAAAGCATATCATGCTAGAAATAAATTCTATGTCGATTTCAAAGCAGCGTTTGATTTGGTAAATCGGAATGCGCTAATATAAAAACTTTCACAGCTAGGTGTCTCAACCAGGTTTCTACATGTTATCAAAAATATGTACAATGACACAGAAGCCAGCGTGTGGGATGGTTCACGTTTCTCTGAATGGTTTAGAACTGATTCAGGTGTCAAACAGGGATGTCCGCTTAGCGCACTTTTATTTGCACTTTTTATAAACGACATTGTAAACCACCTTCCTGGAGGAATTAGAATGGCAGGAATCCAAATCAATGTGTTGCTATATGCTGACGACTTGGTTATATTATCAGAATCGAAAGACAATTTACAATTGATGATAAACCGGCTGTCTACATACTGTGAAAAGTGGGGACTTGAAATCAACACTGAAAAATCAAAAATTATGATTTTCTCGTGTTCCAATCGAACTGAAGTCGGAAGCAATTGGGTGTACAATGGAAGGCATTTGGAAGTGACAAATGAATATAGGTATCTTGGGGTGAACCTTAACCCAAGGCTAAATTTTAGTAAGCACCTTGCCGAAAAAGCCAAGGCCTCTCAAAGTCTTCTAAACTTAACATGGAGAAAGATTTTTACAAACAGCCGTATACATTTGTCTACCAAATATCAAATCTTCAATTCAGTTGTGAAGTCAACTCTGTGCTATGCAGCTCAAGTTTGGGGAATGGAAGAGTATGAGGTAACTGAGAAACTTTGATATTTGATATTGATATTGATATAATTTATTTCTTCTTATAAATTCATTATAATTCACAATTCTTAAAATAAATAAATAAAAACCTTATATGCAGAGCAATAGAAATAAGGAGATTGGTGACATTCTGTATTTTAGATTACAGAAGTAAAGAAAATAGTGTTGAATGTCACTTCAAAGGACTTTAACAATATAAAATTAAATTTTTCAGGTGGGGTGACACTGTAGGAAGCAAATATAAGACTGAAGTATTTTAAACAATATAAAAATGTGTAAGAAAAAGTTCATGAAGCATAAGAGAGTACAACAAAAACATTTTTGTTTTAAGAAAAAAAATACATCCGTTAGATAGCTAAATAGGCAAAGGATGAATACAACAGTGAGCTAAGGTTTAACCAGAATGTCAGAAGCCGAGCATCAGTGAATGAATGATTCTAGACTAGCATGGTTAAATTGGAGGAGCCAACGTTTTAAATGTTTTATAAACAAACCAGATGTTGAAATTGCCCTGATTGTGTGAGGAAGTTTGTTAAATAAGCGAAACGACAAAATAGAGTAAAAATTACGATAAGCAGTGGTACGAAAAGTAGGTACAGATAACATATTAGACATGTTTCCACGTAGATTATAAGATGATATTAAACGAAAGTTACGACTACCAGACTTCATAAAGAAAGCTTTTAAAACCTTAAAACAATATAAATGACGAACTGGAAGAATTTTCAGGTCACAGAACAAAGGATAACTAGGATGTCTGCCAGGTTTACGGCATATAATTTTTACTACATATTTTTGCAAGGTTAACAAGGGTTGAATTTTATTAAAATATGCACCTCCCCAACAAGCGATTCCATATTGCAACTTAGAATGAAATATTCCATAATAGATTGTTTTCAGGAGTGTATTCGAGCAGATATTACGCAAATAAAAGAAGTGTCTGAGAGTCCATCGAAAATACTTTCTCAATGTTTCAGCATGATTCAGAAAGCTCATTCTAGAATCAATAGTGAGTCCCAAGTATTTAAATTCATTAACTTTCTCAATTAAAAAACATTTGTCACTGCAGTTCAATTTGCTACAAAAAGATTTAGAAGAAATACCAGCCGCACAATGACAAACGGACAGTTTGTATCTTTGGCACTCGGGTGCATGAAAATACACGTTTGCATCTAAGTTATGTAAGGATGATAAACTGAAAAACATTATTTTCGTTTTAGAGCTTATCGCCAAGATATGTTCAGCAAACCAGTTTCTCAGTAAGTTGAGATCCCAATTAATGTCCGAAACCAGATCCAAGGGACTGTTACAACCATATGAAAAGCCAACATCATCAGCAAAAGCAGTTGGTGTGCCTTTAAAATTAAGTGAAAAAAGTGAATTTATGTAAATCAAGAACAAAATTGGTCCTAGAACAGAGCCTTGGGGTACACCCAAGTTGATGAACTTAACTTCACTCCTAATATCATCTAATTTCACTCTTTGCGACCTATTTCCAAGATACGACCTGAACCAATCAAGCATGAAACCACGAAGACCTGCTTTTTCCAGTTTTCTCAATAAAAGATTATGATTGACCATATCGAAGGCCTTGGTGATGTCAATAAACAAACCAGCCGTGCACTTTTTACTATCGAGATTTGACATTATTTGAGAGCAAAAATTTAGTAGTGCGTCTTCAGTTGACTTCCCCTTTTGAAAACCAAACTGAGTTGGATTGAAAAACTTAGTTGCATTTAAAAAATTCACTAACCTATATTTTACAAGTTTCTCAAAGATTTTACTGAGAGCTGGAAGAAGAGATATGGGCCTATAGTTAGAGATTTCAGCAGCAGAACCTTTTTTATGTATTGGCACAACATCTGCACATTTAAGTGCTTCCGGGAATACACCTGCAAATACGCAACAATTAAAGATATGTACCAATATGTCTAAAATGAAACATGCAATCCTTTTAAGAATGAAACTCGAAATACCATCAACCCCACACGAATTAGATTTTTTTAGAGTACCAATAGCTTTAAATACCTCGAGGGGAGTAAAGGGATAGAACACAAAACTGTTTTCTTGAAACAGTTCCGTACATTTATGAGGAACATAGGGAACAGATTGGTTGAACCGGACACGGTTGTAGTTTGCTAGCTATATCAGTAAAATAGTTGTTGAATTTATTTGCAATAGTAAGTTTGTCAGTTATTTCGCAGTCATCGGCATGTATAACTGTAGGTATTTTAGAGGAAGACGATTTATTTAGAATGTTGTTAACTACCTGCCATTCGTTTTTTAAGTTTCCCTTAGCAGAATTGAATTGGGAACGGTAATATGTATCACGGCAAATAGGAATCTCCTGTTTGAGTTCACCGCACAATTTCTTGTATTTTCTTTTCAAGATCAAATTTCTTGGGTACTTACAGCATTTGATTCTAAGTTTGTTTTTGACTTTTACTTTATTCAATAAATACATAGAGATCCACGGTTTCAGCCTTTTTACCACTTTTCTCGAGGGCAAAAATGAGGCACAACTCAGAATATGTTTCTTTAGGGAATTAATAAAGATTGTAAAGGACTTTGAGGCATTTCTACACAAGAAAACATCTTCCCAGAGCTCATTCAGCAAAAGGTTTTTAAGCTTACTGAAGTTAATTATCAATTGCTTACTAGGGAGTTTTGAATCTTTACTATCAATGCTATTCGAAACGCTTACTAATATTCCTGTCATAGAATGATCGGTTATCCGCAGATCAAAAACACATTTATCGCAATTACTCAAAGAAACATTATTAAATCGACCATAAATGTGATCTAAACATCTGCCCGATACAGTCCTAGTGGGCTCATTGATAAAAGAAGCTAAACCATGCGATGCTAATAACGCCATGCAATTCGAGACCATCTCACTAGTTTCCAATATGTTCAAATTAAAATCCCCTAAGATAATTAGATTTTTTGCTTTTTCGTTTTCCAAAAGACCAGAAAATTCCTTTACGAACATCAATATATTAAACATATGCAGTCTATAAACACACAGAAAGACGTAAACTTCATGATTTATTTCACAGGAAACTCTAATAATATCGGCACTTAAGAAATCTAGATATAGAACATCAAGAATCTGATATTCACATTTAACAAAAAACCCAACACCACCTGCAGCGTAATTTTCATTCGTATTTGCATGGAAATTGAAACCGGGTATATTGTAATCATTTTTTTCGCAATTATAAATCCAAATTTCAGAGACAAAGACAAAATCTGGAATGCATTCAAAGGAATCGAGATGTGTTACAAGAGATGAGAAGTTTTCTCTCAAACTTCTGACATTCTGGTGAACAATGAAAAGTTTATTCTTACAATAAGAACTATTTGTAAAAACATTTACACAGTTGGAACTACTGAGGTTGAGGATAGAAAAGTCATCTATCAAGTTTATAGAGTCTATCATTTCCAATATTTCGCCTTAAATAAGCATAAGATCATCAAAAGATCTAATTGAAATGACTTTTCCACCCTCAACCTTTCTAACAAGAATTTGGTTATCTTTATACCATACATATTTTACACCTTTCTGCTTTATTGTCTCTTTCGCCTTCATGAAGAGAGCCTGCGTGTACTTGGTGAGAGAATTGTTAATATAAATTAGAGAACCAGTGCCTTTGCCGCTGCTGCTGTTTTTGTTGTCATTGCTGCTGCTACTGTCCCCATTGATACCAGTTACTTGTGTGTTGAGATTTTTTTTGCTCATCCTCTTTGCACTCATGATTTGTTGTTTCATAGCTGAATCCGAGAATCTTACGTAGATGATTGAATTCACTTTAGCAGTTTTGGATTGCACTTTTTTAACGTAGCATTTTTCGATTTCAACGTCAGGAACATCAATGGACAAAGCTTTGCTGAAGATTTGCTTTGCCTTGCTGAGAGCATTACTGTCATTGACATTTGGGACACCAACAATTTCAATGAGATTGCTACGAAGCTGTTGTTGCTGCCAGTTCAGCTTACTCTCCAGACTATTTACCTTCGATTTTAGCTCTTTATTTTCCGTGCGTAATTCATTGAGTTGTTGAAGGAAACGATGATTTAATTCCTCCAAACTCGAGAGTTTTGCATAAATCATTTGGAGGGTATATTCGCTTTCGCTGTCCACTATTTGTTGAGGAGATACTTCAGAGGAACTTCATCAGAAAAATTTTCAATCTACCAATCAACACACCGAATTATGCGATTTATTTAGAAACCGGCTTGCCAAAGATATTTACCAGCACCCTGAAACTACAAGCTGATTATCTACTTAAAGTCTTAGGTTTTCGAGATGAACGTCTGAGTAAAAAGATGCTGCTATACGATGTTAGGAACAAAGACTGGTGGTTTAATAAATGGCAACAGATCGCCACTTCTTTTGGCGAAGATATAGAAATTGATCCAAACAACATTCTTGGTGTAAAGGAAAAGCTTTATAGAATTATTCAGCTGAATGAAGACTCGGTTCGAAATCTGCTTGTAGAAACAGCTACTGAATCTGAAAGCCGAATATTATACAGTCAGTTGAAATTTAATCTGTGTAACAATAATTATTTTCTAAATTCTCTAAGTCCCAAAGATATTTCTCTAATATTTAAAGCAAGATGCGAATTATTATGCCTCAACGAAAGACCTTACAATGGGAGTTACAACCAGTTTTGCACACTATGCAACACAAGATCCAAAGAAGACTGCTTCCACTTTATAAGTATCTGTCCAATTTTTCGACAAGAGAGATTTGCGTATTTTGGAAAATTCTCTCTCTCAATGCAGGAGACAATACGAATATTGGATGGACCAGATTGGATAAAACTTGCCAATTATCTAAAGGAAACTTGCAGATTTAGGAAACTAATCATGACTGAATATGATTGATCTACGATAAAAAAAAAATAATAAACAAAAATATTAAATGAAAACTGAAAATTAAAATAATAAAGTATATTTAAAATCAATAGAAGAAATTAAAGTTGTTAGTCGAGCTGACGGCAATGCCAAAGCGTTTATATTCATAAATAGTTAATGTAAATGTATGTTAAAAATTGTAAATAAATGAATGGATTACTTACTTACTTGTAGAAAACTGCTTTGCAAATACATCCTCTGTCCAACATTTAATATTCCTACTAACTGGAAGACCCTTAGAGACTGCGCTTCAAAATCTGGTGTAAAGGAGGTAAATGTTCAATCGACAAGAAGAAGTACGCGACGGACATTTCTGTAGATATTGGTCACCTTCGACAACACAACTTTTCAGGGGTGTGTAATTCGGCCAGACATCACGGCTTAGACGAATCACTAGTTTTATGCTTAATTTATGTTTTTTTTATAAGGGAGAGAAGCTTAGATTCCTTTGGTGGTAGAGAAGGATCCAGCAGTTCCTTAATACTTGGTATCTCACTTCTGAAGTGCTTTTTTGTAAGCTGACAGCTTTTTAAAATGTGTTCTAATGTGAGTGCTTCTGCGCAAATATCGCATAAAGGTGGGTTTTCCTTTTTAAACAGGTATGACTTCTTAAACATTGCGTGTCTCAATCTCATTCGACAGATTTGTACTGCTTGTGATCGACTTAAGCAGTTGTTGTAAATAACAGGTGTCAGTGAAAAATGATGCTTCCTTAAAAAAGAATTAGATTGATCCCATTTGCGTTCTGATTCTTTTTCCAGATGGTGTACTACATTGACTTCGCAAAGGGCGGAATTTTGTATTCCAAAGGCATGTTAATGGCATCCCTTGCACCGGTGTCTGCTTTTTCATTTCCCTGTATACCAACATGTGCCGGTGACCATATCAGGTGAATTCGATTTCTGTTCTAATAGAGTTTAGCTCGCAGGTCTTGTATAAGGTTTTCCAATAAGGACTTGACAACTTTTCTCTTAAATAAAATGCAAACCATTTGAGATATTTCAAAAACTTTATTACCGGCTTGAAGTACAATCAAAACATTTATGAATGGAACTCGACTTCGTTCATAAGGCCACCGCAGGCACGTTTGCTGCGGTCGATTCGTTGGACCCAATTTTCAACGACTCGGGCACACATTTCGGCCGAAGCGGCCGCTATTTCGTGTTCAATGTTGGCTCTGAGCTCTTTCGGCGTGTTGGCATAAACCAATGACTTAACGTAGCCCCACAGAAAATAGTCAAGCGGCGTCCAATCGCACGAACGGGGCGGCCAATCAACTGCCCATTTCTTTAGATAACACGCTCATCATACTTACTCGTCAATAAATCGATTGTAGCGTGTGCTGTGTGGCTTGCGGCATCATCCTGTTGAAACCAAATGTCGTCCAAGTCCATATCTTCCAATTCGGGCCAAAAATAATCGGTGATCATGGCGCGATAACGCTGACCATTCACAGTAACGTGACGATCGTTATCGTCGACGAAAAAATATGGCCCAATAACGCCGCCGGCATGCAAACCGCACCAAACAGTTATTTTTCGTGGATGAAGTGGTGATTCATGAAGCACATGTGGATTTTCACCCGACCAATAATGCATATTTTGCTTATTGACCCATTGAGCCAAAAATGAGCTTCGTCACTGAAGATGATTTTGCCATGAAATTCATCATCTTGGCGCATCTTCTCCAGAACAAAATCGGAGAACGTGCGTCGCTTCAAATGGTCCATCGGCTTCAATTCTTGAGTCAGCTTGATCTTGTATGGGTGTAAACCAAGATCCTTACGCAAAATACGCCATAATGTGGTCTGAGCGATGCCCAATTCTTGAGAACGCCGTGGAATTGACTGATTTGGATTGTTTGCTATGGACGCCTGAACGGCAGCGATATTTTCGACACTTTGACCAACCCGTTGTCTCACTGATACGGCAACATCACACAACGAATATGTAGACTCAAATTTTTGCACTAAACTTGTTATTGCCTGTCTACTAGGGCGAGAATTACGACCGAAAATTGGAGTTAACGCTCTTAAAGTTGCAGTCACCGACTCCGAATTTCGGTAGAAAATTTTTATAATTTGCAGACGTTGCTCGTTCGTTGAGTTTACTGAATAAATTGACAGTGACAGTTTGATGATTAGTGGAGGAGTACGTTCACAAATTAAATTCAAAGTTTTTTTTATTTTATTTTATTTTCAGGGGATACCATACAAATAAATTTGTAAAGTCCGGGTTATCACACCGGGGTACTATGCCCATGTGGTGGTTACAGATACTTATTCATTCTGAGTCTTATATTTTAAAAATCTAGTCGTACATATAAATTTAAATTTTAAGATTATGTTTTGCTAATAGAGGGAATAATTTTGATTTTCCTGGGGCTATTGATGGATCTAATAATGTTTGGAGACTAGGAACATATCCCTCGAAGTGTTCCTTAGTTATTTTGCAGCCTTGTAAGACATGATTAACTGTAAGTAGCTCGCTGCACATGGTGCATGATGGTGGTTCTTCTCTGTTAAAAAGGTGCGATTTGTTAAACATCGTGTGTCCTAGTCTTATTCTGGAGATCAGTACTGCTTGCGATCGGCTTAGCTCTTCGTTATAAGTAACAGGTGATAGATCAAGTTTGTGTGTCCTCAAAAATGATTTTGATTGATCCCACCGATTTTTTAATTCCTCTTGTAAAAGCCTTAAGGATTGAATCCAAACAGTTTTTGCAAATGGTGGTGTCTTGTATTACAAAGGCATTTTAATTGCATCACGTGCACCAGCGTCTGCCTTTTCATTGCCTGGTATGCCAACATGTCCTAGTGACCATATTAGGTGAATACGTGGACATTCTGAGCAGACTACATTGCCTATATTGTTTTCTATAGCAAGAATCGCACTTAAAGAGTCACTACAGATAGCTGTTTTGCCAGTTGAAGTTATAGCATATTTAAACGCTTTTGCAAGTGCCATTACTTCTCCAGTGTACGAATTTTCATCAGGAGTGGTAAGTTGTTGCAATACTACGAGTACTCTGTTGTTTGAGCTGTCAAGTCTATAGACACAGTAACCGGTAACTCCATCTTTGCAGGATGCGTCTATGTAGAGAACACATTCGAAATTGCCAGTTTCTAATATTGCAGCAAACTTTTTCCTAAATACTTCGTTGGGAGTGCTTTCTTTGGAAGTTTCGTTTAAGGAGGTATCTATGAGGTATCCAGGAAACAGCCAAGGGGGAGTTTGGTTGTTATAACTGAGAAGTTCAGGAATCGTTCTCTTTGAAGGTTTGACGTTACGAATAGAACTGAAGACAGCACTTTTGTTTTTTGAGGTTTCAGATTGAGTCCAACCCGATTTGTAAATATCGTGCAGAGCATGTTCTACGTTCGTAATACTTTTAGACAGAAGCTTATTTTGACTTACAACTTTCATAACTTTAAAGCTTAGGATGTTAGCTTCTGCCAGTAAGGCTTCGATAGGCGTTGAATGTAATGCACCTAATGCAGTTCTTAACAGAGCATTCATTTTTATTTGCACATTTTGGTCGTTTTGCTTAGTCCAATGGGAATATATAGTCAGGCCGTGCTGAATAGCTCCTCTTAAGAGTGTCTTTGCTATCATGAGTGAAGTGTTTATATGGGATCCCTTGTGTTTGCTACAAATTATTTTAAGTAAATTATTTACTCTGCTTAGCTTTTCCAACACTGCTTTTTCATGAGGATTCCATTTCCATGTTTTGGTGCACACAAGTTCTAAAATCTTAGCGTTGTTTAGAAGAGGGATACTTGTATTTCCAATGTTTATAGCAGTTCCTGCGCATTTATGTTTTCTGCAAATGTGCAATGCGTCTATTTTGTTAGGAGGTATTTTTGCTCCAGATTCTTGGCACCAATTGAGTGCCTTTGTTAATGTCGAATTTAGTGTATCGTTTACTTCTTCTGGTTTGCCTGACGCCAAGAAAAAAATATTATCGTCATAGGCTAGCAAGATTTTAGTTTGTACTAGTTCTGATTGAAGTAATTGAAGAAGCGGATTAATATAGGCGTTATATAACACGGTAGATATTGGTGAACCTTGTGGTATTCCATTTTGAATGACAGTGGGACTTGAAAGATGTCCATTTATTTTCACAATGACTGTTCTGTTTGACATAAAAGAAAGTATTACCCGAAGTATCTGTTTGCTGATTCCCCACTTCCTTAACTAGTTGATTACTCCGTAGTTAGTTACCCTTTCAAATGCTTTCTCCAAATCCATAGAAAAAAGAAACAGTGGTGACGTAGAGCTAACTCTGCGTGAACTGCGTGATGTAGCATGTGCAGCAAAGTGTGAGTGCCTTTTTCTGGTCTAAAGCCATGTTGACCACTGTTGAGATGTTTTTTCTGTGTCCATTTTAGCCTGTTCCCTATTATTATCTCGAATAATTTGGACAGTACTGAAAGGAAAGTTATTGGACGATAGCTGTCTAAAGAGCTCTGGTTCGCGTTGGGTTTGGGAATCGGAATTAAATGACTTTTTTTCCACTCATGTGGGTAAATGCCATTTTCCAAAATTTGATTGTACAATCTTAATAACCTGAATATTACTTCCGCTCCTAGGTGTTTAAGCATTTTGTAAGAGATTTCATCAACTCGTTGAGTGTAATCGGTTGGAAGATTTGGCCATGCTCATAGTCTTCGCCGTCTAGAGCTGTCCTTTGAAAACTGCTTTTTTTGTCTCAGAACATGTTCTGAAAAGCTATTATCAGAGCTGTACCCAGCCCATTTCTTCGCAAAGAGTTCTGCTATTTCATATGGGTCTAAAACAGGGGTGGAGTTTCATACTATCGCACTGATAACTTTTCTTGAGTTATTTCCGTTGACCGCCTTTACCTTACTCCATAAAGTTTTGGCTTCCATTGACGGGTTGATTGTTGCCAAGAAGTTTTTCCATCCATCTGCTTTGGCTAATCGCACATCTCTCTTTAATTTTGCGGCTATTCACCGGTAGATAATGACATTTTCAACTGTTGGCGAATGTTTAAATAGCAACCATGCCTTTGGCTTTTCTTTCGCCATTTGTTTTAGATGCGTGTTGAACCAACTAGGTTGAGGAAGAATGAATGGAAGTGGATGCAGCCAACCTTAATATTTTCTTTATGAAAGCTGCTTCTTTGTTGATGTTGTTAGATATTGGAGTAGAGACGTTTGCTTGTCGGGCCTTGTTTGCAAACTTTTTCCAATTGGCTTTGGAATCTATAAACCTGGAGTGAAATATACTTGAAAATTTGCAGGTTGCCGAAGTCTCAAGTAGAATCGGAAAGTGATCACTCCCTTCTAAACAATCATGCGTTTTCCAGTTTGCGTTAATTGCAATCGCAGGTGAGGCAAGTGATGAATCAATGGCAGTAAAGGTGTTCTTTGTTGAAAAGTGAGTAGGAGACCCCATATTCAGGAGTACAAGGTCAGAGTTTTGCAACCAACCTTCTACGAATCTACCAGCACTGTCAGTATATGGGGAGCCCCAAAGAATGTTGTTGGCATTGAAATCACCAAGGATCTTGCTGTGAGAAAGATTGTTTGCAATAAGGTTCAGGTATTGCTGTCGAGACGCGATATTTTGAGATTGTCGATAAACGTTCTGCAGGTTGATTGTTAGCGTTTGAGTTAGGAAGATGTTTTGTGAATACGAGTATGAATGGGGAATACCTGCTTTTATTAACATACTCGTAGCTGCTCCATATTTATTGCGATCATGTGGCCTGTTGTGAAAGTATGCAATATAATCCTTATATTTCGTTGGAGCATTTTTTGTTAGAATTTTTGCTTGTTGTAGCGCTAACTGTAGGATTGAATTTTTTAATCAGGATGTCTAAATTGGGAAGATTGTTAAAAAATCCCTGAATATTCCACTGCAGTACTTTGAGTTGAAGTTTTTTATTTTGATTGTTCATTTTTATGCAGAATAGTTTCGTTTGTTTTGGGTAGGTAGGGGAAGGTTTTGAAGTGAAGAAGATGAGCCTGATTCAGATGCCAATGAGTGATTGCCAGCTATTTTAAAACTTGGGAGATCGTCTTTTACACTGTCAATTGGCATCGATCGATTTAATAGGTCATCTGAACTTATTTTAGACACAAACGGGGAAAAGCGTATAACAAGGTTTTTTGATTTGATTAAAGGTTCTATTGTCTTTGAGTTGATTTTTTCTTGGTTGGTGTACATGTTATTGTTTTGTTGATATGTAGTTGTGGTTTGATTTAATGGTGTGTTTGATGTTGGTGTGTGTTTTGAATGTTGTTCGGCAGCCGGAATTGCTGTAGATTTTGGTGTAATGGATTTTGTTGTGGTGTTGAAGTCATGTTGGCTATTTTCAACTGTATGTGACAAAGTTGACATTGTCTTCGGTGTGGACGATGGTAAATCATTAGCGATTTTTTCCTTAATAACTTCTGCTATCGATTACTTTGAATTTCGGAATGGGATATGGGGTGTATACAAATGCCCGGACTTGCCGTACTCTTCCTTAGCTTCTTTGATAGTGCAGCGTTTCATAGTTTTTATTACCATTATTGTTTTCTCTTTAACGAAAGCTGGACAGTTACGGTCTTTTGATGAATGTGTAGCAGTCATGCAATTAACGCAAAATGTTCGCTTGCATTCTTCTTGATGTGGAGCAATTTCAGCGCAAGTACCGCAGATATTGAGAGTCTCTTTGCAATGGTTCCTAGTGTGTCCGATACGATGGCATTTTTTGCAGGTCATTGGTTTAGGGTAGTAGGGATCTACCGCTAAAATCTACCAGCCCATTTTTATTTCCTTAGGTGGCTGTGGTGCATCAAATGTAAGAATTGCGGCTCCTGTGGCTTTTAGATTTCCATCCTGGTTTTTTAACATTTTCCTGACTTCTATAAAGCTAAACTTTTTGAGGGAATCCAGGATTTCGTTTTCGGAGAGATCAATGATGTTGTAGGAGTATATTCGTCCCTGACAAGAGTTTAGGGATTGGTGATATTTTATTTCTACAGGGATTTGGCCTAGAGATTTGCATTTTGCTAATCTATCTGCGATTTCTTTTTTGTTTACCTGGATTAATAAGTCCCTTTTATGTCCCTATATTGGGTGGTTACGGAATCTATGGCTTTTCCTATAATAATGGGATTTCGATTTGCGATCGGTGTTAGGTAATTAACATTGGCCACTGATCTGTTGTGTCTTGAATTTTTTTTTGTTTGTTGGATAAGTGGTTTGCATTGGATCGTTTGCATCCAATGCACCAAACCGGTTTCTAACGTTCAGCGCCATAGTGGCGGGAAGCGGAGGGAACACTGTTTACACTTGTTTACTTTTTTTTTTTCTACGTTAAAAAGAACGCGAAAAGAGAAGAAAGAAAAAACGATATCTCGTTTACTGTTATTACTGATACAAGTGATTTGTGAAACTTTAACAATACCGAACTCTACTACACGCAAATGTTTCATGCAATAAATTGATGGTGTCGCCCGCTATGGGACATGTTGCGCCATCTTGTTGAAACCAAAGCTCTGTCACGTCAATGCCATTCAAATGAGGAACGAAGAAGTCAGAAATCATGTTTCTAAAGCGCTCTGCATTGACGGTAACATTCTAAAGAAATATGGGCCGATGATTCCAACAGCTCATAAAGCACATCCGACAGTGAGTTTTAATGGTTGTAACTGAGTCTCGACAAAGGCTTCTGGATTTTCTCCACTCCAAATTCGGCAATTTTGTTTGTTTACATATCAATTTAACTAAAAATGGACCCCATCTCATTCGGATTCCCCTCAACATTGTGCTCCAGAACGGCAATAACTTCTTCTGTTCGCAGTGTTTGTCGTCTTTGCGGATGCGTATTATCCACTAGAGTGTACGAGGTGGTAAAAAGATTCATCGTGTTGCGAATAACTTGCTGAGATGAACAATTATTATGCAAATGGACGTAGCGCACGATAAGTTTGAGGAACCGAGCCATGGTTTTCAAAATAAATTTGCACGCGTTGTTCTATTCATCGTAAAATGGCAAAACGTACTAACCACAAATCAATTTTCAACTGTAAAATTGACAATTCGTAGAAACAGTGTTGCCAGTTTAAAAACCAAACCTCTAAAAAAAACACCCTCTACAACTGATGGTTGCTCTTCCAGTAAATCATTAATAATTCGCATTACACTCTCTGATATCTCTATAAAGCAGTTTATAATGTGAGAAAAGGCAAAAAAAAATGTATAATCTAAACTCCCGCGTAAATTGTAGCAATAGCAGCAGCAATAACAACAGTGGCGGAAGCAAGGGCAGTGGCATTTACATCATCGATGCTCTCATTATGTACACTGTGTGGCATAAATTTTTGCAAATAGCAACACTTAATTTCTTAAAAAACTTAAGTGGGAGGGGCACGCGGGTGGCGGGGAATTGCGTGTCGCTTCATGCAATTTAGTTACGATAGAGCGCTTCACAGGACACAGGACAGGACTTTTTGTGTAAAACAATTTTACAACGAAGCATACGTTACTGTACGACGCCTATTTAAAATTGAATACGGACTACGCCGTGTAAGTGAGTGTCCAAATGCCCATTTTCACATCAATGGCCACGTAAACAAGCACAATTATCGGTATTGGAGCAGGGAAAACCCTCGCCTTAAACACCAAAATCCACTTCATCCACCTAAAACGTCAGTATGGGCAAAGGGCATAATCGGTTTGTATTTCTTTGAAAATAATCACGGAAATAACGTAACTGTGAACTCAGTGGAATACGTGAAGATGTTGCGATAGTTTTTAACACCACAGTTACATGAATTTGAAGGATACAACAGCAGGACTTGGATGCAACAAGATGGAGCAACATGCCATACGTCAAATGTGACTTTACCGGTGGTTAAAGAAATGTTTCCTAAGAAATTGATTTCTCGCAGAGGTGATATCCCATGGCCTCCGAGAAGCCGGGACCTTACACCTTGCGATTTTTTCTTGTGTGGATACCTGAAAAGTCGAGTGTATCTTAATAAACCGACGATCATAACCCAATTAAAAGAAAATATCCAGGAGAAGATAGCCGCGATATCTCGCAGCATGTGTCAGTGAGTTTTCCAAAGTTTGCCTAGTCCATTGCAGGAGTGAAAACGACGTGACGGGGCACATCTCGACTATGTCATTGTCAAAAAATAAATTTCAATAAACGTTTACGAGGGTTGTCTGTAAAGTTTCCGACCGCAATGTAAAGATAGCGGCATTCGTCAATAAAAGCTAGTAAATGCTAGTTGTGCATCTTTTGGCAGTTACTTACCGAAGTTTCAGTCATTTTGGATACGCAGTTTTTAGTAGACAGTCGTTTGAGTGGGTCGATGTGAGTGTTTTTCTGAATTGTACTGTACTAAGCTTTTTGAGCATGTCATTGATAACCAGCACCCATAAAAGTGGAGATATGATTCCCGCCTGAGGGGTTCCCCTGGTTGCAGACATTCTAACCGAGCTTTGCCCAATGCTAAAATTTATTTTTCTACTTGCAAGCATGTTGCAAACCCAATTTGTAATGCCCTGTTCAATGTTAGCGTCTACTAGAGCGGTTTTAATTGCGGTGCACTCCACATTATTGAAGGCTCCTTCAATATCACCGAAGTGTAGACTCTTTTCTATTTTTCCCACCATCTCGTGCAGGGCGGTTTCTACAGATTTGGCTTTCATATACGCATGCTGCGACTCAATCACAAAGAAATTACTGCATCTGTTCTTAATGTGAATCTCTAATAATCGCTCCAGGGTTTTAAGCTTAAATGATGACAGACTTATTGGTTTGAAATCTTTTGCTGTTTTATGACCCATAACGAACGAAGTACGCCATAAACTTTGCCAACTGCTAAACTTATGTGATTGATCCAAGTCAATCATGGATTGAATGTTATGCCAAGATTCTTTGCGGTAGTGCAATACTCAATTGGAGCATTATTAAAGACGACGGAATTATTAAAGACGACACATTGTTTTTGGAAATGACAATGCATTTCGACTTCGTCGGGTTCAGGAACATTTTTTTAGATCAGTTGGCGATATTGTCTAGATCTGTGTTAATACGGCAAATAGAGTCCTCAATTTGACCAAGTGGACAACTTGTGTGGAGTTGATCATCATCAGCATATAACTCAATTTAGGAGCTAGTAACAACAGACGGCAGCTCACTAATATACAGGGAAAACAGAAGGGGCCCAATAATGGAACCTTGTGGTACTCCAGAACGACAATGAAGTCAGACAACACATTGTTAATGGAGATAGCTTGTTCCCGAAGAAGAACGTGATCGACTGTATCGAAACCTCTAGAAAAATCCAACAACAAGAGAAAAGTTATCAGGTCTTTATCGATGTTCTGTCTAATGTCATCTACAACTGTTAGGAGAGCTGTTGTACATGCTTTGCTCTGGAACCTGATTTTCTGGGAGCAATAAGACTATACGAGTAGTAGTAAGACTAATTTGTAGTTTTATTTCTATTCATGTTTCAAATTCTTCATGGCGAAGAAGAAGGACAAGTACAAATATGTACGAGTATTTATGGTACAAAGTTAATCACCCTATCGGAACATGGTATAATTTTTGCAAATGGCGCCGTACGTAAATCATATTTGACATTTGTTAACTAGACAGCTACGGTATACAAACTCCGCAAGAGCGTGGAATAATTGTGTTGATGTTTTTGTCCAATAATCGGTCGCATCGGTGGTGTTAGCGCAGCGTGAATTTCGACATTGGGCAAACATTCTGGCACTTAGCTACTCGACGCAAACAAAGTGGAATCACAGCAGACCATACATGGAGTAGGCCCGCCACCGGACTGGTCGTTCGGCCGATGTCGCTGAGAACGAAGAAACATCAACCAGACGACGGGCCATGCAATTGAGCATCATCAATTTTAGTGAAATACTTACACATGTTTCCGTACAAAGTGCAAACAGTGCATCAGTTAATGCCTCCTGAACGTCAGTCGCGTGTGAATTATCATAAAGATATCCTCAATCTCAACAACGAAGAGGACGATTTTGTGTCGAAAATCATCATGAGCGACGAGGCACATTTCCACTTAAGTGGTTACGTCAATAAGCAAAATCTTCATCTCTGGGGCACTAAAAATCCGGGCGTGATGCACGAAGAGCCATTACTCGTATATCCACTCAAAGCTATCCACTATGTGGTGTTCACGCGGGAGGAGTGATTGGGCCGTATTTTTTTGAGGACGTCATCGGCAATAAGGTCACTGTTACTGGTGAATGCTACAGGGCCATGATTATCGACTTTTTACTGCCGGAATTGGATGAGCAGGGCTTGGTGAATATGTGGTTTCACAAGACGGTGCAACCGTATATTCAGCACGAGCCACAATGGACATTGTGAAGGAAGCGTTTAATGGTCGCGTAATCTAATGTTTTGGCGATTTGGCATGGACATCAAGATAGCCCGATTTAACCATCGCGGACTTATTTCTTTGGGGCTACTTGAAGTCGCGGCTTTATGCCAACAAGCCTCAGACAATCGCAGCCCTTAAAGAGAATATTCGACAGAAATGTCAACAGTTATCGCCGGAAATCTTGCGAAAAGTAATGGAAAATCCGATAAAACGGGCACAAATGTGTATTAACACTGGCGGCAGCCACTTGGCAGATATCATCTTTTCCACTTCCACAGAAACACTTGTAAAGGTCCAAATAAAGATTTCCATCACTCAAAATCATTTTGTTTTATATAGTAAAAAAGTAATTCAAAAACAAAATTGGATGATTAATTTTGCGCCCCTGTTACAAAGAAAACCAAATACTTTTAAGAAAGGTTGACGGTAGAAGGATTAAGTGATATCGCTATTATAGTGCTTTGCTTCTTTTTATCACTTTACTTAGATTAGTTCCTCTCTTCCGTATAAATCCTCACCGAACGATTTATGGATATCACGAACCCTTATACAGAATGCTTTGCGAAGTCAACTCTATTCAAGCTATCTTTGACCTCCACCTTAGTAAGCTCTCTCTAATGCCTGCCCTTTATTTTTCCTATGCCTCACGTCCAATACAGGCACCCTATAGTACTTAGTTAAATGGTTGGTTTTTAAGTTTTTGTTATATTCCGTTGACTAAACGGAATTGCAATATCCTCTCCTGAGCAGGGTGAAATCTCATCCTGGAAAATACAAACAGTACGTCATCTCTCGCATCACTAAAATACAAGAGCTCACCGCAATTGGCCGTTGGAGATATGTACCATCGGCGAGTAACCCAACTGCTGTTGCCACCTGCGGTTTGTACCCTTCACAGCTTGAAACGTGTGACTTGTGGTGGATTGGACCAAGTTAGCTGTCTGTGTTACTTAAAAAACTGAAGGACTAGTACAACAAGAAGAGCTGAGTAAATATTCCCATCTGGACAAGCTTATTGCTGTTACCGCCTGGTGTCGGCGGTTTGCAAAACCAAAGAACGAAGAGACGCCTTACAATTCTGAATAAGGTGTGTTAAACTTATATACTTTCGAACTTTGACAGTTGATAGCGGCCATATTGTTGAAGCTACATCTGTCAAATTGGCTGTCATTTATTGAATCTGTTTTACAAAATCACCATGGACGGTCATAGCGTTCAACGTTGCACGTGGAAAATGATAAAACTGTTTTAAATGGGTGTTCTGTTCGGGCAACGTTCCGCGCGCTTCGCCCATTTTACGGTCGCCATCATCATCTTACCGAGAGGACTATTCGCAGTGTGGTGGATAAATTTGAATCAACTGGTCCAGTAAACGAAAAAGCAACACCCGTACGTCGACGAAACGCAAGATCTGCCGAAAACATCGCCGCTGTCCGTCATTGTGCATGTGAATCAGAGGCAGTTGATTTCGCGTCGCTCACAAGAACTCGGCCTTTCGCAGACCACAACTTGGCGAATTTTGCATCATGACTTGGGCCTGCACCGGTACTAAACGGCCATAGATAACGACGTGCTTTCGCTGAATGGGCTCTGGAGCAGTTGGAAGCTGACCCTAATTTTCATCGAAAAACCATCTTCAGCGATGAGGCCCACGTCAACAAATAAAATTGTAGAATTTGGAACGATACCAATCCACATGAAATCCAAGAGCGTCCAATGCATGCCGAAAAAGTCACTGTTTGGTGTGGATTTCGAGCTGGCGAGGTCATGGGTCCGTATTTTATCATCATCACCGTCAACGGCGCGCGTTATAGGTCGATTATTACCAACTTCTTTTGGCCTGAATTGGATGATATGGATACCAACGACATGTGATTTCAACAGGACGGCACTACACAGCTCATGCCGCATTAGAATGCAAGAGCGAATCGAAGGCATGGCCATTTCATGTGGAGGTGATGTGAACTGGCCACCGAGATCGTGCGATTTGACCCCGTTAGACTTTATCTTTTGGAGTTTTCTGAAATCGCAGGTCTATGCGAATAAGCCACAAACCACAGCGGCCCTCAAAGCCAACATAACCCACTCCATCTGTCAAATTCAGCCAGATTTATGCGCCAGAGTCATGGAAAATTGGACATTTGAACGCTGTTATATTCCACACGTATTGGCATCGATAGACCATGAAGATATCTCACCCAGACTTTGGTTTATTTAAATTCAAAGATAGGAAGCGCTTAATGAAAGACCCTTTACAAGTACAATAGTTTCCGAGCTCACGAAAGTTAAAATAACTCACTCTCCGCAATTGATTCCTTTCCCTGCAGTCAATGATACTCGTATGTCTCCCATTAACCCAATTCTTAGTTCAATTCCAAGTTGGCAAGACTCTAGTCTTCAGAATCTCCTTGTGTATCTGGAGAACGAGTATGGGAACATTAATAAATCTTTCATTTTGATTCATTAGTGCCTGACATAATGCCACCTGCAGAGTAGTAAAATATCGCAATTAGACTTACACGGGTAGGTACGGTTCAGATACCATTGTACACAAGACACATAAATCTCTCTGTACCTAAGCAAGTTATAAATGAAAATTAATGATGCCCCCTCCTACGAGTGTTGCGAGTACTTTCGCCTAATTTTTTCAACGGTTTCAACAATTTCTTTAAGACATTGCAAATATACGTACATACCTGTGAGGGAAAACCATGACCCAATCCCCCGAACAGTCATAACTGGTACCAGCTCCGATCCCACTTCCAGTACCCACTAACATTGAAACGTCAAATTGATTGACGCAGTCAATACGAGTACCTAATGAAAATTATTATTTCTTACCACGGATTACGTAACACCATAAACGACATCACACATTCGAAAATCGAGTGGATATTACCGCCAAGCATAAATCAAAAATAAATATTTGTAAATGGCCTGTGGTAGTGGTGGCGCCACCCCCTTCCGTTTATGCACTTGAAAATAATTTCGAGTGACATCTGCTATTTAAAACAGGATTTAGCCTTCCGCACTGTTTACTCGGAACAGATTATTCGCGTGACATTTGGACAAGTGTCACTTTATCGGGGGATGTTTATTGTATTTCGAACCGAAATCAGTGCAACAGTGAAGGCGAGTGGTGTAGAGCAGCAGGAAATGCGGCAATGATGAGCATCTGCCCTTAGGTCGGACAATTAGGGTGAAGTTAATTTTAAGGGAGGATTTGCTACAATGGCAATTATTTGCCACTATAAGAACGCAATGATAGTGGATGATGTGCTATTTTTGGAAAATTAAAGCCGCTCAAAACGGTTTTAATTGAAATTGAGTTATCGATGGAATTGGCTTAACGATTTTTGAGTTAAGATGATTTTAAAATTGATTAGGATCAGCGAGTACATGGTACTCGTATTTAGGAATTTACGCGTGAGGATGGGTTGTTTTATTTTTATTGACCTAAGCTCCCTTAATGTTCATTCTTCAGCAACATGGAACCGCTATGACGTTCGGATTGGTCTTAATACCTTCTTGTCCCCCTCCAATGCACTTCGATTAGATAAGTTAATGCCACTATGTCGTATAGAGTAATCTTCATGCTGTAGGCTATAGACCCTTCTATCTATTACAACTTACTCCTTCTCCTAGTGATGTTTCTAATTTCTTCATCTGGTTCCCTTGTATATCTAGAGTTAAGGCATCTAATTTGTCTCAAAGCCAAAGCTATGAGAACGAATACAAACACATCCGAAGCTATGTGAATAAAAACATTCTTACAATGAAGTCAAATTTCTGCAAGACCTACATCGTTAATCTACATCTAGAATCCTAGGGACTAGAAAATGTCTATAGATTAAGTTACTTTCTGTCATACTAACTTAGGTGGCGCTACAGTTGTTCACGGTGAACCCGGCCCTAAATTAACAGAATGTCTCTTGTGTTAACGTGGACTCCTGCCATTATGGCCTTATCCCACGGCATGCCCATACATCCATAGGAGCAAGGATACGCCTTACCATCGCTCTCGTCAATCCATTGATACCAATTCGGAACTGCGTTGCCGGTACAAGGAAGACCCTTCCTGTGATTTTGGGTTTAAACCACAGCCACCATGACGCTCTTACAAGGGGGCCCACCTCTAACAAGTTAGGCCCCGACCGAGATCCGAGGGGCTCCTGACTCCCATGGTACCGTGATTTAAATCCTGGTAGGGACTACCGGTGGTCCAGCCGCCAACAAGACCTATGACCGGCAACTTGTGACCGATCGAATCGTTATCTGAAGATGATTACGATAAGACTAGTACTTTGCTCTGCCCCTGTTCATTATTAGACAACGTAATTAAAGGGCGAAGCCTTGATAATTGGGCGGGGGCGCCCTCAACTAACAAGCCTATCCAGTTAGTCCGGTCTTTAGCTAACTTCTTCCAGTTGCGCACTACAAGTGGACAGAGGTCCCCTAATATTTACTTAGGTGCGGCAGCTAAAGTGAGGTCGCAGTAGAGGCAGTAGAGTAGAGAGTGATTCGAAGACTCTGCGGGCCGGAGTCTATTGGTGTCTATTCGCTCTACATGCCCTAGCCATCTGCGCAGTTTTCGGACTAGGTCGATGTCGATGTACCGTCGTTGAATCTTCTCCTCTAAAGTCCGTCATCACAAACGGGATCGAATATTTCCCGAAGGATTTTTCTCTCGAAACGGCTGAAGATATTTTCATCCACTTTCGATAGGGTCTATGCTTCTGTATATAAAGTAGGACTGGGATATTCAAGGTCTTATATACAGTTTTGTTTTTTTTTTTTGCGTGGGAAGATGGAAACCTCGCATAGGCATCAATGGTCCGACGTCCATTCTTACTGACTTAAACCAGCTCCCGGGGAATCTTTCCGTTTATTCCCCCGCGGAACTACCGCTAAGTATTACTTCGCGACGGACGGATTTGAGCTTCTTGTTTCGTCACGGGGTGCTTAGCAAATTCGCGTTCCGTTGCTGTTCTAAATTCCTTAGATCGCACATTATTCGTACTGCTGCATGGTTCAAAACAGTCCAAAGATCTTCAGATTTCAACATATATTGAACTATGTTTTCCGGTGTTGGACGTTCACCAAATACTTCACACGTGCTCCACGTTCTCTACCGGGTTTATGCAGCGAGCATAGGACGGACTCGAATCACGGTTTCGCTTGAATAGATATTCCCGAAAAAAAAGGTGACCCGTCAATAACTGTGCCCGAAATTCGAGCCGCCGATATTCGACATGAGTCTCAAAAGAACGCCTATCGCTTTAGACGATTTCTTGCAAGCGTATGCGAGGTGATGCTTGAAATTAAGCCGAGCTTCAATCATCACTCCCAGGTATTTTATAAAAGGGCTTATATGTGTGCTCTCCGACCTTTATAGTTATTGTCTCTAGCACCCTTCTACTCGTAATGAGAATGGATTCCGTTTTATGTTCCGCGAGGTCAAACCTCATATTGCGTAGTTTTTTATCAGTGATATTGCTTTGTTGAAATACAACTCGATTTCTTCAAGTCGTTTCGCCACGACTACAACAGCAATATCGTCCGCGAAACCTATAATGGTGGCTTCCCTGGGAACGGGGAGTCGTAGAATGTCGTCATACATCACGTTCCACAGTAAGGGACCTAACACTGATCCTTGGGGCACGCCCCCTGGAATTTTATATAATTTCGTCCCGTACGTCGTCGGAGTCGTAGAGGAGCAAGCTATCGGTAAAGTAGCTCCTGATCAATCTTAATATGTACTTCGGTACATTTAATCTTTCGAGCCATTGTATAATACGCGACGAATTCGCCGTGTTAAAAGTATTTTTCACGTCAAGTGTAACCACGGCGCAGTACTTTTTACTGCCGCCTTTCCATCGTCTACCTTCTATGGCCGATTGGGCTTTGTCTATTACGACTTTAATCGTGTCGATTTTCGATCGGCCCTTTCTAAAGCCGTATTGATATTTCGCGAGTCCATCATTGGCTTCAATGATAGGGCTGTAGTCTGTTGCATATAATTCGCTCTAATATTTTGCCCATAGTGTCGAGCATACAGAGCGGCCGATAAGATGAGGGCTCCTCCGACGGTTTATTTCCTTTTTGGTTATAATACCAACCGTTGGTATTTCCATTATTCCGGAAATATTCCCTAGCTTAAGCATGCATTATACATGCTAACGAAAACGGCAGGCTAGGCGGGCCTTCATCGCTATTTTTAAAACCCTATTTGGTATGCCGTCTGGACCAGGGGATTTGAGTGCGGCGCGTGCTACTTTATACGCTGTCCTCAATATCAGATGTCTATCCTTATCGCGTCTAGACTGTTGGTATTTTCTTCGTGCCTTAAGATAGGCTGATCGAAGTTCCTTAGTGTCGTCGTTCCAAAATACGTGGGACGCCGGCGGTTTTGTGTCCCTGTTCGAGCCATTGATATATCGCAGGCAGCGTGCAGTTGTCGCATTACTTGACGTACGATCTCGTTCGCTGTTCTCCCTTCAACTAAAGCTTCAGCGATTGCGTACTCTAAGAGCTCCTCTACTAGCAGCTGCCAGATAAACCTATTGGATTTTAAGAGGGAAGCAACTCGCTCAAACCGTTGTACACAACTGCATACGCTGCTTCAAGGCGAAACCAAGGAGTATTGAACAACTAATGGGCAACCTACCACCAGAACGGGTACAGCCTGCAAGACCATTCATTAACGTTGGAGTTGACTTTCTCGGTCCTGTCTATATTCACTACCGGATAAGAGGAAAGAAACCAACAAAGGCGTACGTAGCAGTTTTCATATGTTTTGCCACAAAGGCTGTTCACCTGGAGCTCTTCACAGATTTAACAATGCAAGCGTTCATCGGAGCACTTAAACGATTCGTCGCACGCCGTGGTATGCCGGCAAAGATATTTTCTGACAATGCGACAAATTTCATGGGAGCCCGAAACGAGCTAGATAAATTCTACTTAGAAATCTTTAGCGACGAAGCTCAGCATAAAATCAGCAAGCATTGTGCGGAGAAGAGTATTGAATGGAAACCAATACCCCCACGATCACCACACTTTGGCGGCTTATGGGAAACTGCAGTCAAGTCAGCTAAAAATCGTATCAAGCGCGTATCGTTGGGGCATCATTGACACAAGAAGTGTTCACCACAGCTTTGGCTCAAATCGAAGAAATACTTAATTCACGACCGCTAACTCCAATGTCAACAGATCCAAACGATTTAAAAGCATTAACGCCTGGTCATTTCCTAATTGGTGCACCGTTAACATCAATAGTTGACCCGGACTACAAGACAACAAATATAACAAACATAGCCCGATGGAATCTCGTAACCTCTATTCATGGAGATCCAGAATAGATATAAATGGAAACATCCCCAAAAAACCATTCAATCAGGATCGTTGGTATTGATAAAGGAAGACAACTTACCGCCTCTTAAATGGCAGATGGGAAGAATACTCCAAACAACTTCAAGAAGAGACAAACTCCCTCGAGTCGTTGACATTAAAACAGCTGCCGGCGAGATAAGACAATCCATCTTCAAGATATGCCCGCTACCCACAGAAATCCAATCAACCACGTCACAAAACCCAACAACATCTGAAACCGTGCATAAGAAGGAGATAACTCACCCACTTAAAGGGCGTTTTTACCCAATAAAACAACCTTCTTCAGAGACCAACGCTGCAGAAAGGGAACAACATCATAAGAAGCGAAAAAATACAGGTGCATCCCCCCTTCTAAAGCGGAAGATGAGGATTAATTCCGTCACTTCACTACTAACGACCTACTTGGTTATGGGCACAACTTACGGACGCCCAACAAACCAGAGTCCAGTAGAAATCCAACAATTGACTAACAACCCAGGCATTTTCTTCGAAAACCTAGGACAAGCGCAGAACTTTTAAGAGTCAAGGCGAGAGTAACTCCATCAGCCTTCCTATTTCTCATCAAATTGCCACTACTAGGAAGTCAAGTGTTCGAGATTTTCAAAATTATACCAATACCGGTTTATCATAATGGTTCTTTTGTGTTCATCCAGCCTTCAAAATCATATCTTGCGATAAGCCCATACCCCAGACGAATATCAACAATGTCTAGAAATCGATGACCGGAAGTATTTGTGCAAACAGCGACACCCGATTTTCGATACTCATTCAACAGAAAATCAATGTGAAGTCCATCTACTAAATCATAAAAAGGATTTATCACCTTACTGCACCCTTAAAGGAACCAATCCGGGAAAAATGTGGATCCAACTTCATAACCCGAATCAATAATGGATATTTGCCTTTCAACAAGAAGAAGTTTTCTCAATTGTTTGTGGATCAAGGATGCAAACAACTAAGCTTACAGGGGTCGTAATTTTAAAACTAGCCCAGAAACCGACAATGACGATTAATGCTCATAGTTACTGCGTGTCGGAATCAGCTCTACCATTTATACTCGTACCACCCTTCAGTTTAAGCCAGCTTCTAAACCATCCGTCACCAAGTTCCTCATAATAGGCACTGCCTATTGATGACTTCCTCCGCGGAGATGATGACCTGACGTATTTACTGAAGAAACGCATTAAAGACACGAGTTGATCTTGATAAGTGAAAGGACTTATCAAGAGTGACTAAGCGCTCAATTCTAGCAGATACTGTCCACATTTTGGATCCATTGGGAATGGTCTGTCCGGTTAGTTATTCTTCCTAAAATATTTATTCAAGAATTATGGAGATCCAAACTAGATTGGGATGCTGCAGTTCCAATGGAGATGCACACTAAATGGATGAACTTTAGAAAGGGACTTCTTCGCCTTAACAACTTAAGAATACTTAGACGCATACTACTATCAGAGGCAATAAACATACAGCTTCATTCCTTTGCGGATGCCTCCGAGCGAGCATATGGAACCGTAGTGTATATAAGGTCTACTAATCGACGAGGGGAAGTATGTGTACAGCTGATCTGTTCAAAATCAAGTGTAGCACCGACCAAACAACAAACAATTCCACGCTTGGAACTCTCTGCCGCCAAACTAATGGTACAATTAGGCAGGGTGGTAAAGGGAAGCATACCGCTGATCATCAACGAGACAGTGTTTTGGACAGATTCAGAAATGGATACTCACTGAATCACCCTTGCAAACTTTCGTCGTCAGTCGCATTTCCTTTATTCAAGACGTAAATTCCGAGGTTAATCCAGCAGATATCTTATCTCGAGGGATGTTTCCCGAGGAGCTACTTAAGGGACCAAAATTCTTGCACAAGTCTCAATCAACACAACCATTGGCAACAAGGGAGGAGGATTTACCCGAAATCAAACCTATAAAGACTGTAGAGGAAACTCCATCGACAAAGGCCATCGATCAAAGACGGTTAACACTTGAGGAACAACAATGCGAATAAATTTTCAGAAGGACAACAACCAGAATAGAAACGGGTCGTTCTAGACGACAGTTGCCATTTTCAAACGATCCAGCCAGTCTCGGTGGGTCAAGGGAAATCGCTACTCGAAGATTTCTAAGCCTCGAAAAGAGCTTACAAAAAACTCCTGAAATACTCGTACAGCAACAATATATAGACTCTATATTGCACTAAACCACATGTCAGAAATTGATGGCAAATTAGAAGCAACAAGGGCCCCCATCATGGTGCACCATTGTATAAATAATTCATTTTCTTTCCTGCCCTACTGTAATAAAGTATAATCCAATATTCCCTATACCTTTTTCCACACGTCATATTATTCCTGTCAGCATTCCCACACTCTATTCCGCGGAATCAGCGAATATGACACACTCCAATTCCAGACAGGTGCGTAACTGGAGACCTAGTAAAGGGTCCGCCATCTAACTTTTTTTTTTCAACTAGTGCTTATTTCGTGAATGGTAACACTTAGCTCATGTCTGATTTGACAGATAATTAGTTTTATCCTTCCTCTGAACGAATATGGCTGTGTATACGCTTAAACAATGCTGAGAAATATGGGCCTGCGATCGACTTAGAGAAGATGCTGATTTTGCCAAAAAAAAAATCATCTTTTCAGATGAAGCTCATTTTGATCTTGGCGGGTATGTAAACAAGCAAAATTGTCGCATTTGGGGCACAGAAAACCCGCACGCATACATTGAAAAGCCGATACACCCAAAACGAGTCACTGTTTGGTGCGGATTTTGGTCCAGAGGCATAATTGGGCTATTTTTCTTCGAAAATGAGCAAGGAGTGGCCGTTACAGTCAATGGCGATCGTTATCGGGCCATGTTGAACGAATTTTTGTTCACAAAAATTGAAGAGGAGGACATTGGCAACATTTGGTTTCAACAGGACGGCGCTACGTGCCACACAGCCGAAGCTACACTCGATGTTTAGCGCCCTGTTTTTGAAGATCGCATTATCAGCCGCAGAGCTGATGTCGTTTGGCCACCTCGGAGCTGCGATTTGACACCGTTGGACTATTATTTGTGGGGTGCCGTAAAAGATAAGTGTTACGCCGACAAGCCAGAGACAATTGACGCTTTAAAGGACAATATTCGTGAAGCCATTGGTGAAATACTGCTGCACACAATAGATAATGTGCTTAAAAATTGGACCGATCGTATAGGCTACTGCATGGCCAGCCGAGGCAGCCATTTGAATGAAATTATTTTCCATTATTAACCGGAAGGATAGAACTAAATATCTGTCAGATCAGACATGAGCTAAAACGTTAGATGGCGGACCCTTTATATGATTCCCATGCTAACTCCTATGCCAAATTCCGGTCCCATTCCCACGATTTAAGTTTAGAAATTAGTACTCGTATTTAAGACAATTAAATTTTTCAATATAGTCACTTGTGCCAAGAAGTTGTGTTCAAGAAGATCAAAAGAGATCTTTACAATTACAAACGAACGTAATATCAACAATCGAGCCTGCACCTGCTCTACTAAACGTTTTCGCATTTCCCATATTAGCTACGACGACGTGCAAACTAGAGAGCGCTTTGAGTAGAATGGTTCCCCTTTTATTCATTAGAACGCTTCCCCATTCTACTGCTCATGCGTTAAAATTACCGGCTACAATAGTTGGAGTATGATCCTTAGCATCAAGAACTATGCTTTCGACGACTCTATGTACTGTATATGTATATTTTCTCGCCGAAAGGTGGTATCTGAAACGTGGTATTACCACAAGCCCATATGGCGGTTTTTTTCGTCCCATCATTCGCCCAGTTGCCCGAATTAATGTTGCAATATTGCTTCGAGAGTATTGCAATGTCGACCTTATGCTCATGGACCGTTTGATGCAGTAGATCCTGCGCTACCTTACAATGATTAAAATTAAGTTGCAAAATTTTCATGTTTTCCTGTAGGCTCTCAATTGCTTTTTTATACTCTGGGCACCTAACACTACCGGTTGAATACCCAAAGTCTACTCCGTTTGCACTACAGTGCAAGCATTTTGGTTTTGCCTTGCAGTCCTTCAATTTATGCCCGTTTTCTCCTCCTCCGAGGCTTGCATTCGATCGATCGGTAGGGCTTTTGCACGTTCTTGCCATATGTCCAAACCCAAGGCATCTAAAGCATTTCTTTTTTCTCGGATTCTGCAATAGATCCAACTAACACGTACTTTTCCGGCGGTAAGTAATCTTTTACCGATGTCTACAGGCAACCGTATGGCGGCCGCTTGGGTCCCACCAAAAGTTTTCCTTTGTCATTGTCTTTACTGCCGGCGGCTTAACTTCATAATCTTGAAGTAACTCGGTGATGGCCGCGCAAGCTTCTTCCTTCGACGTCCTCTATGTCCTTACATTCGAGGAATATCTCGTGCGATATTGGGATTGAGCGAACGCTAGCATCTTCACCTAACGAATTTCTGATTTTTTCTTGTAGGCTCGGGAGATTTTTTTAGCGCTAAAAGGAGGTCTCCGCCTGCCGTTTTCCGGATTCGACTTACGTTTTCTCCGACTTCTTTTAAACTCGTGTCCGATTTTAATTTCCGCAACAGGCCAGCGTACGTAATTTCGCCCGTTCTTTTTATAATAATTGCGTCGGG